>CAXKWD010000008.1:50586584-51186584 GCA_964059195.1 Ectobius pallidus
CTTTATCATGTGTTGACTCAAACCAGTGCTCATCTTACTGTTCCTTATATCCCTTTCATGTTCTTTTAACCTTAAGGTTAACCTTTGCAACACTTTAAGTAAGGCCCACATACTTACAGGTTGTGATGTCTCAAGTAAGATTGGAACAAAACCATCTACACTAAAAGCATCGCCAGAAACTTTATTTATTTATTTATTTATTTATTCTGTTTATTTATTCTGGCAGAGCTAAAGCCATTTGGCCTTCTCTTCCGCTCTACCAGTAAAAAAAACTACATTACTATTACATAACACAAATACATAATATTACAGATAATTAATTAATACTTAATACTTAAATACCAAGAACTAAACATAGTTATAATTTATAAACTAGAGTGCTATAAAACATTAAATTACAAAAGAAAATTACAAAATTAAATTACAAAATTAAATTACAAAATATAAAAATACTAAAGAAAATAATTAGGATTATAGCCTAAGATATTTAAAATTATACTAACTTTATACTAAACTTTACTACTTCGATTTGCAGAAGATAATACTCTGTCTTGAAGAAACACTCGAAAAGCAGAGGAATACCTTGTTCAAGTTATCCATCATCGTTTTTCATTACACAAGTAGAACTACCCTCAGCTTTTTCAATAAGAAATGGACATAATCGAGGATGCTTTTTTTGTTTTACGGGAATGCTTAAACCTATCAAAAAACTATTTTCCTGTCACAAGCCTGCAGCTGACAGATTATGGATGGTCCAAGGATGCAAATGGTGTGCTAAAACCAGATCTGTGCCTTAACAAAATGCCTTCTGAACTATTAATAATGCAGTTGTAGAGCATGTGCTTCTAGCAGGTTAATTGTAAATTGCAATATTTGACATGCACAGAATATTGCAAATGTGGGGAACAATGTTACAGGTAGACTGAGAAAAATATGCTAATTTTACACTCAGTTTTCCAAAACAGAGTTTACTTCTGTGTCTATAAGAATATTATTTCACTTCTGTTCATATTTTTATTTAAAATCCAAAATAACTGATTTCCTTTAATAAATAGTAGTCAGGTAACTTCACAATCCATCTTAATTGATTCCTTGCCCTTAAAAACATATATTTATACACCTAAATGATGAGTATGACTGTCACAGAAGCAGAAATATATACAAAATAAAATCGGTGTCGGCCATTTTGGAAAATGGCGTCTAAAACACCCGGTCCAGAATATGAATATGGTGATGTCTACCCAACTTTTTCTGACACTCCTATATGTAGGCCTACTACACATGATTTTGTTGGTTAGACAAATCAGTACTAAAATTTTTACGGGACTCCATTACAGGGACTGTATTAACTGTAGTCTATGAAGAATGTGTGATCACTGATCACGATAAGTAGTCTTGTATGGAAATGACTTTTTTCTTTCTTCTCTTGTCACAGTTGGATATTGACTAGGGAGGAATATTTCTTTAGATTTTGGCCTGCATTCTGTGACACTGATCACTGAATCACACTTCATTTGGGTGTGACCCTTTTCCAAACTCTTCTGGAAAACAGTAATGTTTGTTTTCATTGTGAATTTCAGCAAAGCTTTCGACAATACTGCGTTCCTATTTTGATATGTGCAGCCGCTGGAATATAAAATGAGAGGCACATTACTTTCTTCAATGTGTCAATAACACAAGTGGAAAATGTTGATACTACTTGCTCAGCTTCACTTTCATTGAACCAGTAGCAGATTACATCATGATCAGCCAATTCATACATTGTAATATTATGGACTGCCAATTTAGTTTTGTAATATATTGAACTGGCTTGCTATCTTTTGTAGCAGGTCATTTTCTGCTACGTCTCATTTTGAAGTTTTTGAATCTGATAATTCCGCATTTTGCCATTTCCTGCGGCGCGCTGCAATCACTTTTCTTGTTCATTGGGAATGTAGTGGGCGATGACGATCGCTCGTCATTACCGAGGGATTGCTTAGTGAGTGTGTATCACGCTTCTTCAGATGGCCAGGAGAGACGTGGAGCTTCGGGATATTAGTGAGTCTCAGGAAAATGTAGGATGTATGCATTCTTAATCAAGCGATATGTTCTTCTAATGATACTGTTTCTTTTCGATGTGTTGCTGCTTAGGGTTCAAAGCTCCTATAATTGAAATAATAGTTCAGAACAACAAGGAAACCTTTCATTCTGTGATAAATGCTGTTATTTGCATTATTTAATATATGCAGTTAACCCTGCAGTGCTCGCGCGGCGTCTGACAGACGCCACACCAGATTCATTTCACCATATCTAGAATACCTATGAGGCCATTGTGCTGACCTTCCATCTACCTTTCGGTTAACTAGTCTTAAATAACATATCCAAGCGGCAACCCTCCAGTTTTCGCCTAGCAAGAGTGGAATGACGTTATTGTTGCAAAAATGTAGATGGCGTCTGTGAGACGCCGCGCGAGCTTTACTGTTACAAGGTAAGTTACTGGTTTAAAACAAATTTCTTGCAGAAACTAGTGATCATAAACCTAAAATACCAATATTTTATTATGGAAATTATTTATCTTTAGGCTTGGCAATGAGAGGAAAGGAGAAGAAATATCATAATCTTTCTAATCCAAATGATTGGAAGATAGTGCAAAGTTGCTAGAAGAAGAAGAAAGAACTTGATTGCGATAGTGCTCCTAAAGAAGACATTGCGGAGTCTAGAAGTGAGTCTATGGACACTGAACAAGAAGCAGATGATGATAATGATTATAGTGAATGTGATAGGCCTAAATATTTCGTAGGGCGGGACAAAGTTTCTAAAGTTGTTATACCTACCTACACAGTCTTAGGACAATGATATTTTAAAATTATTTAAAAATGGTTACATGCCTAACAACATTGTTTTATTGTTAATTAATTAAAGTCATAATATGCTAACAGTGATTTGTGTCCAATATGATTAGTTAAATGCTCATTTTCAATAAATTGACTTGATACACATATTTTTAACTAAGCAATGTATGTAAAACATATTCAATAATATTAAATAAACTATGACAACCCTCAATAAACAAAATGAACACTCAAAACAACATAAAACAATAGAAACAACGTAAAAAACGAACGGCGTCTCTCAGACGCCACGCGAGCTTCTATGTCCTAAAATAGCGCGCGAGCACTGCAGGGTTAAATGTGTGCGGTTCGTGGAAACGCCCATGAATCTTCTAGAATCACGTACCATGATCTAGGTCATTCAGACAAAATGATATAAATTCTCATGTGTGCATTGCATGTAACTTGGATGTATTAAAATTAAAACCTAAGGTGCTGTTCCGGTTTAAAAGAAATACTCGTCAACGTTTTCATCACTCATTGTAAGGAAATAAAATTAAATATATTTGTTTCACAACAATATTCAAATTAAAATTTGAGCATAATCGTAACGCTATTAATACTTTCTGCGACGAAGTTAGTCAGTCTATTTGTCTTGCCCTTGAATGGAATTTTGTTATTTCCTATAAAATAGTATGTATAGATTATTTTGGGACAACATCCTATTCTGCTATATTATGAATTCTTGAATGGTGAATTCTTGCACAGGCTAGATTTTGTATTGTACAGTCTCTGCTAGAAGTTTCGATATATATAATTCTGTGTGCTTTACTCATTCTCTCATAATTTAGAAATATATTTATCCTGGTAGAGTTCTTTTATACTTCTTCAGTAAAAACCTTGAATCAGCATATTAGCAAAAAAGAGTTGTATATATATATAATTTTCAGCTATCCATACTGCTCTATTGTTTCATGCTATAAATGTAGCCCTATTTCATAATTTAATTGTTTACACATCTGATTAATTATTAAAAAAAAACTATTGTATTCTTGCATTGGGATTGGTGGATTTATGATGGCAGAGACTCTACAGTAAATCTTTATTACCGATTTAATATATAATTTCATAGTAGTGAAAATAAGGCATTGCAAGTCAGAATCTCACGTATATAACACACGAAGGAATCAGTTTAATTTATTACTTGTACCAAAAAATGTTACAACTGCTAGAGCTAAGCACTGTTCAAGTTTTGGCCCAAGACTATTCAATTCATTTATTACCAACCATCCTGATCTAAATAGCTTAAACAACAAACAATTTAGGTCTAAAATTAGAAAATTTATATAATTATTACTTCTGTTTTATACTATTGCTGTTATAACATTTTTCATATTAAACTTTAAAATTTGGATAGAACTTAATTTCTTTGTTTTTTACTAAAATTTGAACAAATAAATTGTTATTATTGTATTACCTCGTACCTTTGTATTGTAAATAGAACATGTTCTAACCTTTTATACATAATATTCTGTCATACTTCTCCAAATTATGTATTGTTTTAAGTAGTTATTTAGTATAAGTTTTTTCTAATATATTGAACTGAACCACCCCCGAACACAAGCTCTGCTTCTCCGGGTGGTGTATCAACTTTTTTATGTATATTTTTCGTGTAATTTGGAACAATAAATTGTAATTGTAATTCGCATATATTAGGTTATCAGTATTCGACCTTCGTAGAACAGATTTTGATATAAAAAAGATTATCTTTGAAACATAAATTGAACAGGTAGTGCATAAATTATCTTGGCCTACATTTGGAGAAATTCTATAGTGTACCTAAATCTGAAGGTTGGCATTAGGCATGATATTAATAGTAGGTGAGGTACATGTTATTGTCATGATTTTACCAAAACTCACTAATTATTGGTAGAATATTGTGACCCATTTTCTCTGTTGTTTTCATTAGAATTCTTAGTCAGTGGTAAATGAATATTTGCATTTCAAATTATAAATTAATTTGTTATAGTATATTTGATTAAAATTTTTTAATTCATATTTTGGACTTAATAAGTTAATCATAATTTTCCAGATCAAAATTTACAGTTAAGTTTACTGAATTTTTCTTCTAGTGCTATTTTGGATTTAATAAAATTGAAGATAGTTATTCAGGTTATTAAGGTTGTGTTTTGGTTATGTAAATCCAGTTTCAATAATTTAGAGTAAACCTTGCTGATATTTTTCTAATTGCTATTTTGAGTCAACTAATCGTTGATAGATATCTAGACTATTACATTGTCATTCTTGTATTGTAAATCCTATCACACGTTTTATAAACCTTCGTAATTGTCATTCCGGACTTAATCAAAATTTATGCTGGTTATTTACCCAATCTAATTCTAGCCCTATATAGTATCCTTATTATTTTCTAAATTTATATTTCCAGGTCTTGTAAAAGTTATTGCTATTTTTTTAAAATCTTATTGTATGTTCCTCTCTGGCCTGGACCCTGTTTTTGAATTAATATTCAGGTTTTGATCTGGTCATAGCTTTACTCGATTAGATCTTTTCTGATTTATTTGGTTGAGTATTATAAGACTCACTTACGTAATTCTCTAGCCCTGTCTAGTCGTTCACTTTAGTCCCTCCATTAGGTATTTTGGATTTTTCTGATAAATTTTATGTACTAATTATATAATCTGAGTTATAACCATATCTGATTATTAACAGTTATATTCTCCTCCCTAGTGAGGAATGTAATTATTTCGGTATTAGGTAAACATCTTTGCTCCACCCCCTCAGTACTTAATCTATTGTGATAGTAATTAATTTATCATTTGTTAGGTTCATAGTTGCCTTCCTGATTCTCCTTCTCATTTCACTTATTAATTATGATCTCGTTCTCAGGGATATCTATTAGTAGTCTTTACCTGAGTAACCTCAAATAATTCTACCATGGGTTTTGGTAATTTACTGATCTGGTATCTGGTACCCTATGATCCCCAGGTGGGATGAAGGGGCCTCCAATGGAGGTTTCATTACCTATACTAATTTTGATATGCTTATTTTCCGAGAGAGGGTAGAGGGTCAAGTGGTAAGCCTCACAACCCCCCTCTGGAAACTAAGTATTTCTTGGACGTGAAAGGGCCGAGATATTTTGTCCAGAGGCTCTAATTTAGGCTTGGAGTTCTTTTACGTGCCGTACATCTACGACACGGGACCCCCAGCTTAAAGTCCCTCCTGGAGGACTCCGTGCCCAGGATTTTTACGTCCTGAAAAAATCCATCGACCGCGACCGGGTTTGATCCCGCGCCCTGCGGATCTAGAGGCGGGCACGCTACCTCTAGACCACCACGGCCGACTAATTTACTGATGGTTCTTAATAATTTATACCACTACTGATTGATGTATATATTTTTATTGAATTGAATGTACATATGATATACTGTCTGTATTTATGAGATTTGGATATGTGGTCAGGTTGTTAACATTTGAATAATTTTTGATATCTCCGTATTACTGTTGTTGAGTCATATTTGAATCTTTATATTAAAGGAGATTGATCGTTTTGGAATTTCATATGTTTTCTATTTCTAGTTGCATTCTCTTCACACCCTCTCCATGCCGTTTAGTAACGATGGACCTCTAGGGTTATTTGCCCACCTATGTTTCCTTATTCCAATGTTTTCAGCTTAGACATTGTTTATTAATTAGTAATTACATTCAGTTTTCATTTCTATAGTTCTTATTCATAAGAAAGTTATCATTCAAATCAATTATTCTGATAGATAATGCTTAATTAGAAAATATATTCAAACGTATTCTAAATAAAGTCAAACAAACTTAATTACCAGCTCTAAAGATCTACAGTCAATATCAAGATACATTTAAGATACATTCCTCCCCAAGTAACTAAAAATCTAGAGCTGCACTTGACAGCCTGCAAGTCCATCGTAAAAATTCTACATGTGCTGATTCGGCCACTGCCTTATCTTTTGTATTCCCCTCCCGATCCTTTCCTTTTTGATAATCATACTCATTTACATTGCCGGTTGAATATCCAACACATAAGTCGCAGTCGTCCTTTTTGGGCCTATATTCGTCCTACATTTATATAAAATATCAAATGTGTGTCTACTTATTGTCCCCTTTTTCAATTCTTTACATTTTTTCTTTGTGTAGGTGATACAGTTGGCTTATAGAATTTATTCCTGGCTCCAGATAGAGTTAGTAGACATTTCCATACAGTAATGCCATGACAATTTCGGGAGGTTTTCTAGAAATGCCCTAACAAATGTCTTATCTAGTCCCCGAAAAATTCACCTTCATCTGTTCCTCACTTTCTGTATAATTTCCCGAAGAAGTCCCTGAAGAATGATGCTCATAACTTAGGTCATGTCATCTACGTCATACTGGGAAAGAATAGTGGATGTGACTGCAAAAGAAAATCGCGATAATAATAATAAATTTAATTCAAAATACGTTAACTTTTCTTTTGTTATTATTGCGTTTAAAATTATTTTTCCTTTTATATCAAGTCAAACCACTCACAGAAGGTCCTTCAAAAATATTTTCTTCATTCATAGGTAGGGTCTCTGCCTTGCTTCCCTCTAGTACACATAGAGATTAATCTGCGATGAATATATAAAAAATGCTAATAGCATAATCGTGGATAATAATAGATCCAATTTTAAATTAAAACAGACTTTGTAATATAAAAGTATGAACTATAGATACAGGTTTTAATATTTTTTCATATGAATCACAAGTTATATCTCATATTACAATTTCCGGTGTCTGTCCATGTTTTAAAGTTCCGGTATTGTCGGCAGGTTATTAGGGTGTAATAAAATAAATTACAAAGCACACTGTCTTCAGATATCAATATGTTTGATTCCCCTTCCTCATCTTCATTTACACAAACTGTCTTCTTTTTGCTTTCTTCTGGTGCACCAACCGGTGAAGATATCCCCGGCAGTTTCTTCTACTAATGAAATACTTTATTTTGAATATAGCGTTTAAAAAATATACCAATGTTAATTAATATTCATGATTTTCTGAGCCAGAAGATTCTCGAGAAAACTATTTTTAATAAAAATGTCTGACATCAGTTATTCGAAAACTTATATTGTACTCATATAGGTTACTTACTTCGTTTTATCCTGGTATGATTTCTAAAATTATTGAATATAAATCCTAATTGTGAAATTATTTCTTCTTCAGTAAATAATCCATATACAACAACTTCTTCAAGCAGATTCACGTCATCTACAGGACTGGATGTTATACCTCTGTGTTGGCACGATTTAATGCAAACTGTTTCAATACAAGATAAAAATTTCGTGTTAATTACAAGAAAATGTGTAAAATTGATTCTTACAAAACATTTTAAATAGCACTTACCATGTAATGTACCTTCTATCGTCAGAATAGATCTTATCTCATACTATGAAATATTTCTTCTCTCAACTTGAGGTTGAGCTGACAGCAGCCTGATAATGTTTAATCCACAGATGCACAAACGGAAATGGGTGAGCCCAAATAAAAATCCGAGGGTTATATGTCACCTTGTGTTGCATTAGTAAACTAAGTTGAACCGTGCGCCATATACGACAGATAGGCGGTATTACATAAAGTTGATACGCGGTGTTGTACACTGGTTCAGTTACGCGGTATTTCAGAATGTTCTATGTTGCTTCAGATATGCGGTATTGTGTATGCCTCTTTAGCAAGGTCATGACACAAAATTTCATCTTGACCGATATTTCATCATAAGCGCACTATTTCAGTGATGCCAACAGTATAAAAATGTCATTTTCACCAAAAGTGTCAGTTACGCAGTATTGTTTCTTAAGCGACGATAGTCTTTTATTAATAAATTATTACATGTGTGACCATATGTCAATATAAAATTTATTCACGAGATTGACATTTCCTAAAATCAACTAACTTTGAACGGTGACAAGGTCATTCCAGTTGAACTTTGTATCAACTAAAACTTCTAAGATGTAAACATCGTAACATGTTGTATCTACATATCTTAATTTGAACCAACATTATATACATATTGATTTATTCTCAGACTTTTAATAATTCAAGTGTGTACTTCATGAAACACGTAATAAGCAAAAATTTTAATAACAACATAACAAAGATTATATGTCCGACCACTTGTCAACATAAAGATAACATTGAGTATATAGGCTAAATTGCAAAAGAAGCATATAACATACTCAGATAAATATTCCACATTATAAACTGCCTCATACTCTACGTTTATGTCATTAATAAATGTGGAACTGGTACTTAATAGTGACCTTTTAATGTCAATATTAATGAGCTTATTACCTAATGAACTAGCTCCTAACAGGCATTTCATTTGTACATGTCATTTACTAAAAACCTTTTAATATGTAAACATCAAAACATTTTTTACCAGATAAACATTGTATTATATGTTTTTATGTTACTAATAAATTTGTAACTTGCCTATGTAATTTTTCGTATTCAGCAACACACGGTCCTCACTAGTCCTACAAATTACTAGTACTTGGCGGAAATACATTTATATATAAACTTCTAATAACTTGTACTAGTTGGAAAAGTTTAAGCTTCATAATGATGTTCATCAATGAATACATTTCTAAGTTTTACCCAGTAATCTCAGGTTTTCCCAACATCTACTGGGTCAAGATGAATTTCAAACAAACAACACTTTTCCATGTGCTGTATTACTGTGAATGAAATTATAATCACTTAAACTGCTATTGTTTGAACAGGTAGTGATTGATTGGCACTTGGAATCACAAAAAATTCCTGATGATCTGCATTTACATTTTTTATTCACACAATTTTTTATCCCTAACCTAGCCTAACCTAACTTAACTGCTTACCTTTACCCTTTTGCACAGTGCACATGCCTAGACCCCATATTGAGCATGTCGAGTGCCTAACAAAATCAGAAGCCAGCTGTACCCAGAGGTATGAGGGTAGGTCACACTTTACCCAGATAAAGCTTGTATAGTCCAGTCAACGAAGGGGTTGTAGAGGTCATGGGGAGGGGGAGAATGTTTTTTCTTCAGGAATTTGTTGGGGGTAGTTAGGAGGTAAACATACTAAAAGTTCCCACCCCTATCACTTAGGCTTCATGGGGGAGAGGGTGGAAAAGGCCTATTTTTTTGTTTTTCTCTTATAGCTTGAAAAAGGTGCGTCGTAGGAAAAAAATGTCCATACACCAAATTAAAGCTGACATAATTTTCAACAAGTTGTTTCATATACACTTTTGTCGTATCTATAATTGCTTTCGCGATGTAGACTGCTGGAAATCACTAATTTTCAAAAAAACTAATTTTTACCTAAGTTTTTCGTTAAATTTGTCTTTCTAACTCCTCAGCCTTTTGTTTTACAGCAAAGTTGTCAAGAAAAGAATTGTAGAGCATTAAATTTCCTTTAAATATGTATATAGATATTTAATTTATCTTCAACTAAACAAAAGTTACAACAATTTGAATTTGTAGGGTAAATTTTGTGATTTCTCAAGAAAATTGTAGGCCTACATTTGTTATTTCCTAATCCAAGAGCTATTACGATATATATGTATTTATTTATATGTATATTTATACACAATATATATATATATATACATGGTGCACAGAGAACTAGAACCTATCACAGATACTATACGGAAGAAAAGGATCTCTTTTTTTTTGGTCACATTATGAGGACACCAGAAACTCGACTGACAAGAAAAATTATAGAGAAACTCTGGAATATGAAGCAACAAGTAGGATGGATTACAGAAATTAGAGAGGATATGACAGAATTAGAAATAACTTTGGATGACTTGAAAAACAAAACAGGAAATTCAAGGAAACTTAAATATATTAAAATAAGATTTAAGCCAAAAATAGACAGACGCCAGACAATAAAGAGGGTATTTACAGATGAAGAGCGACAGAGAAGATCGGAACGCATGAAAAACTACTGGGCAAATCGGAAAGGAAGACCGAGAAATGATTGACTGAAGTGGTCCAATGAGGCCGTAAAAGCAGAAGAAGAAGATATATATATACACACACAATGTACAGTGACTCAAATAGAAAACGTCGGGACTCATATGCAGTTAAAATTAAAGTTTTAAAACTTTAGTTCACAAGTTTCCTGTAAAAGACATAAAATACAGGTCATTCTCGGAATATATGAGGTCATGCGACGGCTGGGAAAAATAAAAAATCCCTTTAGGCAGGCCTACAGGCTGAGGTAGATTTCAAAGTGCTTTTGGTTTAATTTATTATCGCTGCGCAGCACTCTTCTTTTTTAGCCTTGGCATGGCAAACCCGCAGTAATAAGAACTGAATTCGGTAAAGAGGAAGAGCCTACAATCATTTGTTTTGACAACAAGAATAGGATATAATATTCTGGGAGGCCGTGCGCAAGATCAGCAATGAATAAAATTAGCAAAGCCGCTAAACAAGACAAAATTATGATATTATAATAATTCTTTTAAGTGTTATTATTTTCAAACATTAAAATCTCGCGTCATATGAGAGCTATCATGGAACTAGTTATTGATTTGTAGAGTACTCATCAAGAGCTTTTCAACGATACCTCACAAGACGTGGTTTCAAAAGTTTCGAATTTTCATCCTCCACCCCCACCCTCACTCGAACCCCCGAATCGTTGGTGTCACTGTGAACTCCATAGGGAGTACTCTAATTTATTCAAACAAAGTTTCCCTCTATACTTCATAGGGGCCGAGATATACATTTTTAAAAATTTCAACCCCCTCCCCCGACCACCCCCTTGGGCCAATTTTGGTCATTAACGAACTTGTCCGAACTATTGGGCCTAGAAATAACATATTAAAATTTGGTTCAAATATCTTCAAAATTACGGCCGCTATCGTGTAAAGATATAAATATATATATATAAATATCACAAAATTTTTTTTTGAACGGGCGGTGGTTTCGTACTTAGGGGAGCATGAAACGTAAAGATATGAAAGAATTTTTCGAAAATCATGACATGGTATCCATTGCAATAGGTAGATTTTTCTTCGAAATCTACCTAATAAAGTGGAAAGCACAGCACATAGTATTCAACATATTGTATTGTCATAATTCATTTTCCATTGTGCCATGACACCACATACAGTTGCTAGCTTGAGAGAAAGTGTAGTTAGGGCTGTAATAGACCTGCATTTTTCGGCATCTGAAGGAGCAAGAAGGTTCCATATTTTTGAAAGAGCAGCTTAGAGGGGGGTACTTCAGTATAATGTGACAGGAAGTTTTCTTAGGAAACGTGGATCCAGCCGGCCGCGTATTTGGTACGACAGATGAGAATAGCTTACATAATTCTGATGAGATTGTAATATCCGAGCTTGAAAATACGTTTAAGCCAAGACAACAAGTACTGGTATTTTAAAATAAAATCTTTAAAAAATGGTCCTTGAATAAACATATTCCTCGCGAATTTATTAAGTGCCAGTATGGTACTTTATGAGACTGTGATCGGGGAGGGAAAATGTCTGTCCGTCCGTCCATCGTGCGATAACTCAAATACGCTTAATTGAATTTTAATGAAACTTGGTATATACATTTATAATGTTCGTGGGAAGAACCCTATTGATAATGGACCAAATCAGTTGACTGGTACCGGAGTAAAACCCAATTTAGTGCCTATTTTAAAGACGCGATAATAACTCAAATACGCTTTATCGGGTTTTCATATACGAATTTATAACGTCCCTGGGAAGAAGTCTATTGATATTGGATGAAATCGGTTGGCCGGTACCAGAATAATGCCCAATTTAGTGCCTTTTTATGGTAATATATCACAAAGGCGCGGATAACTCAGATACGCTTTATCAGATATTCATGAAGCTTGGTATACGAATTTATGACGTTCTTGGGTACTAGCCTATTGAATTAGGGCCAAATCGGTTGACCGGTACTGAAATAACAAGTATGTCAATATTAATTTTGTAATGAATATTCTTACATGGTCCACAATATATTAAAATAATGTAACAAATTGCCAATAGTTTTTGATATTGTTAGCAACCTTGATTGATTTGTTTCTTCATAACGATGTCAGTGTGGGCTAAATAATAATTTAAATAATGTAAATAAACAATCTATAACAACTAACCGTTGAATATTGATATTATATTGTGTATTCTATGGTTATGTAGACTACCGATATTTACATTAGGCTATATTTTAATGTGAGTATTTTTTACATTTGTTCCTGTACAGCAATATACCTAATGTAATTCCTGACAGATAGATTTCATATTGACTGTTTATTCATTCATAACCTTTAAGGCTGCTTTAAACTTGAAACAGACATCAGCGAATCGTAGGCCTATTGCATCATTATTGTTATTGCCAGCACATTTTGTTTTTGGAGTTTAACTTGGAAATCTATTACAAAAATAACTTTTCTGTATGGGCCTATCATAATTGCGTTTATCACTGATTAAAAAAAGCATACTGGCACTTGGTTATATCAGTTTACCTGATTTTATTCATTATTAATATTATAAGGACTTGCATGCAAGAATATGGCGGATGTGAGGCATATAGCCACAGCCTTCTATATATGTTCGTTATGGAATAAAACTGACTTAATAATCAAGAAAGTACATGTATAGACAAGAGGCAGGTGTGAACCTAACCTTAAGTCTTCCGGTACATGCGCATATGCTCATTCATGTACTTTACCAAATAACGCCCAACGTTTTTTATTTGATCGACTGTACAGACATACATACATACAATATATATATATATATATATATATATATATATGTATTAGGAATCCACATTTAATAATCCCCGTCATCTTCCTTCACTTTTTTATATCGTATTCAGCATCTGCAGGGGATGTGTGGAGGGGCTCCATTTCTTCCTTATCGTCATATTCGTTCATTACAGGTATCTTGTTCAAACAGTTCCCCTGGCAGTTTTGGCATAAAGGGGAACAGTTAAACAAAACTTTCTTGCAGTCACATTTAAGACTGCTTCAATCCTTTGTGCACTTACAAAAAATCTTGCTTAAAATTTCTTGTGGGGCTGCTGGATCTTTGGTCAGCACTGGAGCAAGCAGAGGCTTATTTAGCTACTTAAGCCCCCCTAGGCAGAGAAAAATATTTTCCCCTCTTATTTCCACATGAATGTACCACAAAGTAACCTACAATAAGCATTATTGTAACTGAAATAGTGGGGTAATACTAATAATTATATATAATAATAAATAAATAAGTAAATAAATAAACTATTTACTATTGCTTTTAATATCGGAAATGCCTATCTCAGATAAATCACACGAGCCGCATTTTTGGGTACTGTTCGCCACATTATTACACTCTGAATCTGGACTTGAACTGGAACAAGCTGGCTGTGTTTGTTTTTTAAACAGGTCATTTATTTTTGTGTCTTTCTCACAGTTTCCTCTTTTTTTTATTGCCTTGTCTTTCGGGAGTTTCCGGTATTAGCTTTTTCTGGCTATCACTCATTTTCACATAAGTAACAGATCACTGCACATAAATATTAATAAAACACCTGCACTCTTTACTGTTGCAAATGGAACTGGACTATACCAATACCAAGCTTAGTGGCGGGCGGTCTCTTCTTTTAAGTATGAATTAGCACTGATGAGTATTGGATTACTGATACTGGCTGGTCTTATAACAGTGATAGCGGCGTCTCATAATGAAGACCGCCTTGAAATCAGAATGTCAGAGTTTAATCAAATGTAACCACCTTTGTACAGAGAGTTCCATTTTCATTGAGAACAACAAAGGAATTGCTAATTGCTTTTAGTGAAGAAGGTTACTCCTTGGTAGATCATTTCTATTTCATTGTGCGTTACATTAGTTTACTATTTTGAAGAGTTATGAATAAAATGTTTAATATATTAAAAAAAACAGTAACAGCTTAAAAGCCACCCCTTCAAATATGCCGCCCTAGGCAGCTGCCTAGGCATGTTCTTTTGTTGCTCCCTCGCTTGTTGGAAGTGACGAGAGATCAGGTTTTACATTGGTCATAGATTTTAGAAAATAATGGATATGTGATGAGTACGTGAATTTTGTCAAGACCCACTACCCAGGGAGGAGGAGATGATGTAAACATCAACTCACCAAACAGCACGAAGGTGGCCGAACAGGGAAGACGCTACCAAATGAGAAAGTCCATAGATATCTATTTCAAACTAGACACACATGTGGCTGTCATTGAGGAAGATGTTGATTTTGCATTGATATTTACCTCAAATACTCTACCTGCTACGATATTTTACTCATCAAACCAGGGAGCGGAAAAGTTCTAACCATTGTTTACTCCACCTACCAAATGCAGCAGCTGGGAGTAGAACAAATTCTGTTCTTCCATGCTTTTACTGACTGCGATTCAACTTCAACAACATTTTGAAAGAGTAAACTTGTTTTGTCAACTTTACCAAAAACACCCAGATATTCACAGAGCAGTCAAAGTATTTTACAACCCCTTCTCCTTACAAGTTGATGTTGAGGAAGCTGGATGAACATGCATGTTAAGATGGTATGGCTCCCAGTAAAGGAGAGTTCCCTTAACACCTACTGTTACCATTCATTTCTAAAATCTATGACCAATGTTAAACCCGATCTCTCGTCACTTCCACCAAGCGATGGGCTAACAAAAGAACATGCCTTTCGCACATACCACCAGTGCAACTCTGGTTAGGAAACCAATTACCCCCAGAGTTATGGGGTTGGGAACGCAAGTAAAATCATCTTGCTCCAGTGCTGACCAAAGATCCAGCAGCCCCACAAGAAATTTTAAGCGAGATTTTTTGTAAGTGCACAAAGGATTGCAGCAGTCTTAAATGTGGCTGCAAGAAAATGTCATTGAACTGTTCCTCTTTATATGCCAAAACTGCCAGGGGAACTGTAATGAACGAATACGACGATGAGGAAGAAATGGAGCCCCTCCACACATCCCCTGCACACGTTGAATCCAATATTAAAAAAAAGTGATGGAAGATGACAGGGATTCTCAGCTCCTGCTACCTTCAGTTGTGGAGATACGGCCAGAAGCCGGACCTCCTCGTCCCAAGAGAGCCAGGACTACACCAATTTCTTAAATATATTTCTTTAATATTTTTTTATAAATGCACATTGATTTATTTGTTTAATAAAAATAATTAATAAAAAAATAGATTGCATTTATTATACAAATATTTGTTACTATACAGTCACCTTCATAGATTTTCGAATTTTGTATTTTTAAAGCCTGGTTTTCTTTTTTCGAAACTAAACAACTATTTTAAAATTGTTATAATTGCATAATTCGCCCATTACTAATCATCATTACAAACATTTTATAGAAGTTAAACACTATCTCTACATGGGATGAGGAAAGTGGTTTCTTGGATTCAGCGTATGTATATCGTTAGGCCTGTAGCTCTTGAATTAGGAAATAACAAATGTACAATTTTCTTGAGAAATTACAAAATTTACCCGACAACTTCAAATTGTTGTAATTTGTGTGTTGTTAAAGATAAATTAAATATCTATATACATATTTAAAGGAAATTTAATGCTCTACAACTCTTTTCCTGACGACTTTGCTTTAAAACGAAAGGCTGTGGGGTTAGAAAGACAGATTTAACAAAAAAGTGAGGTAAAAATTAGTTTTCTGAACATTAGTGATTTCCAGCAGCCTACATCTCGAAAACAATTATAGGTACGACAAAAGTGTATATGAAACAACTTGTTGAAAATTATGTCAGCTTAAGTTTTTTCCTACGATGCACCTTTTTCGAGCTATAAGGGAAAAACAAAAAAATGGTCCTTTTACATCCCCCTCCCCCATGAAGGGATAGGGGTGGGGACTTTTAGTATGTTTACCTCCTAACTACCCCCAACACATTCCTGAAGAAAAAAAATCTCCCCCTCTCCATGTCCTCTACACGCCTCTTTACGGCGTTCATAGACTGGACTAATAACATAGGAAATTTTGTTTATAATTTGTGCTTTACCCAAATTGATCAGGTAGAGCACACATTACCCAGGTAAACCTAGGTTTATCGGGATTTCTAGCTTTATGGAAAATATAGGATGAAACTGTGTGCAATGGCAGTCGTCCATGTCACACAATCAAATCTGGTGGTTTGTAGACATTTGGACCAAATTGGATCATGGGACATTGGCTTAAAATAGTTCAAGTTGTTCCAAATCTCTCCCCATGCTTTCCTCATTATAGATAGAGATAGGTTTTGTTTCCCTGTCATTCCATAGAAATTTCTAAGTTATCAAATGGTGTTAGTTTAGTCTCTTTTTTAGTAACAATCTGTGAATGACAATATATGTACTACTGTTCTTCTTTGAGAGACTTTCCACATTAAACTCCATTACAGTTAAATGATGTGAGAACTTGGTTGAATGCATGTTAAAAGAAAACAAATGTAATTTAATAATTTAATTAAATACCACAATATGGTAATGAATGAAATGTGGTATTTCAATTTCTGTCTCTTTATTATTTCAGTATTAAGGCATACGATGTGAATTGTGTGGATAAAGGTCCAGTATTTAGAATCCCCATCACAGTTGTACGTCCCACACAGATTGCTCGTGAGCTAATCAAGCCAGAGATAAGCTTCCACAAAGTATTATTCAAACCTAATACAATGAAGCGCCACTTCATCATGGTACCTGAAACAGCTACTTGGGCAGGTAAGATTTCAATCTACTTCATCTTACTAGTTTCATCTTATTGGTTATCTACAATGCATTTCAAATGGAAAGTGCTTTTTTTTTCACAATGATTCACGTACAAGGACTTGGAAACCATTGCCAGTGTTTGCCATCATACCCCTCTCATTGTCACATAGTTACATTCCACTCACTTTATGACCTCTTTTCTCCTATCAGAATCTCTGAAGTGAAATTACAATTTTTTGTGTAGGGTAAAGTTGTATTTAGAAGTTTGAATTTTCCTGGATGTCGATACAGCTTGACTGTGGGAATACAGTTTGGCAACATTACACAACTTGGGTTGGTCTACATATTAAAACTAATGCCGAAATGCTTGCCATTTGAAAGCCAGAAAGAATTCATCCATCCTTAATATTGCCATATTGACTCAAATTTAGCACACCTTAAATATGATTCTTCGGTGTTACATATGTACTAGTTCGGTTACTAAAGTAAACACAGAACAACTCTAAACCCTAAAATAATACCTTACAATGGATGCATTAAGGTTTCAATCTATCTGTTAAAATAAACAACAGCAAAAAGACCCTCTCTCACTCCAACCTAAGATTAAAAAATACACAACAGTTTCAGTTTATCTGTTAACAAATCGAAAGTTTATGTAATAATCTTGACTGTCCAGGTGGGGCTGTGTCATAATGTCTAAAACCGACGTTTCGGCCCTCATGTTGTAGCCTTCTTCTGGGTTTACTGTACTATGATGTTTTGTTTTCTCCTTTTTGTTTATATAGTTACGATTTGATTAGTCACTCGGCTGCTAAGTCGCGCATGAGGTCATTATTCATTGTCTGACGTGAATGGTTGTTATGGGAGAGCCTGTCTACAGTAAACAGACCACTGCACGCAAAATTTATTTTGTAGACCTGTATCCACCTGGACAGTCAAGGTTATTATTGTTCATTTAGCTGTGGAAACCTACGAGGACAAAAGTGTATGTGTTTTTTAAGACTATTTCAAATGAAGAAATCCATAATAATATGAATTTTGCCAGGTGTCAGGAATTGACTGCTAAAGCTTGCCGCATTATGATTATATAATTATAATTAAGGTAAGGTTTTCTTCACCAATAGTAACACGAGTGATGAAAGAAGTAAAGAGAAGGGAGACAAAGTGGTTTTCTGTTCCTTTGTAGAGCTTCCATGTATTTCTGTAGCTCAGTAAGCTTTCTACACTTTCTTTTACAGTAATTTATATTGTATCCTATGTGTCTCAAAATTTCAAACTACTTTTGTTCACAATTTTTCAATAATGTAATATGTTAAAACAGTGAATGTTTGTTCTGTGCTGTGGGTGCATTTTCCCTGTCTGTTAGAGACAGCTGCACAATACCAACTAGTCAATGCCGCACGTTGCATAACATTCTATTGACCTATCACATGTTCAGAGTTGATTTGTATTTGTTGTTATTATTGGCGGTAATTGGACATACAATTGATAATAGCAGTCTATAAATTTACAGACAGGTAAACATTCTGTGATACAAAGTTTCGGGATTGTTTATAGGCATAAGTAGTAGTACAATCCAGTGTTAAAAATGAATAGCATTTGAATTGAGTAACCTATAACCTGAGGAGTATAAACCTGTTGTTTTGGTTTTCATGAAATAATTTTCAGAGAGTAAAAAAATACTAGTAATATATTATTATTATTATTATTATTATTATTATTATTATTTAGTTTTATTTTGCTATTCTTACAATATTAAAGATATTTTGTAAATGAACATAATCAATATTTTGAAATGAACATAATCAAAATAGAACGGGATAAGGTAAGGAGGAAAATTCATGAAGCTTATAAAATTATAGAACTAAAAGAAAATAGTCTTAATAGATATGAAGGGGATTTGGGGGATGAATGGCTACAGTTAATTAGGAGTGTTATAAACTATAATACATCTATAAAATTTCCCCCCACCACGGGATTGGCAGACCTGGTCAGTGACTTCAATATCCCGGAGACATGGATAGTAAAGTTTGGACGAATGGTGGATTTTGGTGAAGAACTTCTGAACAACCCAAGTGGCAGTGACTGATAGATATTTATTCATGAGAGCTTCTAGCTGTATTTTAGTGTTTTTATTGTACCTGAGGAAGACCCAGAGGAAGGGTTGAAACGTTGTACTTTAAATGTTTTAAAGATCCATTGTATATGTGTATTTTTTAATGATTCAAGTTAACTATAAGACAATGGAAAAAGGACTATATGTGAATATTTGTAAATTTCCCCCTTGTAAGTTTTCTGTAAGGCCCTTAGGATTGATGCAGTCTTAGGCAGGGCCTAGGATGGCCTAGTGGTAAAACCTACTAATTACACCCTTCCTTATTCCCTTATCTCCTTCCTGGTCCTTCGTACGTGACAGTCAAACCCTCATACCTACTGATCTTGAAGCAATGGAAAAATTGGAAAATTACTTTACTTTAGCCATAGACCCTGTAATATAGCATGACAGATTGCAAAAGTGTGTTCACTGTTGTGTTGGCTAAATGCATAATCTGAGAAATTGGTACAATTTAACTATATTGAAGAGTGATAATATTACAGGAGAAAAATTCCTCTTGACATTGGGATTTGAACCCAGGACCTTTGGCTATTCATGCCAATGCTCTATCAACTGAGCTAAGCCAGAGTTCACTTCACAGTGCCAGATGGAACCTCTCTCCTATGACTAATTGCCCTTAATGGTCTACCTCACTGACAGACAAGGTATGTCAAATGCAGTACTGTGAGGCACACTAAATTAGTGTTGTGTAAGCCTGTTACAACTGAATGCACACACTGGCAATGTGGTCTTTGTATGACACTGTGGAGAGAACAGGAAGATCTGTGGTTGGGGTAAAAGTTGTTGTGCAAGCATTTCACACATTATTCCTTTTCTTTATTGAGAAACAGACAAATGGAGCTTATAACTTTTCATTCAGTTGGTAGTTGGTCGTGGTGGTGAGCGGATGTCCCGTGCATCGCTCCTGCAATAACAGAGAATTCAACATGGAGCCGGTTGGAAGGGACCTTCGTAGCAGTGCGGCTAAAGTTTCTCAAACTAGTGGTAATAATTGTAGTGAATTTACAAATGATGAATTAAACAGTCCTTGAAAGAATAGGATGAGCAGTGCATCAAGTGACTCTGATAAAATCAATTCTAAGTGCAGTGCTGAAAATCACACGAACGACATGGACTAGAAATGCCAACAAGAAAGCATAACCTCACTTCATAAAGTCATCAAATTACTACATAAAGATTTGTATGAAGCAATAAATAAAATAAAGTTACTTGAAGACGAGAACGTATACTTGAATGAATGACTCAATGAATTTTTTGAACAGCCTACGAAAAATCTAGGGTATCAGAGAACCCCAGATATAAACCTATTAAGAAGTGTGGAAATAAGAAATTCGTATGAAGTTCTACAAGACATTAATGAAGAAGGATCACACGAAGAAGCTGTAAACCCTGTAATAAATAGGAAGATAAATAGGAAGCCTACTACCAACTCTCAGAAACCAAAAATTGGAACTAAAAAATCTGAAGACAATCTCAAACATAAAGTAAGGTTAAGAATACATGGTGACAGTCATGCACGAGGAATAGCTGTGAAACTGAATGAATGCAGAACGAACTTTCTAAATATGGGTTATGTAAGACCTAATGCAAAGTTTGCAGAAGCTACAATAAGCATCCAGAACGATAGTGAACTTACAGGTAAGCCTACCGATAGGCAAATTAGTGTAGGCTAATCATGGCCGGGGCAAATGATGTGTACTGTAATGAAGCTGACAACGTAGTGAATGGACTCCAACATTTACTTGAGAGTGAAAACTTAAAACATTCAAATATAGTAGCAGTGAACATTCCTTATAGGTACGACTTAAGTTATACTTCCCGTGTAAATAAAGAGATCAGGAAAACAAATAAGAGAATTAAGTTGTTGTGTTCAAGCTATCCACACACATCTTTAATTGACATTGGGAATCTTAAACGAGAGTTACATACAAATCATGGCCTACATTTAAATAAGAAGGGGAAGAAATTTTTAGCAAACTTAATAGCAGAACGAGTAAAGAGAATTATTGATAAACTTTCAAATCGTATCGTACTAACCCAAACTGGACTTACTGAAAGAAGAAGGAATGACGAAGCAACCATTGCCGACAGAAGACCAACCAGTGGGGAAATTATGGACACTAATCATGAAGCAGCAGTAGGCCTAAACAACAAGAATGAAGCGACAAGAACATCAAATGGAACTAGAAGACCAGTAAAGAGAATCTACGAGGACCAGCTATGAGACACACAAATAAAGGTATGTTGACCCACTGCAGGAAGGACCCCAAATGACAGTTCTCCACTCAAATATTCAGTCCCTAATCAACAAAACAACAGAATTAGAAGTACTTCTACACACTGACTTAAAACACGTTAATATTATTTGCCTTTCAGAACACTGGTTAAATGCTCAAAACATAAAACAGGTAAAATTAAATGACTTTAAATTAACATCTGCTTACTGTAGGGAAAATCATGGTTATGGAGGAACTAGCATTTTCATCAAAGAAAACATAGAAACAAATGAAATAAAAGAACTACAGTACTTAAACAGTGAAACAAATTTTGAGCTCTCCTTAACAGAAGTAACTTTACACAAAACAGTAATAGCATGTATTTATAGGTCTCCAGATAGTGAGTTCAACATCTTTCTTAATAATCTAGATCTCTTAATGCAAAAACTAACCTCTAAATACAGTGGAGACTGGAATATAGATTTTTTGAAAGGCAGTAACAAGTTAACAGAACTACAGAACATACTTCGAATTTATAACCTCAAAAACACATGCTACAAGGATCACAGGACATTCAAAATCACTTCTTGATGTAATAGTAACAAACATTGAATACTTGTATCCAGCTGAAGTAATTGATTTAGGATTTTCAGATCATGAAGCCCAGATATTGAACTTAACATATTTCACAGTCCCAAAACATAGGTCTATAAAAAGAACAAAAAGATGCTATAATAATTTCAATTTAGAGGAATTTAAATACTTACTAAGTATTGAGACCTGGGGTGAAATATACACCAAAGAAGGAATAAATTCAAAATTTGATACTTTTCTTAATACATTTCTGCATTATTTTAATATAGCATTTCCTCTAAAAGAGGTAAAACTGGGTAAAGGTAACAATATGAATACCAGTAACTCTTGGATAACCAAAGGGATTAGGATATCCTCAAATAAATTAATACTTTTAAACAGTATTAAAAAGGTAGGACAAATTTCAGATGAATTGCATAATTACATAATGAACTATAAAAGAGTATACAAGAAAGTTATTAGGCAGGCAAAGATAAATACGAGGCGTGTTTTTTAAGTAAGTACCGTTTTGGAATTAAAAAAAGACGTGCAAAGATATCGCAATAATTTTATTTTTACATGAAAGCCTGTACCTTAATCTACTTTTCTACATAATTTCCGTGAATATTGAGGCACTTGTCATAACGTGGCACCAGTTTTTGAATACCCTCCTCATAAAATTCTGCCGCCTGACAATTTCCGGTAATTCAAGTTCTCGGTCACAATGCGATACAAAACACTACGAGAATATTGAGGAAACCAGTCGCACATTGATGAAATTGTAAAGCGTCTGTTTTCTCTCACCTTTTCTTCCACTTTCTGCACCAAATCTTCATTAAAGACCGAAGGACGCCCACTCCGTTCTTCATCATGCACATTTGTGCGGTCATCTTTAAGTGCTCTCACCCATTTCCTTACCATTCCATCACTCATAATGTTTTGTCCGTAAACTTCACAGATCTCACGATGAATATCGATCGGTTTTACGCCTTTAGCACTAAGAAATCGTAAACAGCCCGTACTTCACAATCGGCGGGACTCACGATTGTCGGAGGCATCTTAAACACTCAGTAAACAACGTATACAATGAAGAATCAGACTGTAATGGCGTCAGTGCGTAGACAAGAGATGTAGGTAACCATAAAAATAAAATTATTGCGATATCTTTGCACGTCTTTTTTTAATTCCAAAACGGTACTTACTTAAAAAACACGCCTCGTACATATCAGAGTCAGCAAATAAGAGCAAGGCTATGTGGCAGGTAAAAAAGGAGACAGGTAAATCAAATTACAGCAACCAACCTATTGCATTAACACATGGCTACACTGGTAATAGAATCACACATCCACTGCAGATTGCAGAATTATTTAATATACATTTTACAGAAATAGCTAATACATTTATACAAACACAGTATGGTCCACCAAATAGGCAAAATAGTTATAATGAAAAAATAAACAGCTGAGGTGAATCATTGTTCATAACACTGGTAAGTGAAGTCGAGGTAAAGATACATTAAAGAATAAGGCGTCGACTGGAGTAGATGAAATACCAATCTCAGTAGTGAAGGAAAGTATTAATTACATAACAGCACCTTTAACACACATCTTTAATATCTCCTTTGAGAGTGGGATATTCCCAGAAAAATTAAAAATAGCTAAAGTAAAACCACTGTATAAAAAAGGGGATAAAAAGGACATACAAAATTATAGACCGATATCCATACCTTCAGTGTTTTCAAAAATTCTGGAAAAACTTATGTAGGCCTATAATAGAGTCATTACGTTCTTAGATAAAAATGAAATGTTCACAGATAAACAACATGGTTTCAGAAAGAATAGGTCCACAGAATCAGCAATCAATCTCTATTACATACTGTTCAAAATTCACTAGAAAAAAAAAAAGAGAGTACAGTAGGGTTATTCCTTGATCTAACTAAAGCCTACGACGTTATAAATCATTCTTACACAAATTTATTATTTCCACCTATGCACTAGTGTGGTTAGAATAGAATAAATAGATGATGAAAAGGAATCAAAAGCACCCTATATATATATATTTTAATTGATTAATATTTAGTCAAAATCTAGAAATAATACAGTCTGTAAGACATAGGCTACATGAATTGAGACATTTTTGACTTAGTACAGTTTGTACAACGTTACACAATATCAAGATTAAAATCTAAAAAAACAATCTATATGTAACCATTAAAATTTAAAATATGTTATAGTACATACAATATTTGAGTTAGTAATATCGTCCTTTTTGATCATAACAATGAAAATTTCGTACATTACTTGTCTAAAAATGATAAAATTATATTCACATATTTGCAGTTTGCTAAAATTAAGAAATTATAGAAGATACGTCAGTTTATAAAAACATGTACACAAATCTTGTAGAATAATCTCCTATAATCTAGCTGTATTCAATGTTAGTCGTGGAAAATGGTGTCAGGTTAGAATCTTCGTACAATTTTCTAAATTTTTATGTAGTTATTGGTCAAGAAGAGAGTTGTGAAAAATATGGAGTTAATTCAGTTTGATTCAGTTTGATTCCTTATCAGCACAGTCTATTTATTTTCATTCTACATTTTTGGAAATGCATTTCGAAGCGACTGCTCCATCTTCAGTCCATGAGTACACTAAAAGAAAATGAAAGTGGAAAGTTTTTTATTATATGTGACAGTCTTAAAAGTTTGCATGGTATATCAATATATTAAGCAGTACGATATATGTATGAAGTACTTACATTCCTTTATGTACTTGTAGAAGCTGATGTATTTGTGTCATGAGCAGGTTAACTACTAACTTGACAAGTGTTTTGTGTAAGCTTGAGACACGTTTCAAAACGTTTATTGTGTTCAATATTGTTTTCATTAACAACCAGTTGTTTATGTTTATATATTTCGTACTGTTCTAGTGTGTTTAGTTTTATGCTCTTTTTATGTTTATGTAGGATTTCCATTGTGTTTTCGATTGTGTTTAAACTATGTGTGCTATCAGTGAGGTGGTTTGCAAATGCTGATTTTCTTCGATTATATTTGAAGTCACTTATATGTTCGGAAAATCTTTTTCTAAACGTTCTGCCAGTCTGTCCAATATAAACGGCGTTACAATCGGTACATTTTAATTTATAAATACCACTTTTTTCGTATTGGTCTTTTTTAGTGTTTACTGTATTTTGTAATAAGTTTTTGATATTGTTGTTAGTTTTATAAGTTATTTGATATTTATCGGATTTTAGCGGTTTTAAAATTTTATGTATATCTGGATCTGTGTATGTAAAGGAGATGTATTTCTTATTTTTGTTATTATCGATAGTAGGAGAAAGTTTTGAAATTGGATTCTTTTGTTTGTATATCTGTTTCTTGCTTTTGTTAAGTAATTTATAAATAAGGGATTTTGTATAACCATTGTTGGTAGCGATTTGGATAATGGTTTGTAGTTCATTATTAAAGTCTTTTTTGCTTAGAGGGATTTGCAGAAGTCTGTGAATCATGCTTCTAAATGTGGCTATTTTTTGTGATTGGGGTGGTTAGAGGAGCTGTTAATGAAGTTATCGGAGAAAGTCTGTTTTCTGTATATATTAAATCTTATTTGTTTTCTATTAAAAGCAATGCTTAGGTCTAGGAAATTGATGGATCTATTATTAGCTTCTTCTAGAGTAAATGTTAAGTTATTGTGTAGTGTGTTGAAGCATTGTAGGATGTCTTGTACATTTCTGGTTTCGCAAATTAAGCATAGATCATCTACATATCTTCCATAAAATTTTAATTTGAATTTAGCTATGATAGTAGGTAACAGTTTCTCTTCGTTACATTGTAGAAAAGCTTCAGATAAGATACCAGATAAAGGAGAGCCCATAGCTAGACCTTCCTTTTGAAGATATATTTTCTTGTTGAATTCGAAATAATTTTGGTTTAATACAGTGCTGAGTATATTAGTTAATTGTTCGGCATAAAGTTGGCTATCTCCATTATCGATTAAGCGTTGTTTAATAGTGTCTATTGTTTCTTGTAATGGAATGTTTGTGTACAGATTTTTGATATCGAGGGAGATAAAGGTTTCATTATCATTAATTTGTAAGTTTTTTATTTTATTGGCTAAATCAGAAGAATTTTTTATATTAAATTTGTTACTTAGGTTCAGTCTCTCGTTTAGTATTTTTGCTAGAGTTTTTGAAATTTTGTATGCTGGAGCGTTTGTGAAGTTTACAATGGGTCTAATGGGTTTATCGTTTTTATGTAATTTTATCTGGCTTTTTAGGTTTGGGGGTTTTGGGTGTATATTTAAGTTATATTTCTTATCATTGTTGTTGAAGATAAGATCGCTGGTTTTTAGAATTTTTTTAATTTGATTTTGAAATTTGTCTGTTGGGTCATTGTTAATCTCTATTATGTTATTTTCATTGATAATGAAACCTTTATCTCCCTCGATATCAAAAATCTGTACACAAACATTCTATTACAAGAAACAATCGACACTATTAAACAACGCTTAATCGATAATGGAGATAGCCAACTTTATGCCGAACAATTAACTAATATACTCAGCACTGTATTACACCAAAATTATTTCGAATTCAACGAGAAAATATATCTTCAAAAGGAAGGTCTAGCTATGGGCTCTCCTTTATCTGGTATCTTATCTGAAACTTTTCTACAAAGTATCGAAGAGAAACTGTTACCTACTATCATAGCTAAATTCAAATTAAAATTTTATGGAAGATATGTAGATGATCTATGCTTAATTTGCGAAACCAGAAATGTACAAGACATCCTACAATGCTTCAACACATTACACAATAACTTAACATTTACTCTAGAAGAAGCTAATAATAGATCCATCAATTTCCTAGACCTAAGCATTGCTTTTAATAGAAAACAAATAAGATTTAATATATACAGAAAACAGACTTTCTCCGATAACTTCATTAACAGCTCCTCTAACCACCCCCAATCACAAAAAATAGCCACATTTAGAAGCATGATTCACAGACTTCTGCAAATCCCTCTAAGCAAAAAAGACTTTAATAATGAACTACAAACCATTATCCAAATCGCTACCAACAATGGTTATACAAAATCCCTTATTTATAAATTACTTAACAAAAGCAAGAAACAGATATACAAACAAAAGAATCCAATTTCAAAACTATCGATAATAACAAAAATAAGAAATACATCTCCTTTACATACACAGATCCAGATATACATAAAATTTTAAAACCGCTAAAATCCGATAAATATCAAATAACTTATAAAACTAACAACAATATCAAAAACTTATTACAAAATACAGTAAACACTAAAAAAGACCAATACGAAAAAAGTGGTATTTATAAATTAAAATGTACCGATTGTAACGCCGTTTATATTGGACAGACTGGCAGAACGTTTAGAAAAAGATTTTCCGAACATATAAGTGTCTTCAAATATAATCGAAGAAAATCAGCATTTGCAAACCACCTCACTGATAGCGCACATAGTTTAAACACAATCGAAAACACAATGGAAATCCTACATAAACATAAAAAGAGCATAAAATTAAACACACTAGAACAGTACGAAATATATAAACATAAACAACTGGTTGTTAACGAAAACAATATTGAACACAATAAACTTTTTGAAACGTGTCTCAAGCTTACACAAAACACTTGTCAAGTTAGTAGTTAACCTGCTCATGACACAAATACATCAGCTTCTACAAGTACATAAAGGAATGTAAGTACTTCATACATATATCGTACTGCTTAATATATTGATATACCATGCAAACTTTTAAGACTGTCACATATAATAAAAAACTTTCCACTTTCATTTTCTTTTAGTGTACTCATGGACTGAAGATGGAGCAGTCGCTTCGAAATGCATTTCCAAAAATGTAGAATGAAAATAAATAGACTGTGCTGATAAGGAATCAAACTGAATCAATGAATTAACTCCATATTTTTCACAACTCTCTTCTTGACCAATAACTACATAAAAATCTAGAAAATTGTACGAAGATTCTAACCTGACACCGTTTTCCACGACTAACATTGAATACAGCTAGATTATAGGAGATTATTCTACAAGATTTGTGTACATGTTTTTATAAACTGACGTATCTTCTATAATTTCTTAATTTTAGCTAATTGCAAATATGTGAATATAATTTTATCAGTGGCGGCTCCTTGGGGTAGGCAGGGTAGGCAGAGCCTACCCTCATACATTAAAAACAGCACATGTCTTTTATTTATTCTTCAAAAAGTTTTCCAACTGGTATTTTGATATACCATATAGCGTTTAATATTTTATTTCGTGATATGATGAACAGCTGTCTTTATGTTACGTGCGAAATAATTCAATTCGCTAGCCCACAGTAATTTGAATGGCCCGCCCAGACAGTGCTCCCTGCATCACTTCGTTTGAATGACGTCATGAGGTAGGCAGATTTGGAAAGTGCCTGTCTTCCTGAGTTTTGAGATGGGCTACATAGCAATCTGTCTGTGTGAAATATCCATGTCCAGCGCATGCGTAAACTGCCCTAGCCAGCTAATACAACTTCTGCCTACCCCATCACGAAAATGTTCGAACCTAGCTGATATCTATACGAAGACTAATCCGTGCGCTTTTTAAAGGAACGTAACTCTACTGCGGGGTTGCTGCAGCGGGGTTGAAGTGTTTTTATAATTACTATTCCTTTTAAGAAAGAACGCACGGAAATCCTGTTCCTTCACGAAACTTTCTGAAACTAGCCTATAACTTTACAAGGGCTCAATGCCGTAGGTTAAGCGTAGGAAATTTTGCCGTTAGATATTATATTTATGAAATTTAAAATCAACGTTTTAAAGTGATTTTTGTAAGTAAGTTTTTTGTAGTTTAAGTATTTAAGTTTAAAGTTCTTTAACACCGTTCTCTCGTCTTGACGATGTAGAAAAACGACAGATTTTGGACAATGGTCGACACATTCCTATGTTTAACACGGTTGTACGTCACGTTTGTAAGAAGGGTGCTAGAAAATGTAATCTTTCGTGGTAGCCTATGATTCACACAGGACGTTATCTGAAAACCAATCTCTATTGCTGGCCACAGAGAAATAATTATGGAAGGTGCATTGTAATGAAGAAGGATACTTTAATATGAAAAACTTATCAAATGCTACAAAACATGATCACATAGGCCAATTCCGTAAGTCGTAAATGATTGAAAAAAATTAATCCTATTTACGAATTGTCAGAGCATTTAGGAACACAGCTATGAAACAAGATAGTGGAGAAAGATAGATAAATAATGAAAAGGCCGATGTCACGGTATTGTTAGGTAAGCAGGAACTACACATTCCGAGTCGCGGGAATTTTAAAGAGTTCGCAATAGCATTAACCACAACGTTTATTGAACATAATCTCCTAAATCAACTGGTAAAACAGGAATTCTGGTATGATGACGTTATTAGACGTTATGTTGGCAGATAAAATCGGCTTAATTTTGAGGTGAATTAAGCTAAACTGAACATACCACACTTCAGCTTAATTTATTCTCTAATCTCTAGTTTGCCTACCCTGGATACTTGGTCACGAGCCGCCACTGAATTTTATCATTTTTAGACAAGTAATGTACGAAATTTTCATTGTTATGATCAAAAAGGACGATATTACTAACTCAAATATTGTATGTACTATAACATATTTTGAATTTTAATGGTTAAATTTTAATGGTTACATATAGATTGTTTTTTTAGATTTTAATCTTGATATTGTGTAACGTTGTACAAACTGTACTAAGTCAAAAATGTCTCAATTCATGTAGCCTATGTCTTACAGACTGTATTATTTCTAGATTTTGACTAAATATTAATCAATTAATATATATATATATATAGAGTGATTTTGATTCCTTTTCATCATCTATTTATTCTATTCTTACCACACTAGTGCATAGGTGGAAATAATAAATTTGTGTAAGAATTTCAATAGCGCTAGTTGAAAATGAAATTTATTAATACGTTATAAATCATGATATCCTATTAAAAAATTTAGACACATACGGTATTAGGGGAATGGCTAACTCATGGTTCAAATCTTACCTTTCCCAAAGAACTCAAATTGTTGAGATAACCAATATAGACAAAAATAATCTAATCCTTGAAAGAAGTAAATCTACCAGTAGAGTATTAACACAAGGGGTGCCACAGGGGTCGATTTTAGGTCAGCTTCTATTCCTGCTGTATGTAAACGATCTCCCCTTGACCCCTTGAATATTCAAGAAGCAGAAGTTGTACTGTTTGCCGATGATACAAATCTTCTTATAAAAGGAACAAATTAAATAGATCTTTCTCAAAAACTAGATTCCAGTTTGACAAAAATATTTTCTTCGTTTGAAGCAAATAAACTTTTGATGAATGCAGAAAAGACAGTAGGCATGAGCTTTCATACTACCTAAAATCAACATGTCATGAAGCCTCAAGTAAAATTAGATAATAAAATAATTCAATACAAAAATGACACAAAATTTTTAGGCATACACATAAGTGAAGAGCTAGCTAAAGTGGAAAACACATATTGAGGCATTAACCAATAAATTGAGTACAGTCTGCTATATATTAAAAACTTTAAAACATATCACAAGTGCACACATACTTAGAAGCTCATAGTTTGCTTATTTCCATAGTCATATGAGGTACGGAGTAATTTTCTGGGGTTCTTCTCCAGAAGCTGAAAAAGCCTTTAAAATCCAAAAAAGAGCAGTAAGGATAATTTGTGGAGTAAATCAACAGACATCCTGTAGAGATCTATTCAAAACATTAGGAATTCTACCCTTAGCATGTATATTATATACTAGAAGTAATTTTCTATATTAAGCTAAATGGGCAAAATCTGTTAACGAACAATAACATCCATAACTATCAAACAAGACAACAGAATGACCTGCATGTCCAATACAGTAGAACAAAGTTATTTAATAAATACCTACAGCTATCAAGTCTATAGAAAACAGTAAAATATTTAAAAACAGGCTAAGGTCCTTCCTGCAGACACACTGCTTTTACTCAGTGCATGAATTTCTTTCTTTATAGGATAAGCATGTAAATTCATACAGCCATTACCTACGGAGTAAAATAAAACAAAACAAAAAAATAGTTTAAATAATGGTAAAATTAGAAGATATGAAATACTTGTAAAAAATCTGAATTTCTAAAAATCCCTTTCCGTGTAGATACTTTTTTCTTTATGTTTCAGGTAACTCACAACTGGTTCTCAAGATGTTGACATGCACCGCCAAGTTTGACAGGATGGTTCAATAGTACCAAGGACTAAACCCATCATTAATAAAGCGTGATAATAATTCAATTAAATTGTAAACCCAATATTATAGCATTAATTTGTATACAACTCATCATTAATATTAGATTTGTATTTTTATCTTGTATTGAATTTAATGTGTAAATATGTATTATATGTAATGAATTGTAAATATTTGGACGTGTCTTATAACATGTACATGTTTAGACGGACTAAATAAATTCTAATTCTAATTCTGATTTTTGTGACCAGGCTTCCACTGTTATTGTTTGTCAGTGAGGTAGACCATTAAGGGCAATTGGTCATAGGAGAGAGGTTCCATCTGGTGCTGTGAAGTGAACTCTGGCTTAGCTCAGTTGGTAGAGCATTGGCACGGATAGCCAAAGGTCCTGGGTTCAAATCCCAGTGTCAGAGGAATTTTTCTCCTGTAATATTATCATGTAATGTCCAACACTGTAATATTATCATGTAATGTCCAACAGATACAATAATCTGTGGTTCATGAATGCATATTCATATTTCTATACTGAAGGAGATCCAAGATTGGTCAGGTAGACAGGTTTGCTTCAATATTAAAAGCAGTGGCATAATCATTGTTAGGGTCACCCAAGATGGGAGCCTTACAGAGAGCAGAAACAGAGTTCCCTGAGGAATTTTTTTCTTTTTTAAATAAAATAAATACATACCACAAAGCAAAAACAATAATTTACCTCCATAGTGGTCAGATTTCCAAAGATTATTTTAGGGAAACTTATAGTACAGGATGGACCACTTACAGAGATTGAGAAACAAGTGATAACTTAAAGAATAAACAATGGTTTATTAACTTACTTGTTTAAATAACTTGACATAGAAACTGACCAAGTTTAGGTTATTGGTTTTTGCAACTCAATGTGTGCATCTTGAGTTACCTTGGAGACATCCAAATGGTATGCCGCTTCCCGCCAAGTGTTCTATAGCACTTGTAGAGTGACTAGCACTACAGCATTTGGAATGCATGCCTAAGTTCTTTAAAAGTGTGAACTTCGTGTTGTGCACAGCATTCTACACAAAACCCCCAAAAATTGTTGAGGGGGTCAGGTTGGGTGACTTGGCTGGCCAATCAAAGGATCATCTTTTCCAATTCACTGACAGGAAGGCATGCACATCTCCTTAGTAACGAGGTAGAGCCCATCTTGCTTTATATTTAAAAAAAAATAAACTCATCCTGGGGGTAGTTTGTAAACAAAGTTCTGTAACATGTCTAGATACATCTTCTCGATCAAGAAAAATGGTCCAATGACAGGTCAACCACACCAAACATTTATTTTGGGCATGTGTTCGTTTGTTCATGTACTCCTTATCATGTAGCAGTTGTGTCAGTTGATTTTTTCACACAAATGCTTGGTCAGAGAAAACAATATTGTCTAGGTAAGAGTAGTGAACAAAGATTAAATTTTCACAGATAACATGAGAAATAACTCCTTCTTACCTATCTCTTAAAATGTTTTAATTGTTCTGGGATAAAATAGGCTTTGTCAGGATTGTTGAAGACTCTCACAACAACATACCCCTTAGAGGACATGGATCTAACCAGCTTAAGGAAACGAGGAAGGAAACAAACAAGTTAGTATAATAATAACTTTATATAACCCAACTTGAAATTACAATAAATATCACAGACAAGAGTAATCACGGACAAGAGTTAAGATCATATATAAAAATACTCCGATATTTTCTATAGATGCTTAAAATACAGCTTCCCAATGGTAAACCCAATATAGATTCTGCATAAGTTAATTAACTAGACAAGAAAAATACCTAATGATATATTAGTTTCAGATAACTATAATGTTTTCAGTCCAATAAAACGTAACCATTAGTCCAACTAGAATTATGATAAGTGAGAAGGTACTATAATTGCTCAATGTTATCAGTCTAGAAGTCTACCAGAATATCATCCTCATCGAATGGATACAAGAGAATGTTTAGAAAACACATATCCAATACAGAAATCCCTCTTGCAAAGAATCACAATGTCTTCAATACAAATGTACCATTACTAAAGAAGTTTCTGCATATGGAATTCTATAAACCATTTTAAAGCAAAAGTACCGGAGTAAAAATAAACCTCTACAATCACCAAATGAATTAAATATGTTATGAGCATATAATACCTCAAATTGGAACACGCCTAATCTAACCTTTAGTTCAAAGGAAAGATTACTAAGAAGCTATATGTATACAAGTTTGTATAGGCAATATTTATTCTTAAACTCTTGGGGATACTCAGCCTCAATAATCACAGATGAATTAGCTATGGGTTACCAATACAATACTTTAAGTTAGGATGAGCGTAGAATAATTTGAATTCACAGAAAAGCCTACTGAGAAATTGTCTGCCTGTGGGTTTCAATAGACAAGTTTCATTCTTAATGAAGAGAATAATAAACCTCAATAATCACAATTGTATTAAGTATGAGTTACCAATATAATTCCTTAAGTTAGGATGAGCCTAGACTAATTTAAATTCACAGAGAAGCTTACTGAGAAATTTTCTACCTATAAGTTTCAATAGACAAGTTTCATTCTTAATCTGAAGAAAATAATTAAGTTAACCTCAATAATCACAATTGTATTAACTATGAGGTACCAATATAATAATTCCTTAAATTAGGATGAACCTAGAATAATTTACATTCACAGAAAAGCTTACTGAGGTTTCATTCTTAATCTGAAGAGAATGATTAACCTCAATAATCACAATTGAATTAACTATGAGTTACCAATGTAATACCTTAAGTTAGGATGAACCTACAGTAGTTTTAATTCACAGAGAAGCTTACTGAGCAATTTTCTGCATATAAGTTTCAATAGACAAGTTTCAGATCTTTATCTCAAGGGAACCAACCCAAAAATCAGAAAATCAATTAACTATGTTTTTTCAATATGATAGGCCTACTTCAAGTTAGAATAGACCTGATATAGGTTTTTTGAAAGTAGCATTATTAGATAGAAATCTGCATATGAGTTTCATTAGACAAGTTTTAAATCTTTATCTCAAGGGATAACCAACCCAAGAATCAGAAAATCCCTTTAGGCAAGTCTACAGGCTGAGGTAGATTTCGAAGTGCTTTTGGTTTAATTTACTTTCGCTGCGTAGCACTCTTCTTCTTTAGCTTTGGCATGACAAACCCGCAATAATAACAGCAAAAAAGAGGAAAGAGCACTTTTTCAAACATTCAAATCTCGCCTTATATGAGAACTATCAAGAAACTAGTTATTGATATGTAGAGTACTCATTAAGAGCTTTTCAACGATACCCCACAAGACGTAGTTTCAAAAATTTCGAATTTCCATCCCCTCACCCCCACCCCCACTCGTACCCCCAAAACCCCCGAATCGTTGGTGTCACTGTGAACTCCATACGGAGTACTCTAATTTATTCAAACAAAGTTTCCCTCTATACTTCATGGGGGCCGAGATATAAATGTTTCAACATTTCAACCCCCTCCCCCGACCATCCCCTAGGGCCAATTTTGCTCATTAACGAACTTCTCCGAACTATTGGGCCTAGAAATAACATAATAAAATTTGGTTCAAATATCTTCAAAATTACGGCTGCTAGCATGTAAAGATATATACAGGGTGATTCAAAAGTCACTATACATTTTGTATTTAAACAGGTATTATTACACAATATGTAATAGTACTGAAACATATACCACAGTAGGACATAATTTCAGTGCATTTCAATACGACCTGGATGTGATATGCACGTTTGTGCAATTTGTAGCAGAGAGTTCTCCACACAGTGGTTTGCGGAATGCCCAGCTCTCTACTAAGTCTCCTGGTAGATGCAGAGGGGCTACGAGTGATCACATCCTGTACATTTTGCACGGCTTCTGGTGATACGGCCGGTCTCCCTGGACGTTCTTTATCTGCAACACTACCAGTACACCGAAATTTATTGGCCAGGTTCTTTATAGCCAGCCTGGTGTGGCCTGGTTTCCTAAATTTACGGGCGAAATCTGCTCGTGTCTGTTCACACGTCATACCACGTAGACGAGCAGAAACAACATCTATTCTTTCTTCTTTGTTGAGCATACTGTCACATTACTTGCAAGAAATAAGAATACAGTAACTGTATCACTAAAATGTATAGTGACTTTTGAATCATCCTGTATATATATATAAATATCACAAAAATTTTTTTTTGAACGAGCGGTGATTTCGTACTTAGGGAAGCATGAAATGTAAAGATATGAAAGAATTTTTCGAAAATCATGACATGGTATCCATTGCAACTGATATATGTTTCATTGAAAGGACTGCTTTTTACAATTTTGCCTGGGACAAATGACATTTCTAAATCATAGATGTAAGCCGAGTTCTATTCACATAAAGGAGTACCTGAGGGCTTCAATTATAATAACCTACTTATGATTTTCATAAAAACATTCCACTTCAATAGAGCACTTTAGCCTCATAGCTTTACAAACTATTCCATCAACGGTTAACATGAGGCTTTCAGCTTATTAGAATATTTAATTGGGTTGAAACTATAGAATTGCCAAAGATCAATACCTTGACTGTATACTTGAATTTTGCTACAGAGCTTAAGCTAAATCCCTTTCACAGTTGCATAGGTTTATCTGTAAGTAGCAATTAATTTCAATCTATGAATACTTATGCGATTCTCAAACAACATGGCGATGAGTACATCTTGACAAAGTCATAATAAAAATGTTCCGCCATAGAAAATACAAAGCTTTGTGGTTCCAAGTTTAGACAGATATATTGGGAGTGATACTGCAATTATATGTCCATATTTAACTCATGTCTCAAATCACATACCTCAAAGGAGAATTCCAGCAAAGCGAAGCACACACAGCTAAACACTGTCACACAGAAAGGCTCAACAGGTTCTAATCATGGCTGCAAGTGGCTACCAGAATGGAGACGGAATCGCACACGGGACATGTGCAGAAACACGAAACGCAAGAACTATGACACATTTACTACTATGCTACAATGTGACGTAATGGTCACAGTAGTAATTATCAATTCACAGAAATATTACTGAAGCAAAATTTTCCCTAAGCAGATGGTTGTGTACGGCAAACACCTGGCATTGAACGTGTATGACAATTTTTCTTCTGCTATTCGTAGCATGCACTGAATCTTCTATTGTGGTGTTCACTTGCTTACAATAGCTTGATTGTTGCTCTCCTGGATGGCAACAGGTTTGTTTCCATGTTGAACATTGTTGTGCATGAGCACAAATATTGTGCTGTTTGTTGCATAAACTCGGCCAGTTGCTGCATCTTGAAAGATGGAAATCACAACAATTTCTTTTGACCTCTGTCTTTAAAAGGTGAGCATTTATTTCTTGATCCCTCTAAGCGATTCATCCTCTATAATAAACGTTAGTTTAAGTGATTTACTGTTATTTATTTCACTATAAAATTCCATTAAATAAGTTTTAAAGTACTGCATCAACTTTATTTTCAGGTTTGCAAATTATGTACAGGTAGGCTATATGTTAGCAGTTCGTATCAATCAGCACCCATTTTTACCAGTTAGAATTTATTAGAAGCTAATAATAAATTCTTAATGTATAGATATGTTGCTTAAACATAGTAATGGCTCCCTGTAATTACAAAATAGAGGTGAAGTTATATAATCAAGATGTTTAAAAAAATAGCTTTTAAGGTGGTGAAGAATAAAATTGCTGCTAGTTGTATAAATGATGGTAACATATTCCTTGAATGGGTGAATAAATGAATATATGAGTGAATGAATGAATAGCCTGAAAATCTCTTATGGCCAATGGCCTCTTGGAAAGCAGGCAGTAGCTTACTTAATACTCATTAGGCCCATTTTCACCAAACTGGAGTAACGTTTTACGCGAGTAACTAGGTTAATCAAGTTTAATATTTACACAGCCAAATTTCGGCGAGTAACTTCTTGGTGTAGCAACATGTCCGACACTACTACACCATTATGGCTTGTAGATTGAGGAATTTTGTGTTTGAAGATGAATCTTCAAGTGAAGATGAAGACAGTAATCACAGAATATGACGGCCGATATTGATACGAGATAGGAATGATTGGATCCAGAATTATGACGAAAGGGACTTTGTGATGCATTTTAGACTGTCCGAAGCTTCTGCCCAAGTTCTTTCTTGGCAACTTTTTTGCATTTTCCCAGGCTGCCTTTAAATTTTCAGCGCTTCTGGGCATATGACCTGACATTGAGTTATACGCTTGGGCAACTCTTTCCCATTCTGAACTTTTTTGCCACGAGATCCACCAACAACATTTTCTCGGACGGAAGCCAGTTCGGACTCTTGTACCTCCCTTCTCCTGCTTGCTACTTGTATTTGCTTCCATTTTCAGGTTTGTTTATGTTTGTATGTCAGCTGTCACTGCACACTATCATCTGCTGTTCATACAAATGTTGTTCACGGCATATTGAATTCACATGTTTTAGTATGAGAAACTCCAGGATCAGCACCATCATGGAATAAATATCCATGTAGATACTCGAGATTATATTTATCCACATGAAAGTGTAGTGAAACACAATTGTGTTGTCTGAGATTAATTTAGAAGAGTAACTTTTACTCGAGTTTAACTACTCGACATTTTAATCTCATCTGGTAAAACCAGCCCTTAGGATGGCAAATCCTAAGAGCCAAGCCTGCTATATTTCTACCTATGTGCTATTTGTACTATTTACACATCTCACTTCAACTATGTACAAATTATGCAAAGCATTAATGCAGTGTCCACACTACTCTCATGTGTATTAAGTCATGGTGTTAGCTGTCATCTCAGTCATTTCCATATGTTTCTGTCATGGGCACTTCTCATCAATAGGTTTCATGCTACTTTCTTGAAGTAATCTATTCAGCATGTTTGGTCTTCCTCTGGTCCTTTGTTCAATTCTTGGGTCCCACACCATCATCCTTTGGGTACATCAGGAATGATGCATCCTATCAACATGGCCTCCCCACTTCCATTTTAATTGTTCTGCCATTGAAACAACGTCGGCCATACCCATCTTCTTCCTTATTTTTTAAATTTTTTTATTTATTCTGTCCATTACTCATTTAAAATAGCAATTAAAATGTATAGCAGCGGTGGCCAGACCATGGCTTGCAAGCCACATGTGGCTCTTTCAACATTCTTGTGTGGCTCTTAGAAAATTCTGAGGCCAAACTGAAATGAATGAAAGATTCGGTGATCTCAGAGAGTTCTTAAGTCTTCATTTGCTGGATATAATACAGGATATAATATTGAGCAGGGTCTAGCACGTATACTTTACTTTTTGTGTAAATACCTGAACTAGTTTCGAAGACATCGTCATTCATAATCATCAGAATAACACCAACTGCCAGCTGGACGTTTGTGTTGCCCTCTCGGGGAATTTTGCTGCATTTGGCGATGAGACATTCATCTGTTGGGATGTCGAAGTTCATGAGGTGTTCTTTATGTTTGTAGATGAATATCCTCTCCCAAACCAAAAGTTCCTTGTGGCCTTTCGACATATTTAATTAATTTTGGATCCCGATTGATGCCATGACCTTCATTCCAAAAGTGGGCAACTACTGCAGATTTGTCTGTATTTCCATGTTTAAGATGTCTCATATGTTATTTTGTTCTAACCTCTAATTTCCTCTCGGTTTCCCCACATATACTTTCTCACAGTTTGTACAGTTGATTTGGTATATTCCTGATTTTTGGCTGTGCTGTCTGTCTTCTAAATTGGTGAAATTTAATAAGTTCTTTAATGAGAATCTGTTTTTTCTGCTGCTGTGATGATACCATATTTACTGAAAACTTTCTTGAATTTCTTGTCTGCCCAAGGGTGAAAAGTAATTTTCTTCATTTGCTGGGTTGGAGAACCCCCTTCTTGTGGACATAATGATGGATTCAGCTGCAGCAGCTGTATAGTTGGAACTACTTGGAGATTAAAGAGGACGAGGGATTAAAACAATTGAAAGAAAGTGGATGTGTAGTGATTGAATTTTGGGAGCAGGTCTCAGAACAAAAGTATCAAAATATAAAACAGTGTGCAAAAAGACTTATTTCCTGATTTCCACTTTGAGACAACCTATTCGTGGAAGTCATTGTATTCAACAATGAAGTTTGTTAAATCTAAGTGTCGAGCAGTTCTAACTGATGTACATTTAACTGAACTTGTGAGAACTGGCCACCTACCAGATTCAAAGCAATCAGTACAGTAGCAATTAGTGGACAGTAGAAAAAGTTCATGTTAACAAAAGTCTTGTAATTTGTGGAAGTTATACAAATGTTTATTAGTCTGCTACATTAATAGTGATGAGATGTAAGTTTGTGAATAAATATAGTTTTGGATGCTGTTTTTTTAATTGCATCTCCATATTTGGACCTTCAAAAAATTCACATTTAGCCTTAAAAATATGTGTGGCTCTTTCCCAACTTTTCCCTCAAAATGTGGCTACCAACACCCTGCTAGCTGGCTACCCCTGGTTTTTAATTTTTGTGTGGGTAAATAATAAAGGATCACTGAACTTGGCACTACAAGAGAGTGCTGTGATTCTTTTCATCCTTAATTTAAACAAAAATTTAAAACTCTAATGCAAAGGTGTGAAGAGATAAATCACCTCTTTCTTTGATATGTTTCAAATCCTGATTTGAATATTGTTTATTGAATAATGTTTTAAAAATTTGGCACTTAAAACACAAAGTCTCATGTCATCCTAGTATTTCTCAAACTAAAAAGACATGGGTTCAATACCAGTTTAATATATGAAATGTAAGAGCTTAAAATGTTTGTAATATTAATATTAAATCTATATGAATTATCATTATTTACCGGGTATTATACATTTTTAAACATGCCGTAAGTCATCCTGAAAATCTGCAGTTATTATATTGCACACCACACTGTCCAATGTGTATTAAGAGAGAGAGAGAGAGAGGGGAGGAGGAGGGGGAGAGAGAGGGAGAGAAAGAGAGAGAGAGAATGAGTGAGCGAGAATGAGAGACCAGACAAAATTAGAGAGGCAGTGGGTTCCAGGACCTTTTGCCTGGTGCTTTTCATTCATATGCAACTAGGTAAAAGATTATTACACCGACAGACACTATATACAACATATCTATAGACAATTGGTCCCCAAAATTATGTACCCAAGGATTATTTGTCCACCCAACAATGGGTTGATGGATTTTTCATCCAAACAAAAATTTGTCCATGACTTTTCGTCCCCACAATATATTTTTTAATCACAGATCACATCATCTGAAATATGACATACCATGGAGTGAAGTTACTCCTCTTCCTGAAGTGGTATTCTGGTTTCACCCTTCAGATATTGCATGGAGAAATTTGAACTGTTGAAACCAGGTTTAGTGGTTACATACAGTTCATATTTCATTTTACGGCTATAAAATTAAAACAAAATTATTCCTTGCATCACTTGTACTGGTAATCGATGGTGATATTATTTTCACTTTCATAATCTTTCTCTTTGTAATCATTCTAATTATGAATGAAGAAATCATCATTCATTAATTTAATTGTTTAAAACTGGGCTGTCTAAATGTATAAATTACCCTCAAATACGAAATATGCACAATTCTTACATTAATGAAGAAATACAAATAAAATAATGTGTGACACCACTGGGGATGAATAGAAGGTCACAGCGAAGTTACTGGAAATCGGACAGATCTTGCTTGATCACCCTCAAACATTCGAGAAGCCACGCGCACTTATATAAGAAGGTTGAGTCAATCGGGACGGGCAGAGTTAGTTAATAATTGTTCTAGTGTGGGGTATGCACCAATTCTAAAGCCTTTTTAACTGAAATACTTCGTGAAATATGTCTTCGCAGAAAAAGAAAAATAACGAACAAACATTGAGTTTATAATGACCGTTGGGAATCAGACTATTTAATCACAAACAACAATAATAAACTTCAGTGCATTGTTTGTATGCAAGTACTATCGGTTCCCAAAGAAAATAATATGAAACGACATTACACTACGTTACACGAGAAAATATTTCAGCAATATATAGGGGAGTCAAGAAAGACTATCATTACGGATTATAAGAAAAAACTAAATCTGACACTGATAACAAGTGCAGTATTGCCGCTTCTTAAGAAGTAGCACTGGAAATTGTCAAAGTGAAGAAACCTTTTAGTGATGGAGTACTTATTAAAAATTGTGCAATCAAAATGGCAAAAGAATTCAATGAAACAAAAATTGCCGAAAGATTTGAAACAGTCTCAGTGTCGCATCAAACATTTGTAAGACGGGTGGACCATATTAATCAGTATGTATCCAAAAAACTGCATGACATGGTTGAAAAATGTAAATATTTTTCGCTATGCCTGGATGAGAGCACTGATTTGTCCGACATTAGCCAGCTTGTAATTTTTATCCAAACAATTCAAAACGACTTCAGTGTAGCAGAGGAGATGCTTGATCTTATTCCTCTCCATGGTACAACCAAGGGTGCGGATATTTTTGAAGCTGTAAATAATGTGGTGTCAGACTACAGGGGATTCGATAAATGTTCCTGTATTGTCACTGATGGAGCCAGAGCTATGATAGGAACGAAATTGGATTTGCAGGACTCTTGAAACAAAACATCAGCTGTCCTGTGATACACTGTATTGTTCACCAATAGGCCCTATGTGGAAAATCCTTACGTCCAATGAATGTCATGATAGTGGTTGTTAAAATAACTAATATTATTAGAGGGGGCAGTCATGCTTTGACTCACAGAAAGTTTCGTGATTTTTTAGCCGAAGTAGATGCTACATATAGGGACTTGTTACTTCACACGAATATCCGTTGGTTAAGCGCCGGAAACTGTTTGAAATGATTCTTCGCTCTATGCAAGGAGATTCCTATTTTCCTTAAAGATGAAGTCAAGTCCAACACTACAGAACTGGAAAATCAAATGGTAGATGCTCATTTTTTAGCAGACCTTGCATTTTTAACAAACCTGACATCTTACCTTAACGAATTGAATTTGAAGCTACAAACAGCAGAATACACTGGACAACAAAACTGACCTTCAAAAAATTCTTTTACACAAAACATATCATTTCTTATGTATTTTGATGTGCTGAGTTCAAATATGGCCTTTGTTTATGTCTAGCACCCTCAGTTTTTTAGTAAATCGTATACTTACACTTCTAGTCGTTTATATATAAATCGTAAAGTCACCGTAATATCAAAGACTAACTGGTAACAATTTTTTTACACAAAACATAGCATTTCTTATGTATTTTGATGTGCTGAGTTCAAATATGGCCTTAGTTTTTGTCTAGCTCCCTCAGTTTTTTAGTAAATCGTATACTTACACTTCTAGTCGTTTATAAATAAAACGTAAAGTCGCCGTAATATCAAAGACTAACTGTTAATATTTTTTTACACAAAACATATCATTTCTTATGTATTTTGATGTGCTGAGTTCAAATATGGCCTTTGCTTTTGTTTAGCACCCTCAGTTGTTTTAGTAAATCATGTACTTACATGTCTAGTCGTTTATAAATAAAATGTAAAGTCACCGTAATATCAAAGACTAACTGGTAATATTCGTATGTAGAAGGATCCTTCATAATAAAATTATATTTAATTTTGTAAAAGTAACCAATTAACATACCTGAAAACATTGCCAGCTCGTTTTCAAGTCCATCCTCTACTGCTGTCAGTTGAATTTCTGCCGTTTGCTGCTTCTTCTGTACTTTCCTGTGGTTTCTCTTTTGAGGCTCCAGCAGTAATCTGCAAGCATATTGGGTTTCCATCTTCCTTGATACCTTTTCTCCATTTCGGAAATATCTTGGTGGAATCTTTCTCCATGTTCATCACTAACTTGTCCTAGATTTGCAGGGAAAAAGTCCAAATGGGAATGCAGGAAGTGAATTTTGAGAAACATGTTGTAACCTAGATTTCTATAGGCTCCTAGTAATTTCTCAAAAATTGTTCGTAATTTTGTGCTCTAGTATTACCTAAGAACTGTTCGCAAATGGTCTTGAATGATATCCATGCTTCAAGTTCCACATGATTCAGTTTACTTTCAAACAGCTGATCTTTCATTAGTTCTCAAATCTGAGGCCCAACAAAAATGCCTTCCTTCAACTTAGAATCACTGATACTTGGAAATTTTTCTTCTAGGTATTTGAAACCTGCTCCAGATTTGTCTAATGCCTTGACAAAATTCTTCATTAGGCCTAATTTTATATGAAGTGGAGGCAATAACATTTTTGATCTATCAACCAATGGTTCAGCTGAGATATTCTTTTCTCCAGGGACAACATTTTTCCGGGGAGGCCATATTTTAGTGTCGTAATGTTTGGATTTATCACGGCTATCCCATTCGCACAAAAAGCAGCAATATTTCGTGTATCCGCTTTGCAATCCTAACAGTATTCCAATCATTTTGAAATCGCCACAGATGGTCCAGTTGTACTTGTCATACTGCACTTTTTGTAATATTAGCTGCATATTTTTGTAACTTTCTTTCATTTGAACTGCATGACCAATTATCATAACACCACGGTCCTTACTAACTAAAGCAGTAAAATAATAATAAATAAATGTTATAATCGCTATTAGGTCTTGTTTACTATGTCAATCACTTTAACAGAAATTTAAGCTTTTACAGCCAGTGCTAATTCAGAAAACAGGCTTTCTTTTTGAAACTGAGGGTGCCAGAGAAAAACTGTTTGCATAATTGAATTCAGCACTAAAATCCACATAATAAACGCCCAATTTCATGCAAAAAATTTTTTGGCTGTTGTCCAGTGATATTGCTTATTTGGACACATAAATGGATTTAAGAATAAAATTAAGCTTTTCAAGTCTTCATTAGAAAAAAATGATTTTACATTTTTTCCAAGTTGTAAAGAGCATTTTGAAGAAATGAAGGACTTTGAGGAAGTTTGAAATTTACCTCACATAAAATACATTGACACAATTGCAGAAGAATTCGAAAATCAATTTAGCGACTTTAAAAAAATTGAAAGAGAGGTTTCAGTTTTTACTTAGCCTATTCTGTTGAGAATGTAAGCAGAGCAGACCTTCAACTGGAATTGTGTGATTTGCAATCAGATCCTTTTTACCAAGGAAGAACTGAAACTGGATTGGACTTTATCAAGTTGCTGCCAGAAGAACGATACCCCAACTTGCGAAACTTAGGGCTTACACTGGGCTCAGTGCTGGGAAGCACGTATCTTTGCGAAAGCAGCTTTTCTAACATGAAATTTATAAAGTCAAAATATAGATGTTCCCTCTCTGATAAGTCACTTAGTCACTTACTCAGTTGCTTCATTTATTAACAACAAATATTAAAGTTAATATTGATGCATTAGTTAGTGAAAATCAACATCCTCAAATTTCCCACTAATTTTTTTGTAATTTTATATTTTTTGAATAAATTAAAATAATAATACAAACACGTTTTTTCTTTGTATACCATACCTATTAAAACTCACTGATAAAGTTGCATATGAAGTCTTTTATAATGTGGCCTTCCAAACCGCATTTTTTTTAAGCGGCCCTTGGATCACTTGCAGTTAGACAGCCCTGGTTTAAAATATTGTTGTATGAGTCCTGTAATCATAATGTAGAACTCTGTAATTCTTATTTGTTACTCTGGCCTTAGCTCTATGAGATAAAATTCTTTATCATCATTATTATTATCCTTCAGTATTAGTAATGCGAGAATTCATTTTTGCACAAGGTTTTCATTGAATGTTTTATTTTTATTACAGTTCTACGTTTGAATTGCATCGACAAAGATAAAGCTGGAAGATTCGTATTACATTGCCTACAACTTCGTCCCAAATTAGTGTGTAAAACATTAGAGTGCCATAAGATGGTAAATGTTAGTTCACAAAGTGAAGTTGTTCAAGGATTCCCTGTCAGAGTAAGTTATGAGATGGATATATTGTATATGTTATCTATAGAATTTGCACATAGGCTTGAATTGATGACTTGTCCAGCATTGGTGAGTGAACAGTACTGAGTGTCAGTTTCTCATATTGAAGTAGTTGTAACAAATCTACAGATGAAAACTCTTGCTTCATACTGAAGAAATCAGGACCTTTATTTGCTCGTATTTATGCAGAAGAGAATTATCAGATTATATGAAGTGAATATGCGTATTGTATTAAAAGTCAAATAACAAAGTTATGATTACAGCTAGGCACATACAAAAAAATTGCTGGTCAAATTAAATGCAATAGAATGAAAATTAGTTGTGAGTTTCATATTTTCAAAATATTGAGTTTATATAGTTGGCAGAAAGGGAGGGAGTTACTCGTCTTGTCTACTTTCCCACCTTCGTCCACTCATACAGCTGTTGAAAGGCAAGATTGCTGTATATACATAGTAATTTACTCCCTGCCCTTCCCCTGGAATGTATCACAGTAGTTCTTGTGATATAATCGTATTTTTTTAGAAAGGAAGAATATTTATTTATTTTTTAGTTATTTTGAGAATATAACAGGTTCATTGCCCAATTACAACATTCTCTTATACTAACTACACCAGCTTTACAACACTATTATATGGTTAATCTAATACTAAAAATATGTAAACTAATACTACAACTAAACAAAGTACAGAAAAAAGAAACAAGAAACACATACAATATGAAAAATATTCAATGAAGGGAAGGCTTAGACTTGGCTTGGACTTGGAATCTGTTCCCTCCTTATTAAAATACGACTTTAGAGGGAAGTTTACTTAAGTTTATACAAGACTATTTTGGATGATGATGTATCTGCAGGTGCATCTTTGGAAGTGTTAGTGCAGCAGAGTTTTACTCTATTTGCCTGTATTGAACATTTCAAAATTCAAAAATTTTGTGGGTGATTGGGTTTGTTTATTTTATCCTAGTTACAATTGTTTTCTGATTTAACATGATATTATAATTCATCAAATTACATGCTGGCTGAATCTCCAAGGGAATCTAATTCATCAGGTAGACCACCCACTTTAATTGAATACAAGATATGTGAAGAAAATTTACTAGTAGGGGAATTAATATTCATTTGGCACATAGTCACAGCTCTTCACAAGAGTCCCTTATGCATTATAATAATGGTCTAAGTGATAGAGATCCTGATGATAGCAGCAATACCTCCCTTTTATTATCTCCCCAGAATGAAATTATTAATGATAATGAAATTTCACATTGCCCGATATGCCATAAGTTGTGTACATGTTAAAAGGTATTTACTAAATGAGGAATCAACCTGTGTATAGCCAGGAGTCATAGTCTATCTTCCCAAGATTATGTTAATTCTACAGACATATTAAATAACCTAACAAATGATCTGAGTTCTAATTCTACCACTAGTAAAGAAACTGTAAAAAACAAATTCACCAATATCAGCGAAACCCATTGTCCACATTGTGAAAAATATTATGCAAGCCACAGAGGAGTGGCAATACATATATGCCGGTCTCATCCTGAAGTACACAGAGGCCTTTTGTTCGAAAGACAGGCTCGTTCAAAACAAACCCCTTGGAATAACACGTCTACAACAGATATCAGTAGTAACAGCAATGAAGCATGGTTATGTCTGGAGAGGGGCAACCACCTTATATCTAATGGCTCCCTTCAAAAAGGAGCTCCTTACATGGTGTTTACAGTTCAAGAATTGCCAGAACGAAAATTAATTTTATAATGTAACATCAAAATTTGCAGAGTTTCTTGCAAGTTCAATTGGACTATACTCCAGTCAATGAAAAGTTATAGAGGGAAATGGAAGGAATGTAGAGGTAAGTTCCGTGTCGACTGGTGTGTGGTACATTTATGGCTGATTTGTGGTTCTCATCCCTATGGTTCCATGCTGTTGGCTGCTCCTGAAGGTCTAAGTAGGCCCCCCAGGCATTGGGATATTTGATTTCATGGGAGATTGTTGTTGAATTTAATAGCAAGAAACCTTCTATCTACATCCCCTACCGTTTATTTACAGGTCAATATATAATGTAAGATTTGAGGCTTTCCTGGCGAATCTTATGTAGAAAATCTTCTCGGGTTTGCAGCCAGGTGAGAAGTTTGTTGTGGTCCAACGTTTCCGAGGCTGACGCTGCCTCCATCCTCAGGGAATCTGAAGTGTCGAGTTTTGACATGTAGGGGAAATATATACCAACCCGAGTTGGGCGGAGTCGACCAATCAGGGAGCAGCTGTTCTGTTTTCGGTCCTTTTCCGGGCCAAAATGTTCCTTTTACCTTTCAGGTCCTGAATGCATTTGTTCCAGGCCTGGTTGATGGTGAAACCTTCATCCCTGTTGAAGTTTGTGTCTTCCAGTCTAATTTCAATTGCCTCTCTGATGATCTGGTCCCAATAGCGTGTTGTCTTGGCAAGTACTGTTGTGTTTTTAAATTCTATCCTATGGCCCGGTCCAGAATTAATGGTGTGGTCTGCAACTGCTGATTTGTCCGGGTAGAAGAGTCTAATGCATCTCTCGTGTTCTTTGCAGCGCTGTTCAATTGTGCGCGAAGTCTGTCCGATGTAGGCTTTACCGCATTCACACGGGATGCGATAAACACCCGGAGTTCTGAGTCCCATGTTGTCTTTCACTGGTCGTAGGAGGTTCTTAATTTTCGGGGGTGGCATGGACACTGTACGGATCTGGTGTTTCATTAGAATCCTTTCTAGCTTCCTGGACAGGTTTCCAAAGTATGGCAGGTAGGCAGTTCTAGTCTTTTCTCTTTGGTCGGTGGAACATTTTGGCCCGGAAAAGGACCGAAAACAGAACAGCTGCTCCCTGATTGGTCGACTCCACCCAACTCGGGTTGGTATATATTTCCCCTACATGTCAAAACTCGACACTTCAGATTCCCTGAGGATGGAGGCAGCGTCAGCCTCGGAAACGTTGGACCACAACAAACTTCTCACCTGGCTGCAAACCCGAGAAGATTTTCTACACAGGATATACATCGCTCTAACCACTACATAGCTCCAGTATCCAACATCCCCATATCCTCTTACTTCATCCCCTTAATCTGCCCTCGGGGTTTTTAGCTAATACCTGATAATAACGTCAACCTCCATGGTGAGCCCTTCTCAGACTGCCAGCGCACACACACACGTTTACGAACAAAAGCAGGACGCTGTATATCGGAATGCACAATTCAGCGCTATACGTGATAATTCAGGGCTGCCATAGCCTTCTCTCCAGGAACTGATTAAGCATTCCGATTACAGGAACACAATTTTTGACTTTAGGACTTTGTTGGGACTAGTTAGGAGGTAAACATACTAAAAGTCCCCACTCCTAGGAGGTGAGCAGGGGGCAGGGAGGCCCTTAGAAGGTTCTTTTTTTCGGTTTTTTGCTTATATCTCGGAAACTCTTGGTCAAAGCGTTAAGAACATTCTATACAAAATTGAAGCTGACAAAATGCTCCACAAGATTGAATCCACTCATGTTTTCACTATCTCGCCTAGTTTCCAAGATATCCGTGCTCAAAATTAGCTAATTTTGAAAAAATAAAACTGCCTCTCGTTTTTTGCCTTATTTTGTTAGCTAACTCTTTTGTCCTTCGTCCTACGAAATAGTCATAAGGAAGGAAGTTGTAGAGCATTAAATTTCCTTCAAGAATAGATGATGGTTTACTTTTTATCTACAACCGTTCAAACGATGTGTAAATTCCGGGATTTTGCAGAAAAACTTAACTTTCGTATTTTCCGTTCTTCCACTGCTCAAACTCTATATGAAATCCAGTATATACGTATTATATATATTTATATGTATAAATAGTATGTACTATTTAAGTGGCACATAAAGAAATTATATGTATATGTATATATATATATTTATAATATACTTTCAAGTATATATGAAGTTAAATTCACTTGGAATGGGAAGACACAATGAAGTGAAATAATATTAAACACATTATCTTCAAGAACACTCTCTACTTCATTAAATTGACTACTTACTAGTTAGCCGGCTTTCAGGTGGACCTTCTACCCATCGTCAGACTGGCAGTGGGACATAGTCTGACGATGGGTGGAAGGTCCACCTGAAAGCCGGCTAACTAGTAAGTAGTCAATTTAATGAAGTAGAGAGTGTTCTTGAAGATAATGTGTTTAATATTTGTAGTTCTTAAAAAGTAATATTGTTTGGTGTCGTTTAATACTATTTTTGATACCCCGAATCTAGTGGAACCACTTTGAGAGCTCCACCATTCAATACTATAGAAATAAAGGTAGGCCTACTATAGGCCTATATATGATGGAAATTTTTTATAATACTCAAAATTGACAATTTATCGAGAATCGCTGAATCTTCATTGTTATTTAGGAGCCATAATAACCCTCTACATAGGCAATAATACTCGTATTCAATGTATATAATATATAATGTACAGTTATTATAATATATATATTATTTATACTTTCACTCCACAAAGGCATTGGGGTAGGTTTGATCCCAGAGTCAACAACAATTTGTACATAACTTTTTATTAACACATTAACTCATAAATGTTTTTTGAAACTGTGTTACATTTAATTTAATAATATATTTACAACTAAACAGCAATAATTATTATAAATTCCTGGCTCTTTTGGAGCGGGAGGGTCCTGGCTCATCATGGGAACTTGATCCTGGGGTGGGTTCTGCCTCATTTTCTTCTTCATCCGTTGAGAAAGTGGACATCTTCTAGGATAACTGGCAGAGGATCGACATCGAGTTCTTCATCCTCATTGTCCAAGAGGGGGACCCCATTAAGACAGTTCCCCTGGCCGTTTTGGCACGCAGGGGAACACTTGAGAGATGTCTTTCTGCAACAGCATTTGATGGTGGCACAATCCCTTGTGCACCAACAATAAATAATTTTTAATATTTCATTCGGTGCAGCCTGCTGCTCACTGTGCACCGAGGTTAGAAATTTGTTGGTGGTTAACTCCCACCCATACATCTGAGGAGGCAGTTCACGTCCCAACCATATTTGGACTTGCTGATTTGTCCTGATTTCTCTTTAGGCAGGGCCCATTCCACCTAAAAATACACTTTTCCTCAGTTTCCTCTATATCATCCTTGGTTGAGGAAGGGTCTGAGAAAACTGCAGCAGCTCCTTGGACATCTGGAGACTTCAAATACACTCTGATAAATCCCAGCTTACTCTTTCGGAAGGCTGCTGAAGTGGTATCTCATACAGTGAAAGCATGTAGAAATAGTATGTCTCGCAGCCCCTGGGTAGAAAACAATGTAAGTTTTATGTTTCCACGTTCAGGCTTTATGAAAATTATGTCCTGGTCACTAGGTGTTTTGGCCATCAACAGGACTATTAGGTCGACATCCTCACCAATAACTGCAATAGCGGTGGTATGTGACAACTCCACAACCATGTATGAGGACATCCGCATCATTCTGTGCTTGAAGGGTTCTGACTCCATGTGCCTGTAGTATGACTTTCAGAATCTTAATCAGTCGACTTTTGTTGTAGACATTTGACAGAAAGTCTTCCTGCTTCACACTTATGACTGTCTCCTGATCGAAATGTATGTCGGCTGACTGGCTGAGACGATACCGCCTTTGCTGCTCAGCGACCTTTGTACTTCAGGATGAGCTCGTGTACCCATCAAACACTACAGTGCAACTCCTTCCACAATAGTGACTGTTTACAAAATTGACATATCCATCACAAATGGAAAATATCGTAGAACATCTTTGCCAAATAACTTTGTGCAGCAGAAGTCCTCCATCCATAACAATGTCAAAGTGTGTCACTCGTACATCGTTGATAGTTGGATTGAGCTCTTTGTAGAGAACTAACTTTGTCGATTTCCTCATCCCACCCTCATTCAAGAAGGCCAAAGGGTAAGGGGCTAATTCATATTGCAAATATGTTTTCAAATCTTCCTTAGTTTTCTTACCTATGGATATGCATTGGAATAGCAAAAAAGGATCCACAGACACCCTTTCATCATTGATCTTGATTGATGAGCTAACAGTCAAAAGGAGGATCTTTCTGAGACAGTTTGATACTTATTTTCAAACTCTAGAAAAAAAAATTGTAAGTAGTTGTTATTCTTGAAATCCAGAAAATTAATTTGCGATCACATACAAGTTTAAAATAAACTATGCGAGATAGCAAAAAAATGAATGGAATCATTCTTGGTGGAACATTTTATCAGGTTTAATTTTGTAAAGAGTGGTACTATCGCTAGGACCCATAATTTCTGAGATGTAAGCGAAAAACCAAATACAGGGATCTTCTATGGGCCCCCTGCCCCCTGCTCACCTCCTAGGAGTGGGGACTTTTAGTGTGTTTAAATTCTAACTAGTCCAAACAAAGTCCCAAAGTCAAAACCTGTGTTCTTTCCATTTCCCTCTATTCATTCAATCATTGACTGGACTGTACATAAGCATTAGTTATACATTAATTGAAAATATATTATAAAATACATATATACATATTAATTCATTTATGTACAGCTTATATATAGTACATACCATTTATACACATAAATACGTATATATTGGCTTTTATATAGAGTTAGAGCAGTGGAATAACGGAAAATACACATAAAGAAAAAATTACTTTAACTATTGAATGGTTAAAGATAAAAAGTAAAATATCATATATTCTTCAAGAAAATTTAATGCTCTACAATGTCTTGCCTTATGACTTTTTCGTAGGACGAAGGACCGAAGAGTTAGCTAACGAAATTAAGCAAAAAAGACTATACTATTTTCACTTTAAGTTCAAAGTAGATGTAAACAAACTCTAACGTACCACTCCGCCGAGCATGTGACAATACCACGTGGAAATTTACCCGCCGCGGAAAGAAATTGAATGAGGATTTGTGAATATTCCAGTGTTCTCAATAGTACTTTTAAATTATTTTTTATGACATTCGCCATTGTTGAAAAATGTGATATTTATTTTGAAAAGATCGTTTCATCTGTACAAAATCAAGCTTAATATTAGTATGTAAGAAAGTCATAGACAGTTAACAAGAAGATATTAACGAGTATAAAAATTACTCTCAATTTGCAATGTTGGCTACCCTCTTCAGAGGCGTTTTCTTTTCGAATGTTATTCACTATTCATTAATTTCTGTTTGTAACCGCCCCAATCCTATCAGAGCTTAGGAAACATGCAACTTTTGACGAAATTATTGTCTTATTCTATCACACGACTTTCTTGTCCTCACGTACATGTATAGCCGATATAAATAAATAAATGAACGCACATTCAGCAGGTCACACCAAATTCTTGGAAGGGGTCTGTGGCAAGTTCATTCTAAGATGGCGTACTTGAGCATGCGCACAGCCGTCGTAAACGCCTACAATTTACATCTGTTGTAACGGTTTAATTAGTTCACTTAGTTATTATGCGTCAGGAAAATCTGATCAAATTAATTTTGTTTCATATACAGATCTGCTTCAGAAACGTGTTTTTAAATTTCTCTGCATGAAAATAGCTACGAAAAGTACGGTTTGAACCGAACTATTTTATTAAGAGCAAGAGTATGCATACAAAGCAGCAAAAGTTACAGTTCGTCCACTAGCCAATGAGGCGCTCCCTTGTCACGTGGCTTTGTTTACATCTACTTTGAACTTAACGTGAAATTAGTATAGGCAATTTTATTTTTTTCAAAATTAGCTAATTTTGAGCGCAGGCAAGATAGCGAAAAAATGAATGGAATCCATCTTGTAGAGCAGTTTGCCAGCTTTAATTTTGTATAGAAGGATCTTATTGCTAGGACCCCTAGTTTCCGAGATATAAGCGAAAAACCGAAAAAGGGACCTTCTAAGGATACCCCTGTCCCCACTCACCTCCTAGGAGTAGGAGTAGGAGTATGTTTACCTCCTAACTATTCCCAACAAAGTCCCAAAGTAAAAAGTTGTGTTCCTTCCATTTCCCTCTACACCCTTTTTTGAGCATTCATTGACTGGACTACTGCTGCCAGGCCCAAAACATCCAGCCAGTAAATATTATTTTATGTGGAAAAATAAGAAAAACATAAACATGCAGAGGAAATATTCCCAAAATTTGAATCCCCAGAGAGCCACAGTGCGGGACAGGGAAAAAAACAAAACAGATATCTCTATCAGCTGCAATAATACAACTATTATAACCAAAGGCATAAAGCAATTAGGTCAGTTACAGAGATAGATAAACCACAATGCACAATACGAGGGCTTTTTTTTAACTTCCGATGGAGCATGAAATGAAAACCACTGTGAAAATCATAACTGTTTTATTTGGAACATTTAGGTACACCTTCTAGCTATTTCTGTACATAGTCGCGCTCCGATTGAGACAGTTTTGTCGAAGCATGGTGCAACTTTCAAGTACCCTCTTCATAGAAGCTTGCCGCCAGCATATTGAAGCATTTCACAGCATTTTGAAGTGTTTTGAAATTCTTCGTTGGTGTGGAAGCCAGATCTTGGTTTGTTCGGGAAATTTGTGTGCATCCATTGTTTGGATTGCTCTTTTGATTCTGGATTGTCGTAATGAATCCATGTTTCATCCCCTGTCACAATGGATTTCAAAAACTCATTCCCATGCCGAGTGACTTTCATCTTTTTCGGCAGCTGAAGAAAGATCTGGGAGGACAGCTCTTCCACACCAACGAAGAACTTCAAAACACTTCAAAATATCGTGAAGACTGTTCTCAATATGCTGGCGGCTAGCTTCTATGAAGAGGGTATTTGAAAGTTGCACTATGCTTCTACAAATGTCTCAGTCGGAGCGCGACTATGTAGAGAAGTAGCTAGAAGGTGTACCTAAATGTTCCAAATAAAACAGTTGGTGGTTTTATTTTATGCCCCTTCGGAGGTTGAAAAAAAATAGCCCTCGTAAATGAAGAGAAGTTATACGAAAAATTTTCTTCACTCTTCTCGGTACCAAATGACTGTCATAGGCCTCAATACCAATCAGAGCTCAATGAAGCAGAAAGAATAAACTTGACGATACTTATTTGACTACAGTTTCGAAAGACAAAATCATCAGAGCAATGACTTCTATGGCAATTGATACCAATCCTGGACCAGACCATGTCTTAATGGGATTTCTTAAAGATGACACAGCAGCTGAAATTATTTCTCTCATAGCTACAAGAATGCTTGACACAGGAGAGGTACCACCTTTTTTCAACAAGCTGAGACAATACTGATATATAAAAAAGATGAGAGTAAAACAAACAAACAAACAAACTGCCTCCCATTGCAGGTAGCTCAGTGGACTCAGTATACTAACAAAATAACAATAACAAAGAATGATAAGGTAGAAAAAGAACAAAAGTCCAACAAGTACATGGTCCATCAATGAAAAACATGGTTGTGGAGGATTTGACAAGATTTATGTAGGACCGATAGCACAATGCTGTCCCTCAAGGAAGCTGGTAGGTTGAATTCCTTCCTGAAATCCTCAAAAAACTTCGGGATAGCTCCACGGGCACCAATCAGAAGTCCATACACTTTAAGATCCAGCAGATGATATTTGATCTTAAAGTATTCTTCCGTAGGCTGGCAGATGTTAACTTTCTCCGTGTGGACTTCCATGGCCTGTTGACAACCTTGCTCAAACATGATGGTAGGGTCAACAATTATTCCATTTCCATTTGTCTTAAATGCCAGAATATCAACCCGCCTTGATGAACTATAGACCCATAACCGTATGTTCCGTAATAAGAAGGGTCATTGAACAAGTTCTCTATCGCCACTTCAGACAATTTGTCCACTTCAATGAACACCAGCAAGGTTTCACAAAATCACCTGGGAGTTTAATTAACACTTCAGTCTGTTCTTACAACATATAAATTACAGAACGAAAATGCTACCATAGTCTTTCTTGATATTCAGAAAGCTTTTGACAATATTGGACACGTACACTTAAAGTCTAGAGTCTTTGCCCATCCCCAGGAAATTAACAAGTCTAATTTTAAACTTCCAGGCTAATAATAAAATGAAAATTGAAGTCAACCACAAGAAGACAAAATCAATCAAAATAAGGAAGGGTGTTGGGTGCCAATGGAAGAAGATGTCCCAGTTGGAAGTAAATCTGTGACTTACTTGAAGTTGATGTCGTGTTGTCGTGATGTGAAGTCCCGGTGTCCTGGATGCTGCCACTCCAATACACGTAGACTCACCTTTTATATTATTATGCCCGGCTAGAAACTCCTTTAATTTCAGGGACAACGCGTTATAGGAATGCAACTTTTAATTGAAAGTCTTAGAGTTGGGTAAGAACTGGGTTTATTATAATTGCTTCGGTACTTAATAATCTCCAATACAAGTTTTCGTACAGTAAATTTCTTAAATTGCAATCTTTTACAATTAAGCCGCGAATTTACTAGATGCTCAGTTTCTTGGGTTAATATCTACCTGATTCAGTTACCACTGATATATTATGAATTATTAACTTGTTCCCGACTCTAATTCTGAATTGAATGGCCAGTCGCTCACGACCTGGACTTAGCAAAACTATCGAGACTATCACGATCGAAGTCGGCCACCCGGCCGCTAAGATTTTAGACTTACTCTCCAGGAGTCTCCAGCGCTTCTCCCCCAACAGAATTATCTCTCCTCCCAAGAAACTTCGCATTTAGTCAGAGACATAAATTAGTCCCTCACCCTTATTGGCTAGTAACCTTAAATATTATTCCGCTGCAGGACTTCCTGCGGAGGATGATTGGTTGTCAAACCCCACGCGGCTACACACGTTCTTAAGGAATACGTTCCTAGAACTCCAAACCTATCTATTGTCCACTTGGTACGAGACGGAGTTGGTTTCTCCACCTTCACACAATAAAATCATCTCTTATCTCATCTTCCTTTGTATAAGTTACTTTTCAAACACAATACTAGTACGAGGAACTGGCTCTAGTGACTGACACCCTTCCCTTTGTTCACTTGGACTCTGTTATTGTTCCCGTTAGTCGTACTTATTCTATTCTGAAGTATAATTTCTCTCTCTTATTGCAATGAATATAAATCCCAATTCTGAAGCTTTTAATAATTATGATTTTCTACTTATTTGTTCCCATGCTTAATTACTTCCAATAAAATACCAATTAAATTAAAATGTTTTAGTTAGCTCATATCAGAATAATATGAAATACAGCAGAAGGCGTATTTTGCCGCAAATGCCTACCTTCGGGAGAGAGATCGCTTGTTTACAAGGATATCTCTATCGAAGGTATGCCACGAAATTTAACAATACCTCCAAATGATTCTAAAGTGATATCTCCTCACTTGTGATCATCTCATAAAACAAAATTGAAAAATATAGAAAACTAGTTATGAGTCTTAAATTATTAAGAATAAATTCCCCTATTTGCTATACATAAAAATATAACAATGATTATTTTCCTTGCAAGTGAATGTAGCTCTTTCCATTTGCTTCCAACTCCGTCCTTATGCTAACATCTTATTAACTATTTACATCATATATTACAAATTGGAACATTGTTCTCTCAATGCCCTATTTACCCTTCTTTACTCACTTTTCATGTATAGGCCTATTTACCTTCCTAGGCCTACTCACCGCAAATGCCATTCTTGTCACGATCGGTAATCAAATTGAACAATGGTACACACCTACACGTACCTATATCAGTAAAGGTTCGTTGAGTCTGCTTTGAACTGATGGTCGTGGGAAAAAAAAAACAAAACACAACAGAAAAAAAACTATGCTTCTCCCAAGCACAACACACGCATTACACTGCACCATTTAGTGATGTCGTTAACAAGGTTCGATGAGTCTGCTTGAATTAACGCAACACTCGACTTTCTGCTACAAACACGCTGCCGACACTATTTAAATATCTATGACGAGAGTAAGGTTCACTGAGTCAAGCTTAAACTCCGTCACAGATCGGAATTTATCTCACTGTTGCTTTTACACTTCACCATGTGACACTGACATTCTGTATACTGTTGGTTACTTAAACTATTGCTTAACTATTGTACAGTCCTAACGTAGGTTATTCCTGTTCATGATCTGAATGTACTGGGTGTGTAGTTCTTTGTATGGTTTGAGTAGTTGTTTATGATATCTGCCAAAAATTTTACCTGATTTTACATCTTGAATTTCATAAGTTTGATCCCCAAATTTCTGAGTTATAAATCCTGGTCCTTTGAATAAAAGCTCGAGACGAGAATATCGTCCCCTTAATAATGAAGACAGCTTAGTGTCCCTAATCAACACCTTATCGTTGATTTCAGGCGACCATTTATGCTTATAGCATCTCGCCTTCTCCTTACGTTTGGCTGCATGTGTCTTAATGCGCTCGAATGCGCGTTTGCACATTTCAACATCTGAACTCTGCGTACTCTAAGAATGCCTCGTCAGTCAGTCTACCTATGTCTGAGTCATAATCTTACAATTTCATGTATTTCCGTCTGTAAAAAATCGTCATAAATGTCCTGAGATTTTTTAATTTTTTTAAATTTATTTATTCTATTTTTTTTTTTTAATTTATTGATGCAGCTCAAGGGGTGTGCTAATACTCTATCATAAAATCCCCTCCTAATAATGACTTCCCTTTAAATCTCTATACTTGGCCTTTAAATCGCGACAGAATTCCACATTGTCACGTAATATCTTTAACATCTCTGAACTTTCACTTCCTGGCTCGCGAGACACCGGCTCTAACGATGGTCTTGACCTAGATTCATTCCCAGAATCACCGTAAATATGTCTCAATGACACTACATGGAGGTTACATGCGTCACAGTCCAGTGACCCTTGTGTGCAAATATGGCCTATGTCAGAATCGTCATTTTCATATGCGCTGACAGCAATTAATTCCTACTCACCTATACTTATATGTTCCACAAAAATAATTCTCCATCCATTTCTTTTTCAACTTCTAATCTCTTATCTGCTACCCCTGTATCAGTGGAATCAATAAATGGAACTTCTATTTCCACATTATTTACTACAGCGAACATAGCTTGTCGCTTAAAATCAATGAGTGCGTTCCACTCTGAAAATGCATCACACCCTAAAATAACATCAGTAGTGAGGCCATTAATTACTAAAAACATTACTTCTATCTCAAATCTCCCCAATTTAACTGATAATAAACATTGTTTCTTCACTCTTTCTTGCCGCTTGCCTATGGCTACTGAAAAAAATACTGCACACACAGGAAGCGAAAGAATTCTTATACCCATTTGTTCTAGCCTATAATAGAAATCCAGACTACAAACGCTGCTACTAGACCCACAATCGATTAAAATGTCACATTTCAAACCATATATGTCTGCCTTAATTCTAGGTGGTTCCGCTATTACGTCACGTCCAGTCTGTGTCAATGGGATTTTAGTCCTGTCTGTGATCTCATTCAAGTCAGTTTGAGCTGTCATAAAATTGGTAGACTTGTTTCTCTCAGTTGTATTCATACGACTGAGGCAATCGAGAATCTCAGAGTCCACGAGAATCTCGGAACTTAGTTTTTGGACGGCCTGTTTCCGTCGTTGCCTTGCGGCGATGCCGACCTACTCCTATTATTGTTATTCGGCTGGAAACTCCGGGCCTCCGGATTCATGTTTCCGCCCCTATTACCATTATCAAACCTACCTCTAGCCTGATTATTGCCATTGTTATTCCTCCAATTATTCTGTCTGTTATATGGCCGTCGATAAAAATTGGCTCGCCAATAACCATTTCTGTAGCCCCTGTTCCGCAGCCAATGTGGAACATGCCCATTTTGATTATTTCTATTCCCCTGGTTATTTCCATTATTATTAGGCCTATTGTCAACCGTAAACATATTGATTTGTCTGTTATTATTGTTGTTCCTATTCCAGTTAGGCCTATTCTGAAATCCCCTGTTTCCTTGGCCGTTCTGCCCCCTATTCTGCTGAAAACTATTCTGGCCTGTTCTGCCCCCATTATTATTGTAGGCCTGATTATTTTGGCTGGAGTGAGGCGCAGCCGATGCCTCCTGCCCACGAGATGCGTAATTAGGCCTATAACCCTGCGATGTATTAGCTTGGTTGTTATTACTGTTTCCTACTTGAAAACTACTAGTTTTACCCCCATTCTGTGTATGAGGTGAAGCCACCGTTGCCTCAAATTTGGTTAGCAAATCCACCATTTCCCCAAAATCTTTAGGCCTAGCAACGATTAAGTTATTCCTAATATGGTCCTCGTAGTGACTTGCAGCGATGCTCAAAACTTCGGAATCTTTAAGAGGGGGATCTAACATTCTCCCTTTCTGTGCAATGCGTAAAAAATGATGTATCATAGTCACGCCCCCTTGCGGATTATACTTCCCCGTTGTCAATTCACTACGAATTTTATTCTTTTCATTATCGTTCCAATATCTGTGCATGAAAAATTTCTTAAAAGTTTCATAGTCGACATGTTCCCCTAGTGTGAGTTTAAGCCATTGAGATGATCTCTCTTTTAAACTTGTCTTGACCATTAACATTTTGAGCTCTGACGGGATTGACTTTAGTTTGAAATAATTGTCAAGTTCTGTTAGGTAATATTGAGGGTTCATATGTTCGTCCTCATTAAAAATAGGGAACGGAATTTCATTAAGCAAGTGACCACCATAGCACTTGTAGATGCTAAATTTACTGCATTTACTCTATTTTCCTCCGGTATAGCATTATCGCTGCTCGATGTACCACTCATGCTGTTCTGGCAAATCGTTTCTATCTGTCTGTCATTCTGCTCTAGCTCCCTAATTTTATTTTGCATAATATCCATTTGTGATGTTAAGCTATCAACTTTATCATTCACTGTCTTACTAGATTTTTCAACAACTAACTTCACCTGATTTAAGGTTGCTTCTAAGCTACTATTTACTGTGGTATGAACTTGCTCAAGATTAGTATCAACCCTAGCGTTCTGTTCAGTTAAATTTTGTTGTAATTTCTCCTGTTCAAGCCTAAGCTCACTTTGTACATTAGCTGTAATTTCTGTGAATTTATTATTAACCTCTGTCTGCAATCCCCTTACACTATCTTCAAAATTGTTAACTTTGTCCTGCATATTCCTAAAACCTTCATCCATTTTCTGCATATCGGTTTTGATTGTCTGAAAATTACTATTTAATTTCTCCTGCAAATTATTCTCTACAGATGCTACCTGTTCTTTTACATTTTGCATTTTCTGTTCTAGGGTCCCTATAGAATTTAATTTGTCATTCATTTCCCCTACTGTTTTTAATTTATCATCTACTTTTTGCATTTTCTGTTCTAAGTTCCCTATGGAATTTAATTTACTATTTACAGATTTTAATTCTTCCTTCAAATTTTCTTTCATTTCTGACATGAAGCTACTAAGGAAGGATTTTATATCCCCCGTGTCATTGTGAACTGCCTCCGCGCTAGACGTGCTAGGCCTAATTTCATCCACTTCCATTACCATTACTGCCTGATTTTCGGCCTGAACCTCAATCTCCTGGTCATGCCTAGTACTGTTTTGGTCAGAAGGACCCTCCAGTGACTCATTATCATTAATATTTACACTCAGTGGCTCTACATCGCCCTGAACCTCCATTTCCTGATTCTCCATGCTATCGCCTATAGTCTTGTGCCGTAATCTCATTTGCAATAATTACAATTACCCTCAGCTACACAAAAATATCCCCTCCTATGCTTTCACCTCTGTCTACAATATACATGTATGAAATACCCTCACTGTAATAATATATACACATATAATTGAAACAATAGTACTTTACAGTTTGCTGACTTGAGCGATGTGTTGACGGGCCGTGTAGCGGTGGATGGTGCTTCCCTCGCCGCCGTCTAGTGCCGCCGACCTCCGGTTGTGATGTCTCGTTGCCGCTTCCCGCGTTGTATTTTTCATCAGTTGTGTCAGCTCGACACTCTCAGACGTTGGTTGTGCCATTTGGAAGAGGATTGTTGGGTGCCAATGGAAGAAGATGTCCCAGTTGGAAGTAAATCTGTGACAATCAAAATAAGGAAGGGTGTTATGCAGGGATCTCCATTGTCCCCTGCCCTTTACAACTTGGCCACAGATCACATTTTAAATAAACTTACTGAAGAGGCAATTGCCAAGCAATATGGTTTTAATCTAGTTCCCGGATTACAACCCCTCACCGTTCTCGGAATTGCAGATGACACTGCTGTTATAGCTAAAGATGAAATCTCAGCAGTAGAACTGACAAAAATGACAGTTCAACACTTCCTATAAATTGGATTAAAAATCAACCATGAATAGTCAACTGCTATCAACATATCAAACGGGAAACTAAAGAGAGGCCACCTTAGTATCTTTGATGGTATTAAAATTACTTGCTTGTCATCTAAAGACTATGTGCCTTACTTGTGTGTAAACTTCTCAGATGAACCCATATTCAAAGATAATACAAAACCTTTGAACAAAACTTGTTCTGTTAACATCCTCACCACTTTTAGACCCTAATCAAAAGTTATGTATTATAAATACTGCAATATGCCCATCTCTAATTTATGCATTCCACTCAATAAAATACCTTATAGATTTCTTGCTGACCTTGATAAAATGATTGAAGGAGCTGTAAAAAAAGAAAATTACAGTTGCCTCGGACACTTCAAACCATATGATGTTTTTCTTTAGAAAATTCAAAGGACTTGGATTGTTCAGAACACAATGGGAAGCAGCACTGCAACAGATAATTGGCTTATGGTTATTAAATAAGTCGCAAAACTCTTCCATCCTGAACACCAGGAAATTGAAAGAAGAAAGCCTTTTTTGCCTAGATCGACTATACATCAACATGGAAAATCCTTTCATGAACACAAAACAAGACTTCTTAGATGAAAGAAAGGCTAGAGATTCATTAAGAAACAGAGAATTTGACCTGTGGTGCCAGCTCCGTCAGAAAAGGAAGGGCGTGATCTTGTTTAAAAAGTATACTCCACCTAACAGATGGATTTACCACCACAAAGGCTTAACTTGTTCAAAGTGGAGAGATACAATTAAGATAGTTGGAAATGTAACAGCGGTGCATGCCATTCCTGGTAGGAGCCTAGACAATAACCGTTGTCGACACTGTCACAATGAGATCGAGACATTAGCTCATGTTCTTGGTTCTTGTCATCATGGTAATGCACTTTGCAACGTGAGACACCACTGGTCTCCGGCAAGTTGGCTATGTAGTCCATGAAGACGTTCATGCTTTAACAGAGAAAGAAAGTGTTCAACATATTGACATCATCGCCTACAAAGAGAACTCTGCTGCTTACATCCTCGACCCAACCATAAGAATGGAATCTCATTTAAGTCAACCTCAGGAGGTTCATGAAGAGAAGCAAGTCATATATCAGCCTACAACACATTATATGGCCAAATATAAACTTAAGGTCATCGGTCTTCTGATTGGAGCACGGGGCAGCATTCCTTCTTTTTTCGTGAATGTGTGCAAGAGATTAGGAATTCCTAATTCCACCATTCTACAAGCTTTGAAATTGGCACCGAAGGGATCTGTCTCATTATTACACCATCACTTTTATATTTGATTTTGTGAAAATGATGCATTATTTACTTCTATTATGTTGATACAATTTTTGAATTTATAAATCTACTAGTTTCCTGGTATAAGTTTAAGTTTAAGTTTTTCTCAAACTGTACAATGTAGTGTGTTATTCTTCACTGTTAATAGAATTATAGTAAGCTTTGTCATTTAGGCACTCTTGTAATCAAGAAAGCAAATAAAATAAATTGTTTTGGCAGAAATGAAAGACTTAAATAAAGAAAATGACATGGAGCATATTTTAACTATCACTTTTTATTTATTACTATTTTAAAGTTCTTAATTATTTTTTCACAGATATTTTTAAACCGCTTATGGTTAGTATTAAATTTATCTATATTGCCCATTTTTTGCAATTTATTGTATAGTGGAGCACATTATAAAGAGGAGAATTATAATGAGAGTCAGTGTTTGCTTTTGGAATGAAAAAAAGATTATGCAATCTAAGATCTATAACAAGGAACATAAAAAGAGATTTTTGTTAATAAATAGTTTATATAAAAACAACAATGCATGACAATTTTGTCTGTTTGATAATTCAGGGATATTGAAATACTGTAACATAGTTGAATATGATTCAAATTTAGGGTATATGTTTGCAATATGTATATTTTAGAAATTTATTTTGAATGGACTCTATTAATTTACTGTATTTAATAGTAGCAGTATTCCAAATATTCTAATTTTGGCCTGATAGTGGTTCTATATAGTCTATTTAGTGTACTTAAACTACAATATTTAGAGTTCCTCATAATAAATCCAAGATTTTTAAGAGTTTTACAAATAATATTATTAATGTGATTCAAGAAAGTTAAATTACTGAAGACAATGACTGGTCTTGCACTACCTGCTTGTAATACAGTAGCACAATACAAACTGTTACCTCACTGCTTAGAAATCTACTTTTATATAGTTGCTGTTGTATTTGGGAAAAATTCTAAAGCTACTTCTTTTGTCACAATTCAAAATGAAACATGGCTTTTGATTGACAACATGATGGTACTTACTAGTTCCTGGAAGAGGTTTCACAAAATAATAAAGGTATGAAATATTCCAGAATATACAGATCTAAAAATTTTATATTATAATTTCTGGAATTCTTCCACATTCTTTTTCTTTTATCTGACTGCTTCATCACGTATACAGTAGAGCCATGATTAATTCCTTCTCATTTTTTGTTACTATTTACTGCAGTCTTTCCTTCTTCGTGGTTAAACTATGGCTACTATATATAATCAATAAGAATATTCTTCTTCACACATATTTTGTAAGTCAAAACTTACCGAAAGGACGATCGTTTCGGTGAGTGACTTCTCACCATCATCAGCTGTTCTCAACTGTCGTGTTTCCTGGTGATGATGGTGAGAAGTCACTCACCGAAACGATCATCCTTTTGGTAAGTTTTGACTTACAAAATATGTGTGAAGAAGATATACACTTCACAATGTTTTCCCGATTAATTTAATCAAATATGGCTACTATGTTTATAATTTTATCGTTACCATTGCTGTTACTTGTATGAGAGATATTACTACTACTACTCTCTGGCATTACGGTCCTTCTAGGACCAGAGCCTGCCGCACTATTGATTTCCATTCTTGTCTGTCTTGTGTTTTCCTCCTCCAGCATCTTATTCCCAGCTCCTGGATGTCTTCTTCCACGTCTTCATGGTTCTCACATTCCAGGTAGCTATCTTTAATTCATGTCCATTGTAGTGCTTGGGTCGTTTACCAGTAATCCGTCCGGCTATCTCTAGTTTGGCTTTCTGAACGTTAAAATTTTTTTACAGTGTAGGGTTGTTGGCCCTACGCCCAACCCCCAACCTGGAGGACCAGGTAATTTGATTTTGGGGTTTCCTTCCCCTAGGTCAGTTGCTTCCACCACAGCTTAAGAGCCTGACCTGCCCTTGATGACTTGATTGAAGCCGCCCACTCTGGGTCAGACGCTTCAACTGCAACCATTGCCTCATTCGCCGAACTTTTCAGGGTTCATGTTGGGCCTTCTCGGCTACCGTAGCGGTCCCGGGAACTAGTTCCCACCGTACATCACCCCAACATGCATTCCCCTACTCGTCGTTGCCCACCCCCCGCGACAGGGACACTGAGGTTGGATGAGAGATATTATGTTGCTGAATATACATGCAACAAGTGTTTCTTTGTGTGGCATGTCAAATAATTATCAAAATATTTTTCTCATATGGCTTTCAAAAGAGTTACAACACACAATATTATTGTTTTAGATGGAACATGTCTATTTTCATTGTTCCAAAAAGTTCCTATTTTTTATTTTTTAACTCCAAAAAACATTCAAAATGTTGGATGCAACTTTAAAACCTCCTTCTTTGAAGGTTATAGTAACTAAACGGTAAGTCATATAAAAAAACTGATTCCACCAGCAATAATGGATTTTGAGAGATCTATAAGTTTGGCCGTATGACTTTTTGTCTTATCTCCATCGGTTACATCTTAGATAAAGTTACATATTTTTTATTGTAAGTAAATTTTGTATATTTTCCTCACGTTATGTAGCCTAATTTTTTACACACTTTTGGGACAGCTAGAGTCATAAAATGTGTCAGGAATATTGGCACATCCAACTGACAGAAGCATACAAAATTTGGTGTTTCTAACTGCCCTATAAGTATGGAAAAACTGGCTGGATAGCCGTATATCATTCACAACTATGACATTCTAGATCAGGCTTGGCAAGCAATGCACTGAGAGTGCGAAGTGCTCTACCCCTACACTTGCCCCATCCCTATTCCTTCCACCTGAGAGGTAGGCAGACTCGTGACGCATGCCACAGTGGCGGTACGTCGGATATTGGATGAGAGATCTTTTAAGTAATGAAATGAGTATTTCTTGAACTGCTGAAGAGTTGGCTAGGAAGGCACAAAGAGAGGTTGTAGGTTTTTGTGCCTGACAGAATTTGCAATAGGATTTTCAGAGGACCACTGGATTATAATCCAGAAAATATTCAAGTTTTAGAATTGCAGGAATGTTGAAGGAAGCAGGAATAATGGAGAGAGAGAATTGTTGCTTTATTCTTCTTTCTTGTAGATTACTGCTTCTCTTCTTACTTGGAATTATATTTGTTATAGATAAGTATATAATAGTACTTGCTATTTTACACTAGGTATATTTCAGGATTGACTTAAGGTTCACTTGCTGTAAGAATACACCATGCTTTGTGTTCTACAACAGTAATATAAAGTTCTTTATTTAATATCAAATTACAAACTTCTGGAATAATTCAGTGTATTGGCTCAAAATACTACTGCAGTATACTCTATCTGCAAGTAGGAAAAGAGAAGCTGCAATTGCTTGCCAAAACTTCTTAACTTTATAAAAGCTGAATTACTCTTGCAAAAAACACTAGTTAGCTAGACCAATCCTTGGTCATTGTGGAATATTATAGTTTATTCAAACTACTACGGCAGCATATTTGGCTTGCACGTAGAGGAAAAGAGGAGCTGCAAGGATGCCAAAACTCCCTACAATTATATAAGCAGTATTTACTTTAGCTGCAAAACTTGTTAAGCCTTATTTGGCTTTTGTGTATTAGTACATTGCTAGGATTTGAGTTACTTAACTTTGTTTGCGACTACATCTGATGAGAATGTGACTGCATTTCGCCGGACTGAAGTTAAGGGATGTACAGTTATTGAAGCTGAAGTTCTATGGTGATGTAGATCATCCTGAACGGTGGCCAGTAGCGAGTCCTTCCATGGCTACAAGCTACGCTCCACGAAGTTCTAGTGATGTCCTAGAATCCACCTCCTGGTAGACTATGTAGTGGCTGCTAATGCTGGTTCCATGCGTAGTTGTATGTAGAAACTGTACAATAATATATTCAGACTTGTGGTCTGTTGCTAAACTGGGGCTGTGCCCTTACGAAGCGACGATCGGTGAGAGAGTGAGAGAAGTCTAACGGCCAAAATGCGTTCACATAATCATCTTACAAAGAGTCAGATTCTAGAATCCTTTGGAAGGCTCTTCTAGAAGTTTCACGTAGCTTCCATCCAGAATAAAGGCAGAGTTAAAGATAATAACATGCTGTAATTATTCTGTAACATAAAAAATCTGCATGTGAACATTTGCATTATAATTGTAATGTATAATTACAGAGAAATTTAATAATTTTAATGTGGTAAATAATCGATCTATTCATAAAGCTGCTTCTACATCCAAGTGCAATAATCGATATGACGCTTCTAAGTGAGCTAATGTATTCTGGCTGTAGCGCCAAGTAAATGCTAATGAGCTGTCACTCGACTTATCGATATCAGTTCGATGTCGGCAATGCAGCTTTCTGTTGCTAATTAACATTAATTATTTAATCTAATGATAATAGCTAATAGTAACAGGAATTAATATGTAAAACTATTCCTTATTTTATTACAATACAGAGTATAATGGATATTTTCTTTATCTAAGTGTAAATAAATAGATACAAGCATGCCAAGAATTCTGTTTGCTGGTAACTGGCATCAGTGCCATCTAGTGACTTGTATTAATACTTCATTACTAGTATTTGCTATAAAAGTATAATAAATGGGCTCTAAGCTCCACGAGCTTACAGAGGTAATGGGACAATTAGGTACCATGAGGAAAGACGCAATGGCAACGTTGAAGCACAGTTCTAATATTCTAGTCAAGCCTTCAGCTCAGAAAAGCAGGTCTATACAATTAACATTATTTATTAACTAGTTCTACTTATTTCCCTTATGTTACTAGTGGCATTTAAGTGGTTTCTACACTGTAGTTTTCAAAATAAACGTCACAATTTACCTGAATAGTGTAGTGAAATTATTTAAACATACATTATTACATATTTGCGTATTCTTAATGATACTGTGTTAATTTAGACAGTTGGCATCTTTTTAGTCTCTTTGCAGATATCATCTTTCTAATATCTGACTGCAAACTCGATGAACTTAAACATAGAACACATTGTAGATATTCTTCAGAAATGTGACTGCCCAGCAAGCTCTTGTTCAAGGTCAATAGGCTGAAAAGTTGTTCAAATTGATAAGTAGTACCAAACATGGCCAGTAGTTTACTTGGAAAAAGGCGCAGCTTGGGCAATGTTTTCGGCAGTGAAGTGTATAAAACCAAATCAAGTTTTCCTGAACTGCGCAATGGTGTGCTGCTTTGAAGATTAATTAATTCCAATTGCAGTTCGTCATGGGCTACCAAAGGATCATATGTAAATGGATTTTCGAAAAGCCTGCAGTCATTGTCTAACACTTGCACGACTAAAAATTTATCTGAGAATGCTCCTGATAACTCCTGTAATAGTGCCATATATGTTTGTTTCATATCAAGCAATTCATCTTTCATAACCGATTTTAAGGATGGGAAATGGTGCAATTTATTCTCTTCTATTTGGCTCTGCAACATATTTAATTTCTGATTGAATGCTATCACACAGTCTGTTAAAACTTAAATGTATAATCATATTGTGTTTAACTTGTAAACAAAGGTTAAGTTCATTTACGTGAACCATTAAATCGCTTAAGAATGCTAAATCACAAACAAAAAATATCATCTTTAAGTTCTGGAACTGCAGTCCCTTTGGTTGCTAGGAAATTATATATTTCCATAGATCAAACATTCTTTGCAACATTTTGCCGCTGATTAGCCATCTTACCTGGCAGAAGTATGGCAAATCCAAGTATTCAGAATCTGAGAGTATAAAAATTTCCTGAAATTGTCTATGTCGCAGAGCATGCGCTCTGATTAGATAAACAATCTTAACACAGAAATCCATTTCGTTATTCAAAGTAGCTGATTTTGCACACAGTGCTTCCCTGTAAATAATGCAATGAATGGCTATAAAGCTATTAGAGGAAAATCCATTTTTACAAAGGAATTTTCACAGTCTCACTATTAAGCCCATTTCTGTTCCCACCATTGCTGGAGTCCCATCTGTAGCTACACAGACCAACTTGTCCCATTCAAGCTTAAACTTTCGTGCTATCATCATCACCGCCTCAGAAATATCTTCACTGCATGCGTGATCTTTCATTGAATAAATGTCCAGCAGCTCCTCGATCACAGCTAATTCTGTATCTACACGTCTTATAAACACAGCAAGTTGAGCAGTATTTTTATTTTCAGTAGTTTCGTCCATGGCAAGGGAAAATGAACAATGTCTATCAACCGTTTCTCCAAACTTTTGCCCAGATCAACAATTCTGTTGGTAATAGAACCTCGCCATTGGTTCCAACATGAGCCGAATTGAAATGCCTGCTGATGGTAAAGCCTGTAATGTAGTCAATAATAGTAGGACATATCAAACCCTGTGCTTTATCATCTTGAAGAAAAAGAAAGAAGATAGAAAGAAAGAAAGAAAGAAAGAAAAAAAAAACTTGTTCTCCCAGTCTTGATTAAACACTCGTCTTTCACTCATGTTGCACACAAGCCACCACTGAACAGGATTACTGCCACGCGGCTAGTCCCTGAGTCAACCGGTTTAGTTGTTATTACCTCGCTGCTGAAATAGAGTAGTGGGGACGAGAGGGAGGGTAACTTCGTGCCTTCAGTGCCTTCCGTCCCGACCCTGGTATAGATCATCCACTCATTAACATTGATGTTGAACCATTGTCACATGAGCTAGAAACTTGAAATTCAGCAGACTTATAGCTTTTAGCGTATAACCCGTGGGAAAATTACAGAAAATTCACTTTAATTTTTAACCCCCCCCTCCCAAAAAAAAAAAAAAATGTTTTTGCTGTGTTTATAATCGTTACCATTACTGTTACTTTTATGAGAGACATTATGTTGCTGAATATACATGCAACAGTGTGTTTCTTTGTGTGGCAAATATTTATCAAAATGTTTTTCTCAGATAACTTTCAAAAGAGTTACAACAGGTAATATTATTGTTTGAGATGGAACATGTCTATTTTCGTAGTTCCAAAAAGTTAGTTTTTAAAAAATATTTTTTACAGGGTATTTTCAAAAACAGTGTAAATTTAAATAACCAATTTTGCAGGCACACTGACATACGAGGGGGGACCCAAAAATAACCGGAATCGAACTGTTGCACGCGAATGCTTTCTAGTTACGAGTTGTGCTGTTAGGTGGTGTTATTTGGGGGTCTCCCGCGACCGTCAGTGAGCTGGCGTCAGTCTGAGTTAAGTGGCTTGGTTGTGGTACGCTGTTGTTTGCGTTCGTGTTTCAACCAGTCGGCGATTGGCGAGATGCCCGACCACAAGGAACAAAGAGTGTGTGTGAAATTTTTTCTGTTAGGGAAAACTGCAACCGAGATCGTCAAAAGAACATTGAACAACTTTCTGAGGAAACGAAAGTGTCATGGAGCACGGTCCAGCGAATTTTAACCGAAGGTTTGAACATGAGACGGGTGTCTGCAAAATTTGTTCCTCGATTGCTCAGAGATGACCAAAGAGAAAACCGCGTGAATGTTTGCCACGACTTAAAGAGTGAAGTGCAGAACGATCCAGATTTTCTTAAAAGATCTTCATCAATTGCACGTTTAATTTTGGAAATGTTTTCCTCATTTCTTCCCGTCAAAGGACGCCCGGGGCGTGGCATGTCTTTCTGTTGACATGTTGCCAGATTTGAAACGGGAAAACCACTCTTAGACCTGTGATTTCCCCAAAGCATCATCATGAAAGGATTCCCTAAGCATCCCAACGGTGTTGGCTGCAGTTTTCCCTAACAGAAAACAAAATTTCACACACACACTTTGTTCCTTGTGGTCGGGTATCTCGCCAATCCCCGACGGATTGAAACACGAACGCAAACAACAGCGTACCACAACCAAGCCACTTAACTCAGACTGACGCCAGCTCACTGACGGTCGTGGGAGACCCCCAAATTACTCCACCTAACAGCACAACTCGTAACTAGAAAGCATTCGCCCGCAACAGTTCGATTCCGGTTATTTTTGGGTCCCCCCTCGTATATAGTTTCAAAAATTATGTTTGGTATCTATCTAGTGCCATTCACCTTCAAGATTTATTTGTTCAAACTAACAATCACAAGTCACATTTTTTGTTGTGAATTTGTTGAATTTGTTGTGAGAATTTTTTCATGAAAAGTACTTATTCTTAACAAACACTTTGCTCCTTTCAGGGAGGACTAGTACTAGAAGTAGTTGTCGCTAAGTATTGGGCAAATCTTGGCGAAGTGTCAATAGACTACTCAATAGCATTCCATGGAATAAAACCAGAAACCCCTTTTGTAACCATGCAAGGTGCTGATGGTATATTGTCTGTGGAATTACGCAGTGGTCTGAGGAGTGAAGAAATTACCCCTGTGGTAACACTTAAAAATACTGTCCAAGTTCTTAGGTAAGACATCTCATTCTCTCTTGTGTATAAAGTATTAATGTCGTATATGAAGAAGACAAGCATTTAAGTTATTTTCTCATTGAAACATTTGTAAACATTCCATTTTGTCTTCATCTGTAATAATATGGGTTTGACAGTATAAGGTCTTAAGGGAATGTTTTCAGTTCACCTTAAATTTATAGTGTTGATTGTGATAGATTCCAATATTAAATTTGCCTTATTATTGAGACATAATTTTCTCAACAGTAATGTCGTGAAAGGTTTCGGAAAAATCATTTCCTTGAGTTCTTTTTAATAGGATTATTTTACTAATAGTAGGAAATCCTTAAGTAAAGCAAATAAATGCATTGAATTATCTGCCATGTCTTTCTGTCTTTTGTTCAAAGCAACTTGATCATTCTGCTGTTCAGGCTAAATCAGTTGAATTATGCCTACACAGTAATCAGTTTTAACACAGTATAAGTATTAATACAGTAAAGAAACTGTGTGTTGTCCTATGACAACATGTTGGCTGGACGACACTAGTGCTCCATGCGGAGATCAAGTAAAGCTACATTCTCATCATATCAAATGACTTGGGAAAATACATCGCAAAATATGTTATGTTAAAAGAGAAAAATACAGAATATTTTTATTTAATGCAAAGCTAATTTTAAATTTAAGAAATAATAAAACAGATACTGTATTATATTCTAGTTAAGAAGAGGTAAACAATACCTAAATAGGCTACTGTTAAGGACTGTATCTAGGCCTAGTACTTTTCCTTTAAAATCATTGCCCTTTAATATAATTTATAATTCAAATTATGATATTAAATAGCCTACGTATTAATTACGTAAATTATATTATAGGTCTGTCACGTTGTTCATTCTGCACGTCATTGTTGACAGTGTATTTTGATTCTTTGCCTTATATGGCAATATACGACTTCAATTTATTGTAGGTCTATGTAGCGTCAATTACTGCAGGATGGACTCCATTAAACAAAACAAAAAATTCTGGGGTATTTGGAATTGAAGACACCGTCGGTACAGCAGTTTTAATTAACGAGTTTTTATAGGAATTCATAAACTGTCAGTTTTCGGCGTGTGTCAAGCATAGACGGTAATTTTCAATCAAATATTTTACATATTTTGTTACTAGGTTTTCTTGTTGACCATAATGGCCTATTTTATACACCAGAAATCATTACAACAGAATAAAATATATAAATATTACATTAAAGTAACTTGAAACATAACCACACCAGAATAATGAGTAAGCCAGTAGGCCTACAATAAATATTACTTATTTTCGTTCTTACCTTTCTGGATGTTTCAAGAAAGTGAAGAAATGCAATTCAGGATTTTGTCTTTTATTATTACTGAAATTTACAGCAGAATAATAAGGTCCTTTCGAATATCGCGTGTTCTAATAAATACAACACTCCTATTTATTTACATACTTCCCAGAGTAGTTTCTGTAGTCTTACTTTATGGCCGCTACGATCGCTAGTAAATGCGCGCACATGCTCGTCTGGCAGAAAAATGGACTGAGTTTCTGTACTGTATTAATACTTATACTGTGGTTTTAATATGTAACAAAGAGAAACAAATGCTAGAGTAGCTACAAAACAGGAATCAAATGCTATGGAAGTGATAAAACTGGATAAATGCTGCTGACATGGTATTTTATGGAGGAAATCAAACATGATTGACTGAAATCTTAAATTTCATTACAACTTCATTGGTGGAATGACATCATATGAATGAAAAGTCATCATTAAGAACAAGCAATATTAGTATAAAATTGTAATTGTATAAAAAGTAATAAAAATGTATAGAAGTAAATCTTTCAAAAAGTTTGGTGTATTCAACAATATAATATTGTAATTGCAAGCACCTCTTCCCTCCTACCAGTTTCATGATGATACAAAATAGTTTATTACCAAAAGATGTACTTTATACAAATGGATTATATTTTACATTAAAAAGCTAGATATAACTCCTGAAATGTAAGAATTCTTAGTTATTGTTACGACTATTACTACATTTGGACATCCTGTAAAAACAATGTAAAAAACCACACAGATAAACTGCAAAATACACTCGACATAGCTCTAGAAGTCCTGCAAAATTGGACACAAGAAAATAACATGGTAATCAACACCTCCAAAACAAAGTATCAATACTTCTCCCTAAAACACACAAATGAGGCCTTCGACATTAAAATCAACAAGCAACATATAAACAAAAGCATTTGTAGAAAATACGTAGGAATGTATTTTGATAATAAATTAAGTTGGGGACAACACACAGAAAAAGTTGCAGAGAATATCCATAGAAAACCCCATATATTAAAACGGTTAACCGGGACAAAATGGGGAAGCCCACTAGAAACACTAAATACAACATATAAAATATACATGAAACCTGTACTAACATATGGAGCAGAAGCCTTGGTCACAGCAAAAGAAAATGTAGTAAAGAAGTTGGAATCTCTTCAGAATCAAATGCTTAGAATGATTACTGGTGGAACTAAAACAACCAACACTACAACCATGAGAATGTATACAAACAATAATACCATAAAGAATTAAATCAACAAGAGAGCGTGTATTATGCGAACAAAAATATCAAACATGCCTAAACCATTTCACTTAAAAGGCACTACCCCTCAGATTCTAACAACACAAGCATCCTTCACAAATAAAACTAAATAAAATAATGCAGGAGCTGGAATATATTCTAAGTTATCTTGCCAATACATTACCCTTGGAAAGATGGAGAAGTTAAAGCAATAGAGTTAGCGCTCTACAACTTAATAATCAGAGCACAAATGTTTAACAAAGCAGTTCTACTTATTGACTCTCAATCAGCCATTCAAGCAGTAACATCCAATAGTAGCACAGAAGATCCAACTGTGCAGGAAAGCCGCAGACTCCTAAAATCCCTACAAAAACTGAACAAAACTATAGTCTTACAATGGATTCCTTCACACATGGGCATAATGGGCAATGAAGCGGCAGACCAACTGGCAAAAAAGGGAACTAGAATCCTAATCCAAGGCAACAACACCACAACCATAAAGCAGAAAAAACAAGAAATAAAAGCAACTTTCGATCATACAAGCACTAGAAAATATGGAAGCCACAAAAGGCTAAAAAATGGGAAACGGTATCTACACTATATAACAGGTCAAAGAAAGCAGGTCGCCAAGAAGCTGTTGGACTGTTCCATTTAATGTCAGGACATGACTGCCTGGCCCACCACCTCTACAGACTCAAGTTCCTCCAGTCCCCTGCATGTGTTCTGTGCCAAGGACAGGACACCATCATGGATGAAGCCCACCTGCTGGAGTGCAACAGCCTTAATCATGAAAGACAACAAAGTGGAGATTTGGTGTATCTATATTGGGAAGCCAGAAGGAAGATGATGATCATATCAAATCCTGCCATTGGATAACTAACTAACTATTAATATACCTACCAAGAACATCTATCTGTTTCTATTTTGAATTGCATGATTGATGTAAGTTTCTATTTTCCCTATTCATTATAAAAATAAATTATTTATTTCAGGCCTGGGGACTCTAAGGTTATTCCCTTGACGGCTCGAGATGTCATTCCACCTGCTAGACAGATCTATGAGTTGCAGCTGTCCTATAGCTTTCATATTATTAAAGCTACTGAAGTTTCTCCTAATTGGTATGTGATGCACAATATTTCAATTTTATGCTATAATTCATAATAATTTTACTGAATGTACTGAATTTTACTGAACTTCTACAGCAAATCAAATGTAATAATAATAAGCAAATGTAATTATCACATGAGTTGAACATTTTTGCATTATTTGCTGCACATCAATATTTTGTACAAAATTTTTCAAGAACCATTGTCCTCGTCTTCAGCTATGTATCAACTAAACATAGGGAAAATGGTTCTTGAAACATGTTCTGTTAAAGTAATTGGTAAGTGAAGTAAAAAGTATGTCAATATTTGAGTCATGTGATAATTAAATTTATTTATAGTTACCGAAGTTCAAAGGCTATTTTCCAGCTAGTTTTTCACACATCTCGCATCTGCATTGTATGAATTCTTTCAGACAAGAAATCACACTGGCATATCAAATAAACAATAATCTAGTGCCACAGGAACAGAGCTGTAAATACCTAGGGATAAATATTAACTGTAATCTTAAATGGGAAGAACGAATAAATAATATAACGAGAAAATCCTGGAAAGCACTACATTTTACGATGCGCATATTAATGTAAGCCAGTCCGAAGGCAAGAGAGTTAGCTTATAGATTACTAATGCACCCAACAATGGAATATGCAGCTATAGCCTGGGATCCGTATAGGTCATACCAAATTGATGCAATAGAAAAGATCCAACGCAAGGCAGCTAGATTTGTTAAAAATGGGAGTGGGGAAGACGAAGATATAATTAAAGCATTAGGGTGGGAACTGCTGGAAACAAGACGTAGAAAAGCAAGATTAACAGCACTAGCAAAAGCATACACAGGAAACACAGCTTGGGCCGACATAAAAAATAGTTTAGAAGATCCTACATATTTAGGCAGGCTAGATCACAAAATGAAAATCAGACCCCGAAAACAAAGAACAGATGTTGGAAAATTTTCCTTTGTTAATTGCACAATTACAGACTGGAATAATCTACCTGCAGAAGTTTTTCAAGACAGTCCTCTACGAGTGAAAACATTTAAAAACAAGTTGACAAATATTTAATTAGCCGCTAGATTATAATTTAGAAGAATGTAGGAACTACTCAGTAATGAGCTATGTAGGGATTAGTGATCTTTTTCTTTTGTTGTTTGTTTTCTTCTCCCTCTCTATGATCTTTCTTTCTCTCGTTCTGCAAGCTATTTGTAATCTTAACTGTAAGTGTAATCCTAACTGTAAATTGTAATCCTAACTGTAAGTTATACTTTTGTAATTGCTAACTGTAATTTTTTTGTTTTTTTGTTCTGCCACCGGGCATTTGCCCAATTGCAGAAATGAAATATATACAATACAATACAATACAGCACAGTTACAAGATGCTGCATATCCTTATCATTTAGTGATAACCTTATTCACTGTCGCGCATTGAATGCATTCTTAAGGGAGAAGTCCATGTAAAAATTAAGTTGACTTTAACCTAACAGATTTTTCAGTTTGCATTTGCTGAATCAATTCTTTTACCTCTTGTTATCTTTCTTCTTTATGATAATCCAGTGAATACGTCTGCAGTCTTAATTATTTCCTCAGAATATTACAATTATCAACTTGCTCTCATTTACTTTGTGGAATTAATTTGTATAACATTCATCCCTAATTTCTGTTGACTTTTATGATTGGTATGTTTTTGCTGAATAAGTCGCTATGTATTTAAGAGTACTGAGAAACTACATACATGAGAAGAACTGTAAGAAGTTTAATGTTCTTTTTAAATTTCCTTTTATCCACAGTCCAGTTCTGAGTGATCTGTTATATGAATCTGAATTCGAGTCACAGCTTTGGATGATGTTTGACTGTAACAAGCAGTTGCTAGCATCAGGGGATGCATATCCAACCAAGGTGAGTGTAATATAATATGACCATTGTTTAATATTAGAACAATATGAAGAGTCCACTGCAAAAGGGGGGAATGTCACTTTTTCTTCGTTTTGCATAAAATGAATTTTAAACTTTAAAACCATACCACACTATATTAAACAAATAGAAATGGTTCATTTTTTTTCCACATAACTGAACACACATTTCTTTATTGATTCTTAACAAAATGAAGCACTTCATACTCCATCTTCACTATCAAAATAATTTCTTTGTTAACTGATGTACAAAAATAAATTACAAAAAGGGGGAATGTCAGGTAACTGAAGTTCTACAGCATGTTCATTTTTCAGGTTTCTTCCTATGAGGTAGTGCATTGTAATATTCTCTTGCTTCAGGACTACAGAACTGGTTGAGTTCTTGCAATCACTGAACTTTTCCCATGAAATTTGTAACAAATCTGAAACAGAAATACTGTAAGTAATGCTTATGAGCTGTCCATGGAATCACTAAAATTTAAGTGCAATGAAGTGATAAAGCTTATCAGGCAGCACAAACTCTCCACTCTGTAGTTGAATATTCTTCTGTTGTGTCAGTGGGCTGTTAATGGGAACCGTGACTGAAGTTTCTCATAGTCCGTTCCATGAATATCTGTGCTTCACCAGACGAGGATACTTATGGTTCAGTAATAGGTCTTGTTGCTATCGGACAGGTCTTGCTGAACATCGGAGTCAAGTACAATGTCCAGTTCCTTAGCATAGCTTGATCTACATGTACGACATGGTAAGGAGATGGCCTCATGCGAGCACTCTCAAGTACGGTACTGCTATCCAGTGTTCTGGCAATTCAGCTGGATATCTTTGGTTAATGAGTGCTTTGTTATTAACTATTATATTATGACAAAGAAAACGTATTCATTGCAGTGATGCCAATATTAATGTTATATGCTGAATATGAATACTGTTGCCTAATGCAATGCAGCAAACACATGACATTCCCCTTTCTTGCTCTGTTTTCCTATGACATTCCCCCTTCTTGTGTAGGAGTCACAAACTTTAAACTTCTCTCTGTGAGAGACTATCATCTTTTTTGTAATGCATTTAAGGCTATGTTATTCTACTCCATTTGGTCTATCATAATACACATTTATCTCAGTTTTCACTAAATGTTGACATTCCCCCCTTTTGCAGTGGACTCTTCATATAGAATAATAATAATAATAATAATAATAATAATAATAATAATTTATTATATCTGTAGCTGTACATTTTATAGGTAGACATTCTCAATATTATTTAGAACAAATAAGGTTACAGTAACTGCAAAATCATTTAAGTAAAAAATCCTTAAATGAATACTCTTTGAGTTGAAATTTAAAACACATGAGTTTTTCAAATTTAAAATACTAGAAGGTAAGTTATTTATAATTTGACCAACAATGTAAACTGGCGATTTAATGTATCTAAAAGTTCGATATTTAAAATATGTATAACGTCTTTGCTCCTTGTGTTGTGCTCATGTAATTCTGAATTAAAGATGAACTTATCTTTGTTGTTAAAATAAAATAAAGCAGTCTTGTATACTAAAATTCCAGTTACTGTTAAAAACTTGTTATTTTTTAAAACCAAGTTAAAAATAAGTCGTAAGATTTTCTTTTGTGCAACAAACACCCTATCTATGTTCGTTGCCCTGCCCCAAAATCAGTATATTTTAGGAAATAATACTATGTCCAAAAGAGAAATACACATTAAGACGACTTTTACTGTCCATAGAATGTTTTAAAACCCTGAAAGCAAAGGATAGCTTGTTAAGACGTCCACAAATGTAGTCTAATTGTGATTCCCAATTCAAATCAGAATCAACTTAAACACCTAAAAACTTAGCAGTTTTTGTAACATTGAGATCTGTGTTTTAACATATGACATATACAGCTCTTGACATCTAATAAAAAAAAATAAAAGCAGTTGTATCCATATTAACTAATAAATTATTTGTAGCACACCACTCACTCCTTAAACTTATCAATGGTAGTAGACACTTTTGTATACAATTCCGCAACGGTCTCAGCTGTTACAAGGAAGGTTGTATCATCGGCGTACATTATCAGACCTTCGGAGTTTGCACTATATTCAAGATCATTGACATATAAATTAAATAACAGAGGCCCAAGGACAGACCCTTGAGGAACACCATAGTTGAGGTCATATTCTTTTGACATTGTGTTATCAATCTTAATAATTGATCTCCTGGATTTTTTAAAGGAAATAATCAAGTCATTAACAATGCCTCTAAAACCCAGATGTGATAGCTTATGTTTCAAAAATCCATGTTCAATTGAATCAAAAGCACTGGATAAATAAAAAAGAATAACAACAACATACAAATTCTTATCAGTACTGCGACAAATGGTTTCTACAAAATCAACGGAGACTGTTTCAGTTGACTTACCATCCGTAAAACCATGTTGGTAGCAGGATAATAAATTATTACTTTTCATAAATTGCTTGATTCTAGAACATATTAGTTTTTCAAACACTTTAGATATTGTACGAGGGCTGTTCAATAAAGAATGATCATAATTTTTTTACATTTATAGTTTATCACGCTAAACGTTTTCCTTATGATATGTCTTAGTTTGATGCATCATGCACGCGTGGTGTAAGTTTCAAGGTCAAATCTCGAGAATCCTTTCTGTGAGACGCGTGCAAGTGCAGACATGTTCAATATCGCCTACGGCTTCAGTGGAGGTGACACGCGACGAGCAATATGCAGCTTTAAAATTCTGCCTTAGATTAAAAAAATCTTCAGCTGAGGCCTATGCAATGTTACAGGAGGCCTATGGAGACTTTGTTCTTCCCTACAGCACAGCTAGAAGATGGTATAAAATGTTTAAAGAGGGAAGACAATCAATATCAAAGGAAGGTGGACCCGGCGCTCCAGTTACTGCTCTGACAGAAGAAAACGTCAACACCACTGCTGTCATAGTGAGAGAGGATCGACGAATAAGATCACTTTCTGAAATCTTGAAAATTTCACTGGGTGCCACTCACACGTTGGTGACAGAAAAATTGCACATGACACGTGTTTGTGCGCAGTGGGTCCCAAGGCTGCTGACTCCTGAACAACAGGGCTCTGTGTGGAAATCTCCTTCATCACCAGCCCCCAGAAAAGCAAAAGTGGTTGCTTCTACAGGGAAAGTTATGGTCATCTCATTTTTCGATATTGATGGAATGATTTATCAGCATGTTGTACCTGCACACACAACAGTAACTGGGTTATACTACAGAGATGTCCTGAAAGTTCTGCAAGGCCATATCAGACGGAAAAGACCACGTTTCCATGAAACAACCCGGATGCTGCACCACGATAATGCAAGGCCGCATGTTGCAAATGTTGTTGCTGAATATCTTGCAAAAAACAATGTGAAGTGTGTCCCCCATCCTCCCTATAGTCCGGATTTAGCCCCATGTGACTTTTTTCTATTCCCCACCCTGAAGAAACACCTTCATGGGAGGCGTTTTCCATCTTCAGAAGCAGTAGTAAAGGCTGCGGAGGCGACTTTGAAATACATGTCAAAACATGGTTTCCAGCATGTCTTTGCAGACTGGCAGAAACGCTGGGATAAGTGCATTGCATCCAATGGAGCCTACTTTGAGAAGGACCATCAAAATTCTGAGGATCAGTCAACGTATGTTGCCAAAAAATAAAAATATGATCATTCTTTATTGAACAGCCCTCGTAGGTAAGAGAGAAATGGCTTTAGTTAGAGACTGTAATACAAGGATCCCCTTTTTTGTAAATTGGACAAACAATAGAAAGCTTGAGATAATCAGGATACACACCATTCACAATACAGAGATTGGAAATGTGTGTAATTGGTTGATCAATACTTAAACATGTGTTTCAAAACTTTAGCTGAAATACCATCTATACCTGATAAGTGTGAGTCTCGTAATTCCATTATTGTAAGAACAACTTCAGCACACGTTGTATATGAGAGAACCATAGAATTAAGAATTGGAGGAACACAAGTACATTGCCTTGATAACTGGTAAGGCTGATTCAGTAATTGTAGCATAGAACTCTGCTTTGTAGGTTTTACTAAGAAAACTTGTAGCATGCGATTGCGGCTCAGATTGCTTAGTGGTAATTTGCATGATTGTGATTTTACAAATAAAAGATAAAAAGTATAAAGAGCATCATCAGTTACTGTTTATAAGAAACTTCATAGATTTGAGAAAGAAAATGTTGAATAATAGAGTGATTATCTTATAGGTTATAGTGACGAAAGACGAGGAGCACCTCTAACCTCCAAACAAAAAATGAAGATTCCGTTGAGATACATTCAGAATGGATTAGGGTAAAAAAAAAAGTGGTTCACCAGAACATTGTTTCAAGGGAAGTCGCTTTTGTAACGGATAAAATTACGGAAAAAGCCCATGTATGGATAACACTTCTTTCCACGAACGAAGGTTTGTAGACTTTCCTTTTTCAGATATTTATAAATGCAGCCACTTCTTCTTACAAGAAACCTTTTGCTTAGCTAGCAAAGGCACGATTTAGGCAGGTTTTGTGATGGGGAATTTAGAAACTATATGACAAAAATAATTAAATTTATGCTTAATGCTTTCTCATCACAATCACAAACATGCTCAGCATTGGGTAGTCGCGAATAGTAACGGAAATGCCCAAAGAGCGCAAAATAAATTATTATCGCAAAGTAAAACCTACGGTATGCTAGCATTCACTTCGTAGCAAGAGAATCGTGTTTATGCATATGACATGAAGTTTATGCTTTTCCTTTTACCAAAACTATACCGCCCATTGCTTCTGGCTGTGCACATGAGAGTGAGTTTTGGTCCAATACCTAATATACTGTCAGCTATTCATAAGAAATGAAAATTGATCTCTTCTATAGGCCCAATCAACATTGTAGTTGATATGCACACAGTGGCCATATTTTTTGATAAATCATTTTATCTCAACATTTATACCAGTTGCAAAAATGATTATAGATAATAATGTTGTAAATTCAAAGTCTGCCTTAGCATCTGTTAATCTTTTTGACTCTTCTTGGTTAATGTCCACTGGTAGTATAGAGAGGAGGAAGCTGCCATGTTCCTACATTTTGTGACTCACATGAGGAGAGAATGATGCTAATTGGTTGCTTTCTATTTTTTGGATAGAAAATTAGAAATTGTTCTATTCCATTGTATGCAATACAATTGGATGGAAAACATAGGATGAAACTGTGCAATGGTGGTCTTTGATGTCACACAATGCAATTTGATGATCTGTAGAAATTTGGACAAAAACAGGATCGTGGGACATTGTAGATACTAACTTTCACATGAAATATAACTTAATGTTGCTGTGGAACATCTTATAAAATTTTTAAGAAACTGGTATCAACATTTCTACATAGGATTAAACTTATCTTAAATTGGAGTCTTCAATTTTGCATGGACCATTGTTATTCTTCTAAATTGTATCACAAAATATTTACGAGAGATTAGTTGGCTACCATTCAATCAAAGAGAGACTTCTTCCGTAAGTCCCCAGCTTCTAACCAGGTGGTAACTTGGGCAAATTCCAACATTTTGGGGCCAATCTGAGGCTTCATTGTCAAAGTACGTAAGTGATTTCTTTTGATTGGATTTATAAATATTAACCCACTCTCTGGGAGAGACAAACTGGTGTTGATTATGTTCTCTAAAATTACAGAAATCAGAGCTTTTACCAAGTGAGGTTCTATGTACAAACAATTTTACTACTACATTACACTATAGGTTTATTACCAAGTGAGGTACTCTGTACAAACAATTTTTCCTATAATACATCACAAGCTTGGTGGCAGCATAAACTTATGGAAATACATGTTTAAGATAGTCTTAACCATCCTGTAACAATAGCAGAATTCAGGCATTTGTGTGTTAAAATGCAAAGACTGCAGAAAATGTTATATTGGCAAGATAAAAAGAAACTTGACTGTAAGGCACAAGGAACACTTATGAAAATAGGGTACAAACAGCTGGAAAAATCTGCGGTTGCCCATCACTATTGAACCAATGAACATGAGCTTGAGGATGACATAGAATAATTAAAAGTTATACATAAACTGGTTGATCTGACTATATGGAAAAAAATCTTCATCCAAAGAAATAAGAATAATTTAGTAAATTTTGAAATTCCAAAAGAAAGCGACCTTATCTTCAGAATGATCCACCCTAAAGAGACATCTATCAGTCCAACAATGGAGCCGGCAGTGGACCTAATCTGAGGATGCAAGCAAGTCGCTTGTGAAACGCATTATGTGTAAGTAAACACTTAAAAAAGTGAAGTGCCCCTTCAGCACTTTACCAGGATAGAACTGTCTGCAGCGTTCCCTCTCTCCTTCTCGCCGTCGCTACTCCCGGAAGTCGGAGATTATGTACTAGATCTTGACGTCCCCTGGTTCAAAACCCATTATTTCCCTACTTATCTTATGGATTGCAAAATGTATGGTATTAAAAATGATACAATGCAATGTACTCTAGTCTACCCATTTATTCCCCTTCACCGTCTATTCTAAGTATAATAGAATAGTTGCTCTCTGTACCTGTTCCTGGCACCCTCTGCCACACACCACCATACTATGTCACATCCCCTGCCATAACTAGCTAGCCACATCCTGCCCCACCGCCAGCAACGAGCTCGTAAGCCCACTGTTGCGGTTTTCGCTGTAATGGAAATATCCTACACATCTCATGGACTTTGAGACCAGGGATACGAATACCTGCATTACAATACCTCCCTGAAGGGCTAAAAGGTGTTCTCGCCTCAGAAATAATCCAAATAGTGAGGGGTGGAAGGTGCGCTAATCTTGCCGGATGTCAATCTTAAAAAATCTACAAAACATATGATAACTACATACATTGCAACCCAAAGATAAAAAAAAAAACATACAATTTCCAAACAACAATACCACAAACAAAAAATAAATTTAGTACTCTTATCAATTCTCTGCTCCTTCAATATTCTCAGTATGATCTGTTAAGTCATTTGTTAAAGTAATCTGAGATGCAACCATGGTTATTGCAGGGTTGCTTACATCCATGTGGGGGTACATAACTCCCTTCCCCTTTAAAAGCAATCTGATAGTTACATAAAAACAAATAACACTACAAATCAATATTACAGTAGCCATCGCCAAAATCACATAACAAGAATACAACATAGCTGTAAAATCATTACTAACTTGTAAATTGCTCTGATACAGCGCAGCTCGTAAAGCATGGACTAACACTGATGAATCGGCAGTAGGCAAAAGATCCTTTAATACTGCACTGATGTTTGAAAAGTTAGGTAATATTCCGGACTCTACTATTTCAGCAAAGTTAATCAGTTCTGGCAAATGTACTACATCATACTCCAAACCAAATTCCACATTCAATTGGGTGTCTTTTAAAATTCTAAAATGAGTACCAATAATCTGACAATGTGACCTATTATACAGTATACCTGATCTATTTAATTTTCTAAATTCTGATGTCGCTATGCCATCTTTTCCATCGCATAAAATGGTAACAGGTATTAATTTCTCCATGGTTGCAAATGAATAAATCCAAAAATTTCCAATTTTCTTAAAAAAAGGGGTAGTAATTCTCATAGCAACGTTTTCACAAAAAAGTCTGGATTAGTCCCTCTAAATAAACTTGACTCACAAGTTTCAGTCACTGAATTCAACAATAACTTTGCGCCATTGCAAAGCTTGGGCCCAGTGCCCTAGAAAATTTCTAAATTCCACGCGCTAATAGTGAAATGGCTTTTACCATTGGAAACTAAGTCTTAACTTTTCATTAAATATTGGGTAACTTATTATTTCATATAAATTAAAAAGATTATAATCTGATTTAGTATGAACATATAAATGTATATATAAAGTCAATTCTGACTCACATATACGGAGGAGCAAATGGTATCATAGTACCATGAAATACTACTTAGTACTGCTGGCCTTATCAACGTATTTCTCCGCCTCCCCTCAACGCTCTTTAACACTTTTATCAACTTAGCCAGTGGCAACAATCTGTTATCTAACCTACCATACTTCATGTTTTGCAAGGCCATAAAACCAAGGTGTTGCAGAAAATGCTCAATATGCTCTTTACTCTGTAATCTCCTCACTGTCTCACTGACATAGCCTGTACATGAAATATCACTTGTTTAGTCAAGTCATTCATATATCGTGTATTATGTTGTAATGAATGCTCTAATTCCTGTATTATTACCTCATGTTTTTGCATGACATTATCGACATTACCAATTGTTGCTACTCCATTTAGATGTTTTAAAATGTTACCTCCTAAATAAAAAAAATGACCTCTTATTTCTCTGCAGTCTCAAATTACTAATGTACTCATCTGTCTGAGACTGGGGATCATTATGAAAAATCTCAGGCCTACCAATCAGCTGCTTTGGCAACAAATCAAACAGACACGCGACCTCCGTGCAATATTGTCTAAAACATGTTGCAAATGGTTAATAGCCCCGTTCAACTTAGCATAATATGATCTCCCAAATACTTCTCCTTCATACCTATTTCTAGGTATTTCTAGTTAGGGACGACAACTCTTCAAAATACTTATCAAACAACTTGGTGTTACGGAACACCTCAGAAATGTTTAACTGACAAAGTACAATTAGCTTCTGACTGACTACAAACATTTGACCCTGAGAGAGAAATAAGATACCATTGTTGCAAGTACCAGTTTCTCCTAGCATAGTTATACAGACTATCATTAACATACACTTCACCATCATTGCCACCACAACAGGATAAAAAAAATAAATCAGCAAAGTCCATTAACCTCTGAAGACATGAACTAGCATTTCTTACGCCCATTGGTAATCTAACGTATTCGTAGTGACCTGTGACTGATTTCAATGTGGGGAGGTAAGGCAGCAACAATATTGTCGAGGGTGAGGCGCCCATCATGTTCAATAATCTCTGAAACGTACTGCACAGTGTCCCCCTCAGTGGCAGTCGAAGGACGACCGGAGCGTGGTTCATCACAAACATTCTGACGGCCCTCTGCGAAACCAGAACACCATTTTCGCACAGAAACAATTTCTCGGTGGATTTCAGTCGGATTTTTGCATTTAGTATGGAGAAAATGGGTCACAGAACACAATTTGATGGCGGCGTGAGAGAGTAAGGGTGTCTCCATGGTTAAGAAGCTACTGACGCCAAACTGATTGTTGTAAAGAAATGTTTAACAGGTTCAGTGTTGCCACTACATATGTAATAAAATCCTTCAAAATATGAGAGTCCCACAGAAATGTTCCCCATTTTAACAAAAATGGGAAACTTGCTTTTTGCATGACCCTTAAGTCCAATTCGGTATCTTCCACTGGTTCCACTAAACACCGATTGTATCCTAGATGGAAATTTCACGTAAGCTCCCGAATGGGGGTGGTATTGTAATTTCTCTATCTAGTATAAGAAATCCTTCTTCTCCTTCAGTTTAACTTTCCAGAGAATTCTCTGGCTCCAAAATTTTCAACCCCAATTTATTGGGTCTCAGTCCAATTACTGCTGAATAATTACTAAGGAAATCCATTCCTAAAAGCCCATCAAACTGATTTGTAACAGGGTCTGTAATATGCACTTTTAGATCATATTCATGAAATCCTATTTTCAATTTAACAGTGACAGCACCCTTACTTTTTAGGGTCTGGCTAGTTACCCCTACGAAGTTGACCATTTGACTTCCCAATCTGCAAAGTTGTATAGGATATTTTCCATGGCTACTAACCAAGTGGAGAAATGGATTAATTCCGATGTTTCGAAGCCAATCTGTGGCTCCATTGTGAAGGAGAATGAAATGCTGGGACTAGATGGGGTGTCCCGGCATTTCATTCTCCTTGACAATGGAGCCTCAGATTGGCTTCGAAACGTCGGAATTAATCCAATTCTCCACCTGGTTAGTAGCCCGGGAAAATATCCTATATTACCAGCACCAGGAAAAATTCAAAGCACATTGCAAAGTTGTAGTTCCTCATGCCACGATATTGTGGACTGAGCTCCAGTATCCACCATAAATAGTAGTTCCCGATTCCTATATTTTACAGGTAACAATAATAAATTGTCCCTGGGCGATAATGGAGTCCAGTTTGTCATTCACATTACTGGGGTAAGCGTCTCATAGCATTCGCCCCCCCCCCCCCCGGGCCATTTGGGTAAACTTTCCTCTCTCTACAATTTCTGGCTATATGCTCCATCTTATGACGACTATAACACACTACTTGATTACTTCAGGGTGAACTTAATTCCTGCTTTATCCTCACGTCCTGTGGACTTCTGGGTGTACTTTCCTCACCCTGTTGATAATTTCTATAGTATTTCCCATTGTCATGCTCTCTGATAATTTCTCTGATGGCCTCCTCTATTGTACTGAAAATTTCCCTGGCCACCTCCACCATAACACCGAAAATCATTCCAGGAATCTCCCCGGGGTGCAAAACTCAGCTTATTCTCCACTACAGAATTATGGGACTTAATCTGTTTACCTGTGGAAATTCTTTGGGTATCTATCTTTCTAGGTATATGCCTGTCAACCTCTTGTATCGCAATAGCTTTATGAATTGTCTCTTGGAAAGATTCTGGAAACTGGAGTCGGGTCTCCTCTCAGTCCGCTCAAAAATGTATCTACGACCTGCATATCAGCTTCTTGTTTCAAGATTCTATTTATCCCAGCATCGGTAGTTTAACTCATATGCACCGGCATTTATTTTACATATCCTGTCCGCAAAACCCTCTATATTTCTCCCTGGTACATCTTTAAAGTCGACAATAGTTCCCTATTATGTCTGGTATAGTCTTCGCGCCCAAATGATCCCCAGTTGGCTACAAAGTGGGTGGAACGCTTTTAAGTCGGACCACTTCCCTCATCTATAAAAGATTATTAGGGTCTACCTACCCCTAAACAAAAGCGGTGGTCCCTGCCACCAGGTCAGGCCTTGTTGCAATGTCACTTGTGTTGTTTCTCAAGATTTAAGTACGTTTTAGCAGATACAGTGTAAGACACTGCACACGTGCTTTTTCTGCATGTTGGTTAAACCTACTGTATAATTATCTGTATCTTAACAGAGGTTAGTGTTTTACTTAATGTATTTAGTGTAGTTTTATAAGTTTTGAAATATTTAATAGTTAGCGTTAGCACTTACATAGTTTAATTAAAATGTGGAGGCCTTGGGATCAGAACCAAGTTGATGTCCCTCCAGCCAAACCAGAAAATAACCCCTTGCCGAGTACCAGTAGTTCCGTGACCTCGCAAAAAAAGAAGACCTAAAAAAACTTTGAGTAAGAGAAGGCAGATTTTCGTGTGTAATGTTCATGATTACATAGAAAAGAATAAACTAGGTAAGGGCATGGGCGACCGCAGAAGTTTTGTCAAGGGGGGGACCATGAACAAGTTACTGCCACCACCACCATAATGATGCTACTACTATAACCACTTTAATAATAATAACAATAATAATCATAATAATATAATAATATCAACAACCACATCCTTGAATTAGGCCTACTGTACTTATGATACGGATACGAAGAAAAATCTGATGTACGTAGTACATTTACTAGTCTTTTTCTACCCTTTACAATTTCACAGGTAGGCTACTGTTCATATAAAATTAAATACTTTTATTGCTTAACCTTCATTATAATGAAATTTTGGCTATAAATTATTTCAAATTTGGGGGAAGTAATTACTTGCTCATATCTTAAGTACTACAGTATGTGGACACTTAAGCCTCACTTCACATTAGTTGTTTAGTCACTTAGTTTATAGAGATTTATCTTTAAACAAAATTTGCAGGGGAAGGCAGCGCCTACCCTGCCCCCCCCCCTTCCAGACGGCCATGGGTAAGGGTTCAATTACTGAGACCATTCTTTTATTTGTAAGTAAATGTTCCTTGCAAAATGTTTATTTATTGTAATATTTCTAAATATAATTATTATGATGTTGTCTAACAGTATTTAATCTTTTCGACATGTGTTTCTAAGGTTCCGTCGGATAAACTAACATGCATTTCCGTTCTTATACTGTAATGTATTAGTTTCTGGGTTTTCTCTAAAGCGGTAATAACACAAGTAATTATTATACGGTACACAGTCACACACACATATTTATTTATTTAAAGTTTGTTCTAACTGTGTCTACGGTAAGCAAAATAATTAAATTACTTGACTGTAATTCAAATTTGTGCAAGGCTTTTAAACTGTGGCAACAATGCGCATCTTATGCTTAGGCACGCGCAACATTTTCCTTCCTTCCTTTTCGGCTTTTCAACCCCAAGATGTTTATGGAGGTTTGGTCAGGGGAGGGGGTTAGGATACTGTATTAGAGGGTTGCCACCTGAGGATCCTTTTAACGTGGTCACTATAGTAGTTTTACTTCTATACCTTTCCAGCAGTCCAGCCTTAAGGTTCTCAAAATCATTTGCCTCAACGCATACTTTGTGTCATAGAAAAATCCAATGCTTGATCAATTAGTTTCAACTTAACCACCCTCATTTTATCTTCCTCTGTACAGTTTGAAATATTTGCCACTTCCTCAATATTAGCAAAAAAAAGTATGTATATTCTCATGGGGGCCTCCTCCATAGCTAGATACGCTATTTAACAAATTAAAACTAGCCTTGGGCATATTTACTAGTTGACTTAAACATGTGCTTTCCTCCAACGCATTTTCTCTCGCTCTAGTTGATCCACCCTTTGAGCTAATATTTTGGACGCAAAATGTATCACTCTAGTGTTTTCTGCTATTTCCCTGAAAAGTGGTGGCCTGTGACATCTTGTGGCTAATCTCCGTACTCCTCTCTCTCTTGGCAACCTTTTCCTACGTTTGTTTGCTACGGGCGCGCCATCTGCTCACCTATCTCCGTACTTCTGGCTTGGACTGAGTTTGAGTGCCATCTGCCGGCTGTGGTTAACATCGGCGATCATATGTTGTGAATGACTGGCTTTTATTCTCATGAGGTTATGTTTTGATAGATTTCATTTGTGTTTATATCTAAGACGCCGACTTAGTACAATTCTTTGTATTGGTCAAGAAATCAGCATGCAGTTATGTAATTGGGTAATAATTCCCGCTGCACCCCGTTTCTTCAGGATTGTAACCCCTGTTAAAGTATCTCTTTTGGTTCAGCGTCCATCATGTCGGTAAGATACAATTGCCTGCTCCCTAAAAAACGGAGTATGCAGCTTTTATTCTGTTTTTGGATTTAACTGTTATGTTATTCTAAAGCCATTAGCTTGTCTGATTACGTGAATATATAAAGTAGCTTCTCTTGTGATTTTAATAATGATTTATAACTAATTTAATCTCTGCCCGCAAAGCGTGGCCTTCCCCAGGCTTGGCTACATTAGCTTATTCAGTTTCGAGTCGAGTATGTAGTCTCATTGCATATTTTATTCTACTTTAATCTTGTAGTATTATTTCTCTCCCCTTTATTTTCGGTTTTTATGAATTAAAAAGAGATCCACTTCTGATCTAGGGTGGGGAACAGAAGTGTTAGTTTGCGATTTTATTAATTTGGAATTCTTTTATTATCTTTCTCTTCTTTTATATTATAAATTCTCCACCCATGTAATTATGTAATTAAGTAAACAAAATGAAATAAGATATTCGGGGATCCCCTCTTTTAAATAAATCGTTTTATTTAGGTACTTATTGTACTATTATATTCCGTTTTAATTTTATCAGTCTATATTATTATTCTTAATGAATTAGTTTATGTACTTATTTCTTCCTCTTAATTTAATTTAAAAATCAATACTTATAATTTCAAACAGAATGTAACTTCAGTAGGCCTAAAACTTTAGTAAACTTGTCAAATTCTTCCTACTTGTTGTGATTAACTTTAATTGCAGTTTCATTAACTAATGAAACTGCAATAAAATTTGTTCTCTCCACCTATTTCGTTTGTCCTCTTCCTTCTCCCTTTGGGGTGGGCTTTCTCCTTAGGTCTGTTCAAGGAACCGCTTCCACGGATGGCCTATGCAGGTGTATGGATGAAGAGCCTTGCCTGCAACCTTGGCCTGTTCAGGTCCAGTCCGGTGTGTGGTTAAATTACTTCGGATGATAGCGACCTTCTGAGGGCAAACATCTTCAGGTAACGGGGAACCTAACCTTCCTTCTACCTAACCTCATCAGTGTTCGTGGGGAGGGGACAAATTTATGTTGAGCAGAGCGTGGTTCTCTTCAAGAAACGCGTTCTCTTGTTGCTACCAGTCTTAATAGAAGCTTTAGTGTGGTTACTCTTCTAGTTCCACAGCTTTTCTGGTGTATTATTTTAACAACTTAATACAATATTAATGAAATAAGTCAATACATTTGGTGACAGGTTTTTGCTGAAAACATTCTGTTTTCTTGCCTGTTTTCACCTGTTTTTCAGTGTTTTATGGTGGAAGAATTTGTGTTTTAATTTGATTTTAAAAAGAAAAAAAAGGACTAAAACTTTAATAGTTAATGAATTTAATTGTTCACTGTGTGGTGCTTTGTTTCTTCGTGGCGACTGAAATTTTGTGTCTAATGTGTTTCATGTCATTCTGTCATAACCAATAATGGAGCGTCATTCAGTGAAACCAGATTTGCTTCTCAAGCAAGATTTAATTTACGAACTCCAGGTTAGAGGCATAGAAACAGGACACAATGACCCAGTGTATGTGCTGAGAGCTAATCTAAAAGAAAACACTGAGGTACCCATTAACCAGGAAAGAGTACGTGAGTTGAACGTTACTACTCTCTTGAAATATGTGCATGAACGATTAGAAAACCTAACAAGTTTTCTTGACTCTTCAGATCTAAATGTCGTTCAATTGGAACGTAGCGAACAAAGATTAATGCATGTGATTAATCGATTGCATGACATACACGATCTGTTAGACTCATCCCTGTTGTATCAGTGGCATGCTGCCAATGACAAAGCTAGCCAAATGTTAGTTAAGGTTAAAGCGTCAATGGTGTCTATTGCTAATAAGTGTTGCATGGGAGAAACGGGCACAGAAGTTGACCCGCCCATTGCATCTGGTCTCATCGACCAAGAGGTGGAAGTTGCTACTTCGCTGTTGGAGCAAGTCACAGTCAGTGAACCCAACAGGGTCCCGTTGGAGAAAGTCACCATTTGTGAACCCAACGAGAATCTTTTGGAGCCAGTCACGACTTGTGAACCCAACAGAGGAGAGCACTTCACCAGATTTTCCCCTAATCATGTAAATACTGAAAATGACAGCCCCAATAATTATTCTTTAGCTCCTAGGAATAATTCCTTAAGTGTGCAGCAAACTATGTACGACGGCTCGCCTCATTCTAGAGTTATTCCCTCTTCTCAAGTCTTCGACTCCAGTATGGTGAACTTTTGCAATCTTCCTCATCCTCTTGCCAGTAAGCTAGAAGTGATCGGTAAATTTGTGGAGGACTCGTTGGATAATATTGTGGAATTCCTAGAATTTATTTGTCAAGTTAAAGAACAAATCGCCATGTTTGGTTTTAACGAAAACAGTTTGTTAGCTTACTTTTCTTGTAAACTTTCTGGTTCTCTTAAAGAGTTAGCTTTAGAAACCGTTAATGCTGGATTCGGTTTCGACCAGTTCCATTCAAAGATTCTACAGATGTATGTTCCTATTCGTGCTAGAGCTTCTCTTCTTAACAAACATTTTTATAGAACGCAGAATTTTGAGGAATCCTTTTCTAAATACGTCCAATCTATCCGCACTTATGCTAAGGTATTTCGCCTTGAGTTATCGGAGAGAGAGGTTATACAGTGTATTCTAGAAGGCATGGCTCCTGAAACTCGAAGTCAGGTTGCTTTCGAGGCCAAGCCTGTTACTTTTGCACAGTTAGAGCGACTCTGCGCTCATATTAATGCTATTAATTATTCAGACTCACTGCGTGTGAGGGAAACAGAAGTGAGGTCTGTTCGCTTTGAGAGTGCCCGAGGTAGTTTGAGCACTAGAGGTTATGCCAGTGGTAGGGGCGACACTAGGCCCTCTTGTTATAATTGCGGTAGACCTGGTCATTTTAAAAGAGATTGTAGAGTTGGCAGCAATAGAGCTGTAGAACGTGGTAGAGGTCACCGTGACTCTGCTAGAGGCAGAGGTCAGAATAGAAATGTTGAATGAGGAGTGTCCCACCTTAGACGTCGAGGTGGTTCGTTGCTTGTGTGTGGTAGTGCTGATAAAAAAAAAAAAGACAAAATATTAAGTGGACAAGTAGATTCGGTAGGGAAGACAGACGTTACGGACCATTGTGACTGGGGTGTACATGCTGGTGACTCGACCCTTTTCAGCTGTGCATTTCCGACAGATGTTGAAGACAAGACTGAAGTGACAGACAAGAGAGTAAAGTCTGACAAGACATTTCCTACCAGGATTTTTATTAATAGACATTTCCGGAAGCACAACTACATACAACGCCTTGCTCCTACTAGTACAAGTACTAATGTAAATATGATTTCTCCTAAAAATACAGATCCGGATCTGAAAGTAACGAATTTGAAAGTAAATGATCTGAAAGTAAATGATCATAAGTTAAACAAGCATGTTGATAGTCGTAGTAAGAAACGAAAGAAGGTGCGAAAGAAGAGGACGACTGTAAACAAACCTTTTCCGCCGCGGAATATTCATGGAGTTATCGATTCCAAGCTTCCAATGGTGCAAGCTACTGTATGCAATCACACCTTATCGGCGCTGCTTGATAGTGGAGCAGCAGCTAATCTGATCTCTAGTGATGCATATCTGAGTATGTGTTTAGTTGACAAACACACTCCTAAGTTAATTCAGAGCGAAGCAAAGTACAAATCAGCTGATGATCACATGTTAAAGACAGTGGGTTGTGTAAAGTTAAAAGTCAAAATTGGTAATTTTACCTGGACTTTCCCTTTTGTAGTTACTGATGGTTTGGTAATGCCAATGATATTAGGTTCTCCTTTTATGTGTAAAACAGGTTTATTGTTAGATTTTTGTTCTAAACAAATTTATTTCCCTTTTGCTAGTCATGTCAAGATTAATTTATTTTCTGGCATTCCCCATTGTAAGCCTATTGATTGTAATGTTACGGAACCAGCTTACTTAGTGTCTCACATGCATTATCCCACTTCTATTATTAATTCTGTGGATATAGATTTATCTCATCTCTCTTATTCAGATAGTGTCTTGGTAAATTCCTTGCTTGATGAATTTCCCGATGTGTTAACTAAAGAATTAGGACTAACAGATCTCTTAGAATATGAGATTGAGCTAAACGACGCTCAACCGGTTCGTAGACCTCCTTACAGGCTTAGTCCGCCGAAGTTAGCCATTTTGAAAGATCAAATACAGGAGATGCTCGATGCAGGAGTCATACGTACTTCGGTATCGAACTACTCTAGTCCTATCTTTCTGGTGCCTAAGCCTGGAGGCAAGTTTAGACCAGTGGTTGATTACCGTTATCTCAATGAAAAGATTAACATAGAGTCAGTACCTATTCCAGATATTAATTCTTCTTTCAGTTTTTTTCATGGTGCTAAATTTTTCTCCTCCCTTGACTTAAACCAAGCATATTTTCAGATACCCCTTTCTGAGAAATCCAAGAGGTATACAGCGTTTGCGACTCCGTGGAATTTGTACGAGTATAATTCTGTGCCCTTCGGTTTAGCGACTGGAGCCCAGGTTCTCACACGTCTTCTGGATCAAATCTTTTCTGATGTTAAATTTAAATTCGTGTTCCATTATTTGGACGATCTAGTAGTTTATTCCGATTCTTTTGAGGAACATTTAGAACACCTCAAGGAAGTGCTTTCACGCCTCAGAAGCGCGAAGCTAACGGTCAATCCTGATAAGGTTAGTATAGCCGCCAGGAGACTGTCTTTCCTGGGTCACTTGATTTCTGCTGATGGCGTTTCTATTGACCCAGAGAGAACTGAAGCTATACGAAATTTTCCCCCTCCCAAAGATGCCAAGGGTGTGGCTAGATTTGTTGGGATGGTCAATTTTTTCAGAAAATTCATTCCCAACATGGCTCATATTTCTGCTCCTCTTAATGATTTGAGAAAGAAGAATGTGAAATTTTCTTGGACTCCTGTTCACCAAGAAGCCTTCGACAATCTTAAATCTGCCATTTCAAATCCTCCTGTTTTGGCCATGCCCGATTTCTCTAAGAGGTTTGTGGTGCAAACCGATGCTTCCCCTGTTGCTATTGCAGCTGTTCTCCTGCAGGAATTTGAGGAGGGACGAAGGCCTGTGGCTTACGCCTCAAGGACTTTAACTCAACCAGAACGCGTGTACTCCATGTACGAATTGGAGGCTCTCGCAGTGCTATTTGCAGTGGAGAAATTCCGTTTGTATGTGGAGCACGTAGAATTCCTGTTAGAAACAGACTGTCAAGCTTTAAGCTGGGTACTGGCTAAGCCAAGAACAACTGGCAGAATTGCCAGGTGGGCTGTACGTTTGTCAGCATTCAAGTTTAAAGCTAAGCACATTAGGGGGACTGAGAATGTAATTGCCGACAGTCTTACCCGAATGTTCAGTCCAGATCAACTGATTGAATATCCTGGTCAAGATGTAGATGATCCTCTTGAGCTATCTAGCATGGTGGCTACCATTTTAGAAGATTTCCCTTTAGCTTTTAAGTCACTAAATGATCATCAACTGAATGATGAGATACTTGCTCCTCTTATTCTTCGCATAAAAGATGGAGAGAATATGCCAAAGTATATTCTCAAGAACAATCTTTTATACAGTGCTCCTTCTCGAAAAACCCCATCCCGTATCATTTTACCTTCTGCACTCGTAGATATGGTGTTTAAATATTACCACGAATCTGCAGTTGGTGGGCATCTGGGTTACGAGAAAACCAGGGGCAAAATCAAGCAAATTTTCATATGGGACGGCATGGATGCCGCTATTAGAGCTAGGGTGAAGGCTTGCCAAAAGTGCGCCTGTGCTAAGCCAGCTCGTTGCACGAAGCTAGGATTTTTAGCTTCGGAAGTGCCTAGCGCTCCTATGGGAAAACTTCATATTGATTATGTGGGCAAACTTCCTAGAACTAGAGCAGGAAATTCCTATATACTCGTAGCAGTAGATTCTTTTACCAAGTTTGTGTGGCTTTTCCCCGTCAGGGAAGCTACAACGAAGATCACAATAGAGTGTCTTAAGAAGATTTTTGCTATGGTCGGATTTCCGCGCTCGATCGTGTCGGATAATGCCTCGTACTTCGTGTCGAGAGCATTTAAGCATTTCTGCTTCCAACTAGGGATCCAGCATATCAAAACCTCACCATTTTTTCCCAAGCCGAACCATTCGGAACGCTTTAACAGAAATCTTAGGGCTGCTTTGATAGCATATCATTCAAATGATCATGCATCATGGGATAGTAATTTATATTGGTTACAATTTGCATTTAATTCTGCCCAGCATGAAGCCCATAAAGAGACTCCATTGAAATTGATGCTTGCTTTTACTCCTAATAATCCCCTTTCAAATCTCTGGTCCATAAATGATCTGCTGCCTGAAGCCAAAGATGCGACCAAAGTTAGAGACATGTGGCGGAAAGCCTCAGCTAACTTAAGATTGGCGCATGACAAGACGGCTCGGCGTTATAATGCAGACAGAAGACCTGTAGATTTTGATATTGGTGATCAGGTATTCGTTAAGAATTTCCCTAAGAGCGATGCAGCTATGAAATTCTCTGCGAAGCTCGCTAAAAGATACTTGGGCCCGTATCTAGTCGAGAGATTCCTGACTCCAGTTACCGTTGAACTTAAAGAAGTTGGAACAGATAAGACCGTGAAGGCTCATGTTTCCAACGTTAAGAAGTCCTAGCGATCCATTAATTCTTATTCTGTTGCGAAAGCATAGTAGGTAGTATAACACAGAATGTCGAGATAGGTGTTTAATTTTATTTTCTCCCTTTCCTTCCATTTTACACACTTGGGAAAAATCCCGAGTCTTAAGTGAAGGCCCCGACAGTTGGCAGGACGCAGGATTCCCTGTCTTCTCTCCGGGATGAGGGAATGTTAGGACAGGTTGGAATGTTAAACATGAGATTGCTACCGTACTTTATAGTCAACAGTTAAGTTTAATGAAACTTCTGATTTGTGGATGAGTCTCGAGTCATAATAATTATAAATCATGCATAACCTTAAAGGCATATTTCTGGCTCGCTAGGAAACAAAGTACCATACATATGAATATTTATGATCCCAACTGTATATATATATTTTCAGTTTAACTGCATATTTATTAGCATAAAGGTATATTTATTAGGTGGAAACTGAATATAATGTGTACAAAGTACCATACATATGTATATTTATAACTATAACTAAATATATTTTGAGTTTAACTGCATATTTATTAGCATAAAGGTATATTTTTTTTAGGTGGAAACTGAATATAATGTGTGCAAAGTACCATGTTTAAAAAGATATTGTTTTAGGGTTTAAAAAAAAATTTATCTATAAACTATTTGGTGTAATTAGATTTTAATATGTTAAAATTTTGTCAAAACCATATTAGTTTGTGTATGGATAAGGTATATGAAATTGTTGTTTGCATGTTTGATCTTAATTACTGTATACTTGTATGAAATTCAAAGACATAATGAAATTTAAGTGTGCATTGAGTGCGTGTATGATTTTGCCAAATTATATAACTTCAGTATGTATCCAAACTTATGTAAACTAACCTCAAGATCTTCATCTTCACATTCCGTCCTTGTGCTGCTCGAGAGAGAGAGAAAGAGAAGTTATTCTGCTAAATATATGCCTAAAAGAATAATTTTGTGGGAGATGTCATCTCATTATGATCTTTTCTGCAGCTGTATGGATTATGTTTCAGAGTGATTTTGCCATTATGTAAAGAGACCTGTGGCGGGGAGCGGAGACTATCTGGCCTATTACCATTCAGCTAGACCATTGGACTTAATCAGCTTGGAGGTCTGCTGTCTCTAACCTAAAAGATGCACTGTTGTCTGATGTCATTGAGCTACTGGATGCCCTTCTGTCTGCTGTCTATCTCCGATGTTTTGTAGCCTGACTTGATGCTACTCAACTGACTCCTGACGTTTTCCTGTTTCCTGAAGTCTTTCAACTAGCTGCGCTGCTGATGTCTGCAGTGTAGTGGCACAGCACTTGCCCTACACCTCTTCTGATGTCTGGTTGACTGGTGTCTCCTTCCTGGAAACTGGCCACTTCCAGCGAAGTTTCTTCTACGTCCCGTCCTACCTTGGACTGCACTTCTGGACTCCGTCATTCCTGCTCTACTTCTTTCCTGAATTTAAGTGCTGATCTGCAATGTTGTTTGGACACTTCTTTTGCTAGAGCAATTACTAATAAGCTCTAATATTATCCCAGTGCGTCTTCAGTATAAACTTCCTAAAGACAGTGCAGTGCTCCCGTTTCTCTGAAGAACTTTTCTAAAGCCAGTGCTCTAAGTAAAACTTTTCTAAACACAGTGTTGTCGTCCTGCTCCCCAGTGATAAACTTTCTCCGATCTATAAAACACTACCCCTGTGATAAACTTTCTCCGATCTATAAAACACTACCCCTGTGATAAACTTTCTCCGATCTATAAAACACTACCCCAGTGATAAACTTTCTACTACTTATTAAGCTCTCCCGCTCCCAGTGAAAGACTTTCTACAAACTGTGCTGTGGTCTCGCTTCTCATAATCTAGAACTTGTACTGCCTCTAACCATGTTCTATTCTACGACTCCCTTGTGCATGTCTTGTGTATTGAACTGTGAGTCAAGACGCACATTTCAATTCAGTGGCGGGGAGATTGAGCTAATATTTTGGACGCAAAATGTATCACTCTAGTGTTTTCTGCTATTTCCCTGAAAAGTGGTGGCCTGTGACATCTTGTGGCTAATCTCCGTACTCCTCTCTCTCTTGGCAACCTTTTCCTACGTTTGTTTGCTACGGGCGCGCCATCTGCTCACCTATCTCCGTACTTCTGGCTTGGACTGAGTTTGAGTGCCATCTGCCGGCTGTGGTTAACATCGGCGATCATATGTTGTGAATGACTGGCTTTTATTCTCATGAGGTTATGTTTTGATAGATTTCATTTGTGTTTATATCTAAGACGCCGACTTAGTACAATTCTTTGTATTGGTCAAGAAATCAGCATGCAGTTATGTAATTGGGTAATAATTCCCGCTGCACCCCGTTTCTTCAGGATTGTAACCCCTGTTAAAGTATCTCTTTTGGTTCAGCGTCCATCATGTCGGTAAGATACAATTGCCTGCTCCCTAAAAAACGGAGTATGCAGCTTTTATTCTGTTTTTGGATTTAACTGTTATGTTATTCTAAAGCCATTAGCTTGTCTGATTACGTGAATATATAAAGTAGCTTCTCTTGTGATTTTAATAATGATTTATAACTAATTTAATCTCTGCCCGCAAAGCGTGGCCTTCCCCAGGCTTGGCTACATTAGCTTATTCAGTTTCGAGTCGAGTATGTAGTCTCATTGCATATTTTATTCTACTTTAATCTTGTAGTATTATTTCTCTCCCCTTTATTTTCGGTTTTTATGAATTAAAAAGAGATCCACTTCTGATCTAGGGTGGGGAACAGAAGTGTTAGTTTGCGATTTTATTAATTTGGAATTCTTTTATTATCTTTCTCTTCTTTTATATTATAAATTCTCCACCCATGTAATTATGTAATTAAGTAAACAAAATGAAATAAGATATTCGGGGATCCCCTCTTTTAAATAAATCGTTTTATTTAGGTACTTATTGTACTATTATATTCCGTTTTAATTTTATCAGTCTATATTATTATTCTTAATGAATTAGTTTATGTACTTATTTCTTCCTCTTAATTTAATTTAAAAATCAATACTTATAATTTCAAACAGAATGTAACTTCAGTAGGCCTAAAACTTTAGTAAACTTGTCAAATTCTTCCTACTTGTTGTGATTAACTTTAATTGCAGTTTCATTAACTAATGAAACTGCAATAAAATTTGTTCTCTCCACCTATTTCGTTTGTCCTCTTCCTTCTCCCTTTGGGGTGGGCTTTCTCCTTAGGTCTGTTCAAGGAACCGCTTCCACGGATGGCCTATGCAGGTGTATGGATGAAGAGCCTTGCCTGCAACCTTGGCCTGTTCAGGTCCAGTCCGGTGTGTGGTTAAATTACTTCGGATGATAGCGACCTTCTGAGGGCAAACATCTTCAGGTAACGGGGAACCTAACCTTCCTTCTACCTAACCTCATCAGTGTTCGTGGGGAGGGGACACCTTGCATCCATCCATCACTTCTTGCAAGTTAACCTGTGTCATGGTTATTTTTATCTACCAGCACCAAACTAAGGAAAAATAAATCTTTGTTACCTGGAAGCAGTTGATAGCAGCTCCGTACTCAGTAGTGTTATTCCATGATAAAACCACACTTCACACATTATACCCAATTTTTCAAACTCACAGAAGATTTATAATAAGAAAGAAAAAGCAAAAGAAAAACTAATTTCGGTCACTTGCGGAGTCCATGACCTCATCGTCACACTTCCTCTTGTTTCTTCGTTACTTCAGCACGGTAGTAGCCCAGCGTGGGAGGTCACCCTTCCTGCGAAAATCACAGCCTATAAAGAGAACTCATGAAGTTACCATATCCCAAAACTTCTGACACCATATGTAAAGTGTCCCTTCAGCACTTGACCAGGACAGAACCATCTGCAGCGTTCCCTCTCTCCTTCTTGCCGTTGCTGCCCCTGGAAGTCTGAAATTATGTACTAGATCTTGAAGTCTCCTGGTTCAAAACCCATTATTTCCCTCCTTATCTTATGGATTGCAAAATGTATGTACTCTAGTCTACCCATTTATTCCTTCACCATCTGTTTTAAGTATAATACAATAGTCACTCTCTCCCATTCCTGGCTCCCTCTGCCACACACCACCATAATATGTCACATCCCCCGCCATGACTAGCTAGCCACTTCCTGCCCCACCACCAGCAACGAGCTCGTAAGCCCACAGTCAGAAGTTTTTGCCGTAACAGAAATATCCTAAACATCTCATGGACTTTGAGACCAGGGATACTGATCCCTGCATTACAGTTGAATGATAAAATAAGGTTTTTTATACTTCTGGAAAACTTGATTTTAAAAATTCACTTACATTTTCAGGTTTGGTGTCAGGTGGAAGTCTGTAAACATGTAGAGATACACATTTAGGTACCCCTTTAAGTTGATTTTTATCTGTTTCCACAGTAGCATTGTTACTGATGACCATGGGTGTTTTTCTTTTAGTACTTTTACAGACAACATCTGACCACAGTTCAGAGGAAGGTTGGTTTTGTTCTTCTTTCACTTCATTTGACCCATTTTCATAATTCACTACATCTGGCACACATACCAATTTGCAATTAGTGCTATTTATATCTTTGTTATTGCATTTTATTTAGTACACAAACTTGATTTGGCACTTCACTCACTTGCATATCATTGTTTGAAAATGACCTAAATAGCATTTCAGTTTGTTACATGAGAATATTAACCTTTTCTTGTAGTTCACTTACTATGCAATCCTTCTAATGAATTATGCACTCCCCTGATGAACCACGTATCTAAAAATACGTATGTCAACTTTGTCAGATCCAGAAACCTCTCTCACAGCATAAAAAAATGCCATGTCCAAATTCTTATTATTTGATTCATTCATCGGCTCACAAAATTTAATTGTATTGTCGTCAATAAACTTAATGCTCGCAACTATTTTAGCACAGCTCACATGATATTGGTTTAGCGTTAAATAATTAAGACTTACAACGCTTACAACATGTTTGTGCTCCATTAGCACTATCACTGCTGTTAGACCCAATCATATTGAGGTTATGAGCGGAGCAGATGACAGATTACATGTCAGGCTATCATAAATATCGCTCCAATCAAAAGGAAGCCAAAGTAAATCTCTACCCATATGTATTAGAATTTTCAGCTTTGATTTTACTTCACACTAGTGCAAGCAAACAAAAGACATCCACTACATGAATGACAACAGCTTGTCTAATAATTGAGATGTATACTTTACTCACAAATACTTAAAGGGGGAGCTATATCTTACCACCTTAAAAAACTGATTTTTTGAAATAATTTTTAAAATATGCATCACCTTTTTAAAGTTTATTTTGATCCAAAAATTACTTCAATACAGCAAAATTAATCATCCATAGGTGGATTATCCTTGCAAGCAAGGTTCTTTCTTTTTAACCTTTTGCGAGCAAAATATAGATATAACCATATAACCAGGGTACAAACAAAATCAAATGGATCAACATCAGCCACATCCGAGATTTTGAAGTCCTACACTTTATGTCTCCATATTGTGCTTCCCTGGAAGCCATAAAAATGATGTAATGGTATTCAAGACCAAATTCTGTTTTGCTTAGTGGAATGTTGATCAGTCTATGAATCGGCTATGCAGTTCTGATTGTTTCTGTCCTGTAGGGTTAAAACTGTTGGCTTTAATGTAGCAATCAGAGTAGAGTAGGTGTTGTATACATTCCAAATTCAAGTTTGTTGTTATTGTTTATGATTTTGTGATCCAGGAAGGGAAGTTACCAGTTTGTTCTTCTAATATGAAGTTTAATGAGTTACCTTGTAGATTTCAAAGTTTCAAACAAACTTGTTCACGTTTCTGATTAACTATGGCAAAGATTTTGTCTAGATATCTATGAGGGTGAGTCAATAAATAAGTTGCAAACAATATTCCATAGTGAACATTTAGTGAACTGGAGCCAGTGCAAGATGGCAGGTGTGCTACAGGAGTGTGCCCGCATAGAAATGGTCGCAGTTGTGCATTTTTTGTGGGCCAAGATTTCATTAGGAATGCTTGGAGCATACATAAATTCACCAAGAAAGCTGACAATTGACTTCCCATCACCAAACTGATCTTGGCTGGTAGAATCTACCAATGAGATTGACACTGTCCAACAATGCAGAGGTGTGGATAGTAGTGTATTGGACAGGTTCAGTTTGCAATGGTGTCTTATAAAAACACAGTTATTTGTAACATATTGCAGAGGCAACCAGTACGTCAACCATCAGATGTAGAAAAAATGCAAAGATTTTATATTTATATTTATATTCAGTGCATTGCTAATAAACTAAGTGGTCTTGAACTTCTCTTGCACACCGAGGAACCAGATTTTTCTGTGTTACTGAGCATTGGTTATTGAATGATGTATGCCTAAGCCTACATGGTTACGACGTTGCCACAAATTTTTACAGAACCAGGCATATTCATGGAGGTGTGGTAATATACAACAGAGTTGGAATGCAGTCATCTGAATTAAGTAATATACGTGACCTTTGTTATGATATGCACTTTGAATGTGTAGGCATTCGGGTAAACATTCGTAGTAATATAATAATTAAAACGAAGTAATATACACAGTGGAGCACATGAATAACTGAACTAGTTAAATATTATATTAACACTTAATGCTTCACTTACGTCGCTGTTTATGAGCAGGACATGTTTCGGGATTCTTATCCCATCTTCGGCTGCTGGTCAACTGGCAATTGGCGATCATGGTTAGTGGTCTTTATGGTTTGTCCTGTGCTGCCCTCTCTTCTCTTGGCTGTAAGCTTGATGACGTCATCCACCGGCGGTATTTCAAAATTCATAACATTGCTGCTGTTCTTAGTGATGAAAATCTTCTCCCAGGTGTTCAGTTCTGCCCGTGTCTTGACATGTTTTAATAGTTTAACATCCTTTTTGATGTGGTGGTTTTGTGTCCAGGAGTGATGTGCTACAGGTGATTTGTCCGTTTGCATGAATTTTACATTCCTAAGGTGTTCTTTCATTCTAGTTGTTATATTTCTTTTGGTTTGTCCAATGTAGGTCAGCTGGCAGTTAGTACTAAAACTGCCAGCTGACCTACATTGGACAAACCAAAAGAAATATAACAACTAGAATGAAAGAACACCTTAGGAATGTAAAATTCATGCAAACGGACAAATCACCTGTAGCACATCACTCCTGGACACAAAACCACCACATCAAAAAGGATGTTAAACTATTAAAACATGTCAAGACACGGGCAGAACTGAACACCTGGGAGAAGATTTTCATCACTAAGAACAGCAGCAATGTTATGAATTTTGAAATACCGCCGGTGGATGACGTCATCAAGCTTACAGCCAAGAGAAGAGAGGGCAGCACAGGACAAACCATAAAGACCACTAACCATGATCGCCAATTGCCAGTTGACCAGCAGCCGAAGATGGGATAAGAATCCCGAAACATGTCCTGCTCATAAACAGCGACGTAAGTGAAGCATTAAGTGTTAATATAATATTTAACTAGTTCAGTTATTCATGTGCTCCACTGTGTATATTACTTCGTTTTAATTATTATATTACTACGAATGTTTACCCGAATGCCTACACATTCAAAGTGCATATCATAACAAAGGTCACGTATATTACTTAATTCAGATGACTGCATTCCAACTCTGTTGTATATTACCACACCTCCATGAATATGCCTGGTTCTGTAAAAATTTGTGGCAACGTCGTAACCATGTAGGCTTAGGCATACATCATTCAATAACCAATGCTCAGTAACACAGAAAAATCTGGTTCCTCGGTGTGCAAGAGAAGTTCAAGACCACTTAGTTTATTAGCAATGCACTGAATATAAATATAAATATAAAATCTTTGCATTTTTTCTACATCTGATGGTTGACGTACTGGTTGCCTCTGCAATATGTTACAAATAACTGTGTTTTTATAAGACACCATTGCAAACTGAACCTGTCCAATACACTACTATCCACACCTCTGCATTGTTGGACAGTGTCAATCTCATTGGTAGATTCTACCAGCCAAGATCAGTTTGGTGATGGGAAGTCAATTGTCAGCTTTCTTGGTGAATTTATGTATGCTCCAAGCATTCCTAATGAAATCTTGGCCCACAAAAAATGCACAACTGCGACCATTTCTATGCGGGCACACTCCTGTAGCACACCTGCCATCTTGCACTGGCTCCAGTTCACTAAATGTTCACTATGGAATATTGTTTGCAACTTATTTATTGACTCACCCTCATAGATATCTAGACAAAATCTTTGCCATAGTTAATCAGAAACGTGAACAAGTTTGTTTGAAACTTTGAAATCTACAAGGTAACTCATTAAACTTCATATTAGAAGAACAAACTGGTAACTTCCCTTCCTGGATCACAAAATCATAAACAATAACAACAAACTTGAATTTGGAATGTATACAACACCTACTCTACTCTGATTGCTACATTAAAGCCAACAGTTTTAACCCTACAGGACAGAAACAATCAGAACTGCATAGCCGATTCATAGACTGATCAACATTCCACTAAGCAAAACAGAATTTGGTCTTGAATACCATTACATCATTTTTATGGCTTCCAGGGAAGCACAATATGGAGACATAAAGTGTAGGACTTCAAAATCTCGGATGTGGCTGATGTTGATCCATTTGATTTTGTTTGTACCCTGGTTATATGGTTATATCTATATTTTGCTCGCAAAAGGTTAAAAAGAAAGAACCTTGCTTGCAAGGATAATCCACCTATGGATGATTAATTTTGCTGTATTGAAGTAATTTTTGGATCAAAATAAACTTTAAAAAGGTGATGCATATTTTAAAAATTATTTCAAAAAATCAGTTTTTTAAGGTGGTAAGATATAGCTCCCCCTTTAAGTATTTGTGAGTAAAGTATACATCTCAATTATTAGACAAGCTGTTGTCATTCATGTAGTGGATGTCTTTTGTTTGCTTGCACTAGTGTGAAGTAAAATCAAAGCTGAAAATTCTAATACATATGGGTAGAGATTTACTTTGGCTTCCTTTTGATTGGAGCGATATTTATGATAGCCTGACATGTAATCTGTCATCTGCTCCGCTCATAACCTCAATATGATTGGGTCTAACAGCAGTGATAGTGCTAATGGAGCACAAACATGTTGTAAGCGTTGTAAGTCTTAATTATTTAACGCTAAACCAATATCATGTGAGCTGTGCTAAAATAGTTGCGAGCATTAAGTTTATTGACGACAATACAATTAAATTTTGTGAGCCGATGAATGAATCAAATAATAAGAATTTGGACATGGCATTTTTTTATGCTGTGAGAGAGGTTTCTGGATCTGACAAAGTTGACATACGTATTTTTAGATACGTGGTTCATCAGGGGAGTGCATAATTCATTAGAAGGATTGCATAGTAAGTGAACTACAAGAAAAGGTTAATATTCTCATGTAACAAACTGAAATGCTATTTAGGTCATTTTCAAACAATGATATGCAAGTGAGTGAAGTGCCAAATCAAGTTTGTGTACTAAATAAAATGCAATAACAAAGATATAAATAGCACTAATTGCAAATTGGTATGTGTGCCAGATGTAGTGAATTATGAAAATGGGTCAAATGAAGTGAAAGAAGAACAAAACCAACCTTCCTCTGAACTGTGGTCAGATGTTGTCTGTAAAAGTACTAAAAGAAAAACACCCATGGTCATCAGTAACAATGCTACTGTGGAAACAGATAAAAATCAACTTAAAGGGGTACCTAAATGTGTATCTCTACATGTTTACAGACTTCCACCTGACACCAAACCTGAAAATGTAAGTGAATTTTTAAAATCAAGTTTTCCAGAAGTATAAAAAACCTTATTTTATCATTCAACTGTAATGCAGGGATCAGTATCCCTGGTCTCAAAGTCCATGAGATGTTTAGGATATTTCTGTTACGGCAAAAACTTCTGACTGTGGGCTTACGAGCTCGTTGCTGGTGGTGGGGCAGGAAGTGGCTAGCTAGTCATGGCGGGGGATGTGACATATTATGGTGGTGTGTGGCAGAGGGAGCCAGGAATGGGAGAGAGTGACTATTGTATTATACTTAAAACAGATGGTGAAGGAATAAATGGGTAGACTAGAGTACATACATTTTGCAATCCATAAGATAAGGAGGGAAATAATGGGTTTTGAACCAGGAGACTTCAAGATCTAGTACATAATTTCAGACTTCCAGGGGCAGCAACGGCAAGAAGGAGAGAGGGAACGCTGCAGATGGTTCTGTCCTGGTCAAGTGCTGAAGGGACACTTTACATATGGTGTCAGAAGTTTTGGGATATGGTAACTTCATGAGTTCTCTTTATAGGCTGTGATTTTCGCAGGAAGGGTGACCTCCCACGCTGGGCTACTACCGTGCTGAAGTAACGAAGAAACAAGAGGAAGTGTGACGATGAGGTCATGGACTCCGCAAGTGACCGAAATTAGTTTTTCTTTTGCTTTTTCTTTCTTATTATAAATCTTCTGTGAGTTTGAAAAATTGGGTATAATGTGTGAAGTGTGGTTTTATCATGGAATAACACTACTGAGTACGGAGCTGCTATCAACTGCTTCCAGGTAACAAAGATTTATTTTTCCTTAGTTTGGTGCTGGTAGATAAAAATAACCATGACACAGGTTAACTTGCAAGAAGTGATGGATGGATGCAAGGGTGGATCAACTAGAGCGAGAGAAAATGCGTTGGAGGAAAGCACATGTTTAAGTCAACTAGTAAATATGCCCAAGGCTAGTTTTAATTTGTTAAATAGCGTATCTAGCTATGGAGGAGGCCCCCATGAGAATATACATACTTTTTTTTGCTAATATTGAGGAAGTGGCAAATATTTCAAACTGTACAGAGGAAGATAAAATGAGGGTGGTTAAGTTGAAACTAATTGATCAAGCATTGGATTTTTCTATGACACAAAGTATGCGTTGAGGCAAATGATTTTGAGAACCTTAAGGCTGGACTGCTGGAAAGGTATAGAAGTAAAACTACTATAGTGACCACGTTAAAAGGATCCTCAGGTGGCAACCCTCTAATACAGTATCCTAACCCCCTCCCCTGACCAAACCTCCATAAACATCTTGGGGTTGAAAAGCCGAAAAGGAAGGAAGGAAAATGTTGCGCGTGCCTAAGCATAAGATGCGCATTGTTGCCACAGTTTAAAAGCCTTGCACAAATTTGAATTACAGTCAAGTAATTTAATTATTTTGCTTACCGTAGACACAGTTAGAACAAACTTTAAATAAATAAATATGTGTGTGTGACTGTGTACCGTATAATAATTACTTGTGTTATTACCGCTTTAGAGAAAACCCAGAAACTAATACATTACAGTATAAGAACGGAAATGCATGTTAGTTTATCCGACGGAACCTTAGAAACACATGTCGAAAAGATTAAATACTGTTAGACAACATCATAATAATTATATTTAGAAATATTACAATAAATAAACATTTTGCAAGGAACATTTACTTACAAATAAAAGAATGGTCTCAGTAATTGAACCCTTACCCATGGCCGTCTGGAAGGGGGGGGGGGGGGGCAGGGTAGGCGCTGCCTTCCCCTGCAAATTTTGTTTAAAGATAAATCTCTATAAACTAAGTGACTAAACAACTAATGTGAAGTGAGGCTTAAGTGTCCACATACTGTAGTACTTAAGATATGAGCAAGTAATTACTTCCCCCAAATTTGAAATAATTTATAGCCAAAATTTCATTATAATGAAGGTTAAGCAATAAAAGTATTTAATTTTATATGAACAGTAGCCTACCTGTGAAATTGTAAAGGGTAGAAAAAGACTAGTAAATGTACTACGTACATCAGATTTTTCTTCGTATCCGTATCATAAGTACAGTAGGCCTAATTCAAGGATGTGGTTGTTGATATTATTATATTATTATGATTATTATTGTTATTATTATTAAAGTGGTTATAGTAGTAGCATCATTATGGTGGTGGTGGCAGTAACTTGTTCATGGTCCCCCCCTTGACAAAACTTCTGCGGTCGCCCATGCCCTTACCTAGTTTATTCTTTTCTATGTAATCATGAACATTACACACGAAAATCTGCCTTCTCTTACTCAAAGTTTTTTTAGGTCTTCTTTTTTTGCGAGGTCACGGAACTACTGGTACTCGGCAAGGGGTTATTTTCTGGTTTGGCTGGAGGGACATCAACTTGGTTCTGATCCCAAGGCCTCCACATTTTAATTAAACTATGTAAGTGCTAACGCTAACTATTAAATATTTCAAAACTTATAAAACTACACTAAATACATTAAGTAAAACACTAACCTCTGTTAAGATACAGATAATTATACAGTAGGTTTAACCAACATGCAGAAAAAGCACGTGTGCAGTGTCTTACACTGTATCTGCTAAAACGTACTTAAATCTTGAGAAACAACACAAGTGACATTGCAACAAGGCCTGACCTGGTGGCAGGGACCACCGCTTTTGTTTAGGGGTAGGTAGACCCTAATAATCTTTTATAGATGAGGGAAGTGGTCCGACTTAAAAGCGTTCCACCCACTTTGTAGCCAACTGGGGATCATTTGGGCGCGAAGACTATACCAGACATAATAGGGAACTATTGTCGACTTTAAAGATGTACCAGGGAGAAATATAGAGGGTTTTGCGGACAGGATATGTAAAATAAATGCCGGTGCATATGAGTTAAACTACCGATGCTGGGATAAATAGAATCTTGAAACAAGAAGCTGATATGCAGGTCGTAGATACATTTTTGAGCGGACTGAGAGGAGACCCGACTCCAGTTTCCAGAATCTTTCCAAGAGACAATTCATAAAGCTATTGCGATACAAGAGGTTGACAGGCATATACCTAGAAAGATAGATACCCAAAGAATTTCCACAGGTAAACAGATTAAGTCCCATAATTCTGTAGTGGAGAATAAGCTGAGTTTTGCACCCCGGGGAGATTCCTGGAATGATTTTCGGTGTTATGGTGGAGGTGGCCAGGGAAATTTTCAGTACAATAGAGGAGGCCATCAGAGAAATTATCAGAGAGCATGACAATGGGAAATACTATAGAAATTATCAACAGGGTGAGGAAAGTACACCCAGAAGTCCACAGGACGTGAGGATAAAGCAGGAATTAAGTTCACCCTGAAGTAATCAAGTAGTGTGTTATAGTCGTCATAAGATGGAGCATATAGCCAGAAATTGTAGAGAGAGGAAAGTTTACCCAAATGGCCCGGGGGGGGGGGGGGCGAATGCTATGAGACGCTTACCCCAGTAATGTGAATGACAAACTGGACTCCATTATCGCCCAGGGACAATTTATTATTGTTACCTGTAAAATATAGGAATCGGGAACTACTATTTATGGTGGATACTGGAGCTCAGTCCACAATATCGTGGCATGAGGAACTACAACTTTGCAATGTGCTTTGAATTTTTCCTGGTGCTGGTAATATAGGATATTTTCCCGGGCTACTAACCAGGTGGAGAATTGGATTAATTCCGACGTTTCGAAGCCAATCTGAGGCTCCATTGTCAAGGAGAATGAAATGCCGGGACACCCCATCTAGTCCCAGCATTTCATTCTCCTTCACAATGGAGCCACAGATTGGCTTCGAAACATCGGAATTAATCCATTTCTCCACTTGGTTAGTAGCCATGGAAAATATCCTATACAACTTTGCAGATTGGGAAGTCAAATGGTCAACTTCGTAGGGGTAACTAGCCAGACCCTAAAAAGTAAGGGTGCTGTCACTGTTAAATTGAAAATAGGATTTCATGAATATGATCTAAAAGTGCATATTACAGACCCTGTTACAAATCAGTTTGATGGGCTTTTAGGAATGGATTTCCTTAGTAATTATTCAGCAGTAATTGGACTGAGACCCAATAAATTGGGGTTGAAAATTTTGGAGCCAGAGAATTCTCTGGAAAGTTAAACTGAAGGAGAAGAAGGATTTCTTATACTAGATAGAGAAATTACAATACCACCCCCATTCGGGAGCTTACGTGAAATTTCCATCTAGGATACAATCGGTGTTTAGTGGAACCAGTGGAAGATACCGAATTGGACTTAAGGGTCATGCAAAAAGCAAGTTTCCCATTTTTGTTAAAATGGGGAACATTTCTGTGGGACTCTCATATTTTGAAGGATTTTATTACATATGTAGTGGCAACACTGAACCTGTTAAACATTTCTTTACAACAATCAGTTTGGCGTCAGTAGCTTCTTAACCATGGAGACACCCTTACTCTCTCACGCCGCCATCAAATTGTGTTCTGTGACCCATTTTCTCCATACTAAATGCAAAAATCCGACTGAAATCCACCGAGAAATTGTTTCTGTGCGAAAATGGTGTTCTGGTTTCGCAGAGGGCCGTCAGAATGTTTGTGATGAACCACGCTCCGGTCGTCCTTCGACTGCCACTGAGGGGGACACTGTGCAGTACGTTTCAGAGATTATTGAACATGATGGGCGCCTCACCCTCGACAATATTGTTGCTGCCTTACCTCCCCACATTGAAATCAGTCACAGGTCACTACGAATACGTTAGATTACCAATGGGCGTAAGAAATGCTAGTTCATGTCTTCAGAGGTTAATGGACTTTGCTGATTTATTTTTTTTATCCTGTTGTGGTGGCAATGATGGTGAAGTGTATGTTAATGATAGTCTGTATAACTATGCTAGGAGAAACTGGTACTTGCAACAATGGTATCTTATTTCTCTCTCAGGGTCAAATGTTTGTAGTCAGTCAGAAGCTAATTGTACTTTGTCAGTTAAACATTTCTGAGGTGTTCCGTAACACCAAGTTGTTTGATAAGTATTTTGAAGAGTTGTCGTCCCTAACTAGAAATACCTAGAAATAGGTATGAAGGAGAAGTATTTGGGAGATCATATTATGCTAAGTTGAACGGGGCTATTAACCATTTGCAACATGTTTTAGACAATATTGCACGGAGGTCGCGTGTCTGTTTGATTTGTTGCCAAAGCAGCTGATTGGTAGGCCTGAGATTTTTCATAATGATCCCCAGTCTCAGACAGATGAGTACATTAGTAATTTGAGACTGCAGAGAAATAAGAGGTCATTTTTTTTATTTAGGAGGTAACATTTTAAAACATCTAAATGGAGTAGCAACAATTGGTAATGTCGATAATGTCATGCAAAAACATGAGGTAATAATACAGGAATTAGAGCATTCATTACAACATAATACACGATATATGAATGACTTGACTAAACAAGTGATATTTCATGTACAGGCTATGTCAGTGAGACAGTGAGGAGATTACAGAGTAAAGAGCATATTGAGCATTTTCTGCAACACCTTGGTTTTATGGCCTTGCAAAACATGAAGTATGGTAGGTTAGATAACAGATTGTTGCCACTGGCTAAGTTGATAAAAGTGTTAAAGAGCGTTGAGGGGAGGCGGAGAAATACGTTGATAAGGCCAGCAGTACTAAGTAGTATTTCATGGTACTATGATACCATTTGCTCCTCCGTATATGTGAGTCAGAATTGACTTTATATATACATTTATATGTTCATACTAAATCAGATTATAATCTTTTTAATTTATATGAAATAATAAGTTACCCAATATTTAATGAAAAGTTAAGACTTAGTTTCCAATGGTAAAAGCCATTTCACTATTAGCGCGTGGAATTTAGAAATTTTCTAGGGCACTGGGCCCAAGCTTTGCAATGGCGCAAAGTTATTGTTGAATTCAGTGACTGAAACTTGTGAGTCAAGTTTATTTAGAGGGACTAATCCAGACTTTTTTGTGAAAACGTTGCTATGAGAATTACTACCCCTTTTTTTAAGAAAATTGGAAATTTTTGGATTTATTCATTTGCAACCATGGAGAAATTAATACCTGTTACCATTTTATGCGATGGAAAAGATGGCATAGCGACATCAGAATTTAGAAAATTAAATAGATCAGGTATACTGTATAATAGGTCACATTGTCAGATTATTGGTACTCATTTTAGAATTTTAAAAGACACCCAATTGAATGTGGAATTTGGTTTGGAGTATGATGTAGTACATTTGCCAGAACTGATTAACTTTGCTGAAATAGTAGAGTCCGGAATATTACCTAACTTTTCAAACATCAGTGCAGTATTAAAGGATCTTTTGCCTACTGCCGATTCATCAGTGTTAGTCCATGCTTTACGAGCTGCGCTGTATCAGAGCAATTTACAAGTTAGTAATGATTTTACAGCTATGTTGTATTCTTGTTATGTGATTTTGGCGATGGCTACTGTAATATTGATTTGTAGTGTTATTTGTTTTTATGTAACTATCAGATTGCTTTTAAAGGGGAAGGGAGTTATGTACCCCCACATGGATGTAAGCAACCCTGCAATAACCATGGTTGCATCTCAGATTACTTTAACAAATGACTTAACAGATCATACTGAGAATATTGAAGGAGCAGAGAATTGATAAGAGTACTAAATTTATTTTTTGTTTGTGGTATTGTTGTTTGGAAATTGTATGTTTTTTTTTTATCTTTGGGTTGCAATGTATGTAGTTATCATATGTTTTGTAGATTTTTGAAGATTGACATCCGGCAAGATTAGCGCACCTTCCACCCCTCACTATTTGGATTATTTCTGAGGCGAGAACACCTTTTAGCCCTTCAGGGAGGTATTGTAATGCAGGTATTCGTATCCCTGGTCTCAAAGTCCATGAGATGTGTAGGATATTTCCATTACAGCGAAAACCGCAACAGTGGGCTTACGAGCTCGTTGCTGGCGGTGGGGCAGGATGTGGCTAGCTAGTTATGGCAGGGGATGTGACATAGTATGGTGGTGTGTGGCAGAGGGTGCCAGGAACAGGTACAGAGAGCAACTATTCTATTATACTTAGAATAGACGGTGAAGGGGAATAAATGGGTAGACTAGAGTACATTGCATTGTATCATTTTTAATACCATACATTTTGCAATCCATAAGATAAGTAGGGAAATAATGGGTTTTGAACCAGGGGACGTCAAGATCTAGTACATAATCTCCGACTTCCGGGAGTAGCGACGGCGAGAAGGAGAGAGGGAACGCTGCAGACAGTTCTATCCTGGTAAAGTGCTGAAGGGGCACTTCACTTTTTTAAGTGTTTACTTACACATAATGCGTTTCACAAGCGACTTGCTTGCATCCTCAGATTAGGTCCACTGCCGGCTCCATTGTTGGACTGATAGATGTCTCTTTAGGGTGGATCATTCTGAAGATAAGGTCGCTTTCTTTTGGAATTTCAAAATTTACTAAATTATTCTTATTTCTTTGGATGAAGATTTTTTTCCATATAGTCAGATCAACCAGTTTATGTATAACTTTTAATTATTCTATGTCATCCTCAAGCTCATGTTCATTGGTTCAATAGTGATGGGCAACCGCAGATTTTTCCAGCTGTTTGTACCCTATTTTCATAAGTGTTCCTTGTGCCTTACAGTCAAGTTTCTTTTTATCTTGCCAATATAACATTTTCTGCAGTCTTTGCATTTTAACACACAAATGCCTGAATTCTGCTATTGTTACAGGATGGTTAAGACTATCTTAAACATGTATTTCCATAAGTTTATGCTGCCACCAAGCTTGTGATGTATTATAGGAAAAATTGTTTGTACAGAGTACCTCACTTGGTAATAAACCTATAGTGTAATGTAGTAGTAAAATTGTTTGTACATAGAACCTCACTTGGTAAAAGCTCTGATTTCTGTAATTTTAGAGAACATAATCAACACCAGTTTGTCTCTCCCAGAGAGTGGGTTAATATTTATAAATCCAATCAAAAGAAATCACTTACGTACTTTGACAATGAAGCCTCAGATTGGCCCCAAAATGTTGGAATTTGCCCAAGTTACCACCTGGTTAGAAGCTGGGGACTTACGGAAGAAGTCTCTCTTTGATTGAATGGTAGCCAACTAATCTCTCGTAAATATTTTGTGATACAATTTAGAAGAATAACAATGGTCCATGCAAAATTGAAGACTCCAATTTAAGATAAGTTTAATCCTATGTAGAAATGTTGATACCAGTTTCTTAAAAATTTTATAAGATGTTCCACAGCAACATTAAGTTATATTTCATGTGAAAGTTAGTATCTACAATGTCCCACGATCCTGTTTTTGTCCAAATTTCTACAGATCATCAAATTGCATTGTGTGACATCAAAGACCACCATTGCACAGTTTCATCCTATGTTTTCCATCCAATTGTATTGCATACAATGGAATAGAACAATTTCTAATTTTCTATCCAAAAAATAGAAAGCAACCAATTAGCATCATTCTCTCCTCATGTGAGTCACAAAATGTAGGAACATGGCAGCTTCCTCCTCTCTATACTACCAGTGGACATTAACCAAGAAGAGTCAAAAAGATTAACAGATGCTAAGGCAGACTTTGAATTTACAACATTATTATCTATAATCATTTTTGCAACTGGTATAAATGTTGAGATAAAATGATTTATCAAAAAATATGGCCACTGTGTGCATATCAACTACAATGTTGATTGGGCCTATAGAAGAGATCAATTTTCATTTCTTATGAATAGCTGACAGTATATTAGGTATTGGACCAAAACTCACTCTCATGTGCACAGCCAGAAGCAATGGGCGGTATAGTTTTGGTAAAAGGAAAAGCATAAACTTCATGTCATATGCATAAACACGATTCTCTTGCTACGAAGTGAATGCTAGCATACCGTAGGTTTTACTTTGCGATAATAATTTATTTTGCGCTCTTTGGGCATTTCCGTTACTATTCGCGACTACCCAATGCTGAACATGTTTGTGATTGTGATGAGAAAGCATTAAGCATAAATTTAATTATTTTTGTCATATAGTTTCTAAATTCCCCATCACAAAACCTGCCTAAATCGTGCCTTTGCTAGCTAAGCAAAAGGTTTCTTGTAAGAAGAAGTGGCTGCATTTATAAATATCTGAAAAAGGAAAGTCTACAAACCTTCGTTCGTGGAAAGAAGTGTTATCCATACATGGGCTTTTTCCGTAATTTTATCCGTTACAAAAGCGACTTCCCTTGAAACAATGTTCTGGTGAACCACTTTTTTTTTTACCCTAATCCATTCTGAATGTATCTCAACGGAATCTTCATTTTTTGTTTGGAGGTTAGAGGTGCTCCTCGTCTTTCGTCACTATAACCTATAAGATAATCACTCTATTATTCAACATTTTCTTTCTCAAATCTATGAAGTTTCTTATAAACAGTAACTGATGATGCTCTTTATACTTTTTATCTTTTATTTGTAAAATCACAATCATGCAAATTACCACTAAGCAATCTGAGCCGCAATCGCATGCTACAAGTTTTCTTAGTAAAACCTACAAAGCAGAGTTCTATGCTACAGATTATGCATACAGTTCGCAGTTTATTCTAAGGATTGAAGGAAAATCTAATCACGGCCTGTAAGATTGATTTTATGCTAAGAGAAAAAGCTTTTTCTACAGTTTTTATTCATACAAATCTGAGTATAGCCTTAGAAAAGTGTAGTAAAAGTATCTACTATCATTTTATGCATACCACCCACTAATTCTAAAGATGTGCTATTTGATACAAGTTTTTAACTAAATAATTGCATCTTGGGTCAAGTCGTTATTTAATGTGAAACTCAAGAACATGTGTAAATTTAAGTAAAGTTACTTCTGTTGAATTTATGAGAAATATTAGATTCTTTTATCTAAAAATTTGTTATCTCAAATTTGTTATCTCAAAATATATGAGTTGTCAGTTACCATTACATCCAGATTGCTCAATTGTGTCATAGTTTTCAAAGATCCTTTTTTCCCCCTTCCTTCCTTTGTTTGTTCCATTCCTTGATCTTCCGTTCATTTTTTTTTTATTGCTTTCATTCCTTCTTGTTCTTTCTTGATTGCAGATATCGTCCCCTTAGAATGAAAACCACGTATCTCAAAACAGAAGCAAGAGTACTTTTAATTTATTATTAGATAGAAAAACATGTATCTCAACTATTTGTCATCCACTATTACAAGAATAACATGTGTGTTGTCCTCTAGAGAGGAAAAACAAAATCTAGTGTATTGCTAGGAAGCGTTATTAAGTGACAAAGCCACATATGAGTTTTATGAGATACGAGGTTTTCATTCTAAGGGGATGATATGCAGAAAGCATTTTAAGCTAATCTATAATTTTTTTTTCTCTCTTCTCTTCAGTATGTTGTCAAAGTTGAGAAAGGTGACTATGCCATACGACTTCATGTGAGACATGAAAGGAAAGATCTCCTAGATAAGATGACAGACACTCCAGTGCTTCTTAGTCAAAAGCTTCCTCAGCCTGTATCTTTAGATGTGTATGCTAGCCAAACTCAAGCAATGATTGGTGGAAAGAAGATAATAGGTGCTACTCTTCCTCAGGGTAATACTATCCCGATTTACGTAGCTCCACTGGTAAATGACAAGTAAGTTTTAGTCTTTTGCTATCTTGAAATTTGTGTTGTAAATAAACTTTCCAAATACACCCTTAGCGGCCTGTTACACAGAGCTTTGATTGATCAAGACCAATCGAGTGCCATTGACTACATTTCTGTTCCTTGTCACACACCATCGAGCGTCATCGATCAACGGAAATATTATAGATTATGTACCTATATGATTTTACTAGGTCTACTCATCACTGTATATTTGAGGTAAATTATATTACCTTATTAGGCCTACGTCTGCTTATCTCCTGCACATGATGTGTTGGGATGTAGGGTTCAATATTAGGCCTACTTTCTCAGGCTACATCTGTTTACTTCAAACTTCACCTGCCTGCTGCCCTCGTTGAGCGAAGAGGTGTGTTTGTTGTGTACCGCTAGGTGTGACAACTCAATCGTAGTGTATATTTGTATTTGTGCTGTTAAATTACATAACATATCGTTTAAAGTGCCTTACTCGATTTGTGCAATTCTAGTTCATTCAAATATGAGCCTAAAAAGTTAAATCTTCCAGCATCCATTCTGAAATTCAGGTGAATATGAAGCTTCGGAGTGCTGCCATCTTGTTCACCCGCCATTTGTCATCGACGGTCGCCTGAAAAGTGGACAGGTTTGATTTCACAGACCAGTGATCCCTCAAGTTTGTTGTTGGTCGCTGACGACCGATGCTATGTGACTGGTACCACTGCTGTCTATTGGTTTGTTATATCAGTCGGTTGGTTGCTTTCGCTTGATCGGTTCAGTGTGACAGCCCCCTTATACATAACTAGAGAGCCATTGCCAGATTAAGTTCCATTCAGGAAAACTTCAGAAGCACTACATTTGCAGTAACGCATTTTAGTGTTTAGTTCGATCTAGTGTTAGTATATGTAATACTTACATCCATAAAACAAGTAACAGTAAAACCTGTTCAGGGTGAAAGAGGCCTAAGATCATTAATTAAAACTGATTTAAATTTAAATAAAACAAGTAGAGAAATTCAAGTAAACTTTTCTCTAATTTGAATGGTTCAAGTATTTTTTAAAGATTGGAATTGAACATGTTGCAACATGCAGTGGTTTGTTTACAAATGCAAGATACGTTTAGGAAGAAAAAGCCGGACTGTAAGGCTTTTTGCTAAGGAGTCCTCCATCCGGCACGGCTTTGTGCCGGACGTTGATTTGTCCCCCTTTTCGAGGCTCTGATGGATCGGTAAAGCATATTAATAAAATTTGTATTTTCCCGTATGTTCCTGCCAATCCTAAGGTTGGCACGCTTGTCGATACTATTATTTGTTTAGTTGGTGCCGCGGAAAAATCTTATCTATTCCTAAGGTAGGCACGCTTGTCCATACGATGATAGCATACCATCATTTATGCTATATAAATGCAGTTATTAAGTAAAATTTGTCAGGGTTATACCACGTATTATCTCCTGTCCAGCCGTCCATGCCTGAAGTTTTATACTATGCTAGATTACCGAAGAAGTGTGTCCTCCTTTCTGACATTTTAAAAATGGCCACCCTATTAGCAAGTCATTTTCTAATGTTTCTCATGAAGATGGAAGTTGCTATGCAAATAAAGAAAACATCAATGAGTATGTGAAATTGTAAGAATAACTTGTAGTTTTTAAACTTGGCATTTATGGTACAAATTCATAAAGATTAAAGTAAAGCTAAAATCAATAGGCTATGAAGGTCTTGTGCATAATAGCATAACATCTACATTTCAGCAGAACACCCCTGGGAGTCTGGTATCACACTCTCAATTCTGAGGACTGGTGTCACAGCAACAGACATTTTCGAATTAGACAGCATTCTGTTAAGGAATCTCTCTCCTTAGCCTTACTGATTTGTGGGAATTCTGTCTTGATTCCCCATAATTTTGAATCATATATGAGTACTCGCTATTCATAAACCTTGGCATCGCCCTTTCTTTGCAAACTGTATTGAGTCCAGCCAGAATGTTCCAGTGGGGGTTTGAAAATCTTTAAGCGCTTGCCACAAACATTCATTGAGTGGGATTATTTATTTCAGAGTCTTTTATATTGCTTTAAAATGTAGTAAGTTATTAATTACTAGGGCTCAGATTTTTTCAAAATGCATATACAAATGCATATTTCGATAGTTATTGGCGTTATTGCATATTCTAAACACAGAAGCATAATTCTGCATATATGATTGAAATTTAGGACAATTTTAGGAATCTCAAAACATACTTTGGACGTCCCTTCCAAGTTTCTATTTGCAACTTTCTGAGTAACGGCATTTTAGTTTTACCGCTAGAAATATCTGCCTGGCTGAGGTGTGGTAGTGGGATTTACCTGCATTCCTTTCACTCTCGCAGTAAACTACAGCCTCACAGGATTGGTCTCGAGGGAAGTATCAATGTGTTACATTCATCTTAATCTCCAGCTAATAAAGTGTTCTTTTTCGAAAATGCCCAAAGATAAGAGCAGCAGAAAATATTTATTAAATCAGTGGGTTTTGGGTAACAGTGACTATTCAGTTGATGGTGATATCGTGTATTGTCAAGTTTGTTCAAAGGAAGTGAAGTGTGAAAAGAAATTTAAACTTGAACAACATTCAAGAACAACTGCACATATTACGGCAAAGGAGGGGAAGAACAACAGTGCACAAAAACAGCTACTCCTTACACAGGTAAAACCCAAATCCTCTGTTAATACATTTTCAGCTGATCTTTGTAAGGCTTTGGTGTGCAGTAACATTCCCTGGAATAAATTAAACAATCCAGTTCTGCGATCATTTATGGAGACATTGTGTAAATCAAAGAATCCCAGATGAATCAACTCTTAGAAAAAAATATCTATCCCCGTTGTATGAGCCTACTCTAGAATCAATCCGTTCTGACATCGGAGTGAATTGTGTCTGGATATCGGTGGATGAAACAACTGATTCATGTGGATGGTACATAGCAAATTTCGTGGTTTGTAAGCTACATCCAGAAGAACCTGGTAAACCTCATCTTCTTGCTTCCAAAATACTAGAGGAAACAAAACATATGGTAGTACAGTTGCAAGATTTTTAAATAATTTTTTGCAGCTACTTTGGCCATGTGAAACAGAATAATAATTGTTCTAGAGTGCTTGTATTACTCACAGATGCAGCTTCTTACATATTGATTGCATGAAAGGCCCCCGAAGTATTTTGTCCAAATCTTATACACATATCCTATTTAGCTCACGGATTTCACCATATTGCAGAAGAGATATGCGCACAGTTTCCAACTGTTAACACTTTGATTGCAAGTGGGAAAAAACTGTTTCTGAAAGCACCAGCTTGTGTCCAGTTCTACAAAGATTGCCTACCTGAAGTTCCTCTACCACCTGAACCTGTCCTAACTAAATGGGGGACATGGCTAATTGCAGTTTCATTTTATCAGCAGCATTTCAATCAAGTGAAAGAAGTGGTTACAAAACTTGGAAGATGAGATTGCATGTGTCTGTGAAGCAAAATCTGTGTTTGAAAGTGATAATGTGTATTTTTTGTTTTTTGTTTAATTCAACGGCATGCTCCATTACAGATGAGTAGTACTACATTCCTAGGTTTATCTTAGTTTACATGATTTGTGTCTTACTCCTATTACTGTACAAGTATATATGTATGTATATTCCTATATGTTCATAAAAGATACTAAGACAGAGTTCCTTATTGTTAATAATTACCATACTTCTTTTCCTATACCTACTATGTACATAATATTGTGTATACTACTTATTTATGACAGTTTGTTTTTCGCTATTGTAGCTGGTCTAAGTCTATACTGTTTGCAAATTTGGTTAGATATATTTGAATAAGAGATGCCCTTTGTTTGTTTATTTTCACACAATCGTATATCATATGATCTACTGTCCTTTGTTTGTTTATTTTCACACAATCGTATATCATATGATCTACTGTTTGGTCACCCTCCCCACAAACACACGTTGCACTTGTTTTTATTTTGAAATGATGGAAGTAGTAGTTTAATCTTCCGTGGCCAGTCAGGAGTGTTGTCAAGTTTGGGGATAATTGAAACTTCAGTTTTAGTCTTTCTTTTTTGAGGAAAGAAAGACCTAGTGATGAGTCCTACCGAGGTAGATTCCCATATCCTTTCCCATTTTTCTACAGTTGCAGCTGTAAGATAATTCTTCACGAGACTTATCGGAATCTTATTGTAGCATCTCTCTAGATTGTCATCACTAGCTGCTTGTTTAGCTAGATGATCTGCCAGCTCGTTGCCATAATTCCCCACCCAGGTGAAGTGCACATCTGTCGTTTTCCACTATTCGCAGGTTCTTGCGGATTTCTTCAATCAGGTTGTTGTGGTTGCGTCCGTTACGAAGGGAGTCCAAGGTAATTCTGCTATCAGTGTATACTGCTATATTCCTTTCTTCTATCTGATCGTCACCTTCTTTATACTTGAGATCTTTCACACGCTGCAAAGCTTTCACTATAGCGAGTTGCTCAGCTTGGTTATTTGAGCAGTTGTCTGATAGTTTGAATTTCAGTTTCTGTATTAGTTCGTCTTTCTCAAAGATGGCTACGCCTGCTCCGACACCATAAGCACTCTTGCTGCCATCCGTATATATTTCATACCTGTAGTTTACGTTTTCTTTGGCTTCTTTAACTTCTACAAGTTCAGCTGGGTGCGTCCAGTTCTTATATTGTGTACTGTGATCTATTGTTAGGTCTCCATATCTGGTGCTTCTTTTTGAATGGCACAAGTTAACATACTCTTGTATCTTGAATGAGATCGGAGTTAGTCCGGTGACGACGCAGAGTGCTTCGTACGATGTAGTACGGAAGGCTCTAGCTATTCGTATGTTGATTAATCTTTGGACTTGCTTGAACATCTTGAGGTTGCAGTTCCTCTCCAAAGCGGCGGCCCTGACTGGAGCTCCATATGACAGCAGCGGTAGGATTGCGCCTTTTATATATTATTCTTAGTGCTTTGTGGTTTAGCCCCCAGTTTATTTTTGCAGCTCTGGAGAGGCAATTTATCAAACTTGAGCATCTTTCTGATACATATTTGATATGCTCATTAAACCTAAATCTGTTCCAAAATTCAGGGGCGCAGCAGGATCCCTGGGGACATCCTTTGGTTACCTTCTTCTCTATCTTGAAACTCTTCACTGCCAGTTCGGCCTATGAAGATGTGAATTTCATCCATGGACATTTTTCTATTCTTCCAAAAGTCATTGAGAGCTTGGAATCACGTGGTACACCCCTCCATGACTCACTTGATCTCATTGAGAAAGCAGCTTCTTTTCTGAATTATGCTCCAGGTGACATTGGAGAGAAGGTTAATTGCAAGTTTAAAGGAGTGTTGAATTCGAATCCAGGACTAAAGAAGCTACAATCAGTTAGTGAGTACTTAATTGGAAATAGGGTATGTTTACACATGAATGTTCTGAACGTTTGGCACCAATGTATAAATACTGCCCAGTCACTTCAGTTGATGTAGAAAAATCATTCTCGCTGTATAATCTAATTTTGATGGATAGTTGGCATAGTTTGTCTCCAGAAAACATTGTAAAACTACTAGTTGCCGATTGTGTTTCTACTTTTGGCAAATTAATTATGTAAGTAGGAAAATTAATAAAATTACACGTTTTATAAATGCAAATTTATATTTTTTTCATATTTTCAATATTTTTTGTGCATAATTGTGTGCATATTTGAAGAATAATTACCGTATTTTACGGACCATAAGACGCACCTTAATTTTAGGATGAAAATTTAAAGGAAAAGAAATTTAATGTGATTCTAAACTATACATTTTAAAGAGAATTATGTACTTCATTACATAAACAATTATAACCTTGTACAATGAAATCTGTATCAATCACTTCTAACTTAAAACCTGCATTGTATGAAAATCTCTTCTGTACAGGTGAAATCGGGTAAATTTTAACAACTGAAATGATTTCTCATGAAAGACTGAAAGTACGGTACTTTTACACTCTCTAACCCTCAATTCAGCACATGGTAAATGTAGCAGGACAAGGCTGTTTAGAGATCATTGCATTCATTTAAACCACCCAGCGAAGACACTCCTTTTGTGTAAAAGAACTCAACGTTCCTTTCTTTTCACATTGAATACCTGGCTTCCAGCTACCCTCATTTTATGATTGTGACAAGTGCAGTGATGTATAGTCTGTGTTAAAAATTGTAACTGTCTTATTGTTTACAACACCTTGTGTGTAACTATGGTATCGTAATATTAATTTTTTTAGTGTACTTCGGACCATTAGACACACCCAACTTTTAAGGCTCTGTTTTCAAGGTATACAAAAGTGCGTCTTATGGTCCGTAAAATACGGTAACTATTTGGTAGGGAATAAAATGTTAGCAATTTATTTATGTGACAAATACAATTGTACAATTAATATTTTACAGAAACTAAGGCCCTACTTAGAATGTAAGATCTAATGTGTCCAACATCATTTGTACCCTGTACATGTTTATATGATATAATGGATGAATATACAATTTATTATTATTATTACTATTATTATTATTATTATTATTATTATTTATTACATTTCTCCACATCACATATGGGTAGTAACAGGGCACGGGATGCGCCAAGTGTCTCACAATAATATAAAACATTTACATATAATTGTAATACAAGAGTTCAATTAATGTCTTCATTCTTGCGACAGGAATGATCGCACAATGTTGCATGTAGATAGGATGACAGAATGCTGCATGGTTTTGTAGGTGTTCGGTGGAAGACCCAGTTCTTGCAGACTCTTGTGAAGTGTGTAGGGGACGAGACCATTGACCGACAGGATCAGATTATTATTATTATTATTATTATTATTATTATGAAATAATTAGGCAGGGGGAAAAAAAGCGGACCTACTAAAATATCTAAGTGAGCCCCTGAGCTTGCCCAGCAGGTTCTAGGCATGCACAGTGGCTCATATCGGCAACTTAGATATTTTAGTAGGTCCGCTTTTTTATTCCCTACCTGTACATTAATCGGAGTTCTCCATCAGTGGCTTAACTCTCAAATCCAAATCATAATATCATTGCGATCTACCATAACATTAACCTGCCTTCTTTTCACATATTTCATTCCAATGTCCAACAGTAACTTATAAAATGTTGTTCTTCTAAAATTAGATAGGTTGGATTCCTCTTAGACAGCACAAAAAAGTTTATTCACAGTTGAAGGTGTGTTATAAAAAAAATGTATGAACTTTTGCTCGAATAACACTTTTCACAAAGTCACCATCAATGTTATCTAAAACACTACATGGCTTTTGAGCCTTTCTTGGAGGAGTTTTCACTACATGAGAGTCTCTGTCCATATACTTCTGGTAGATATACCGGTGAATTCCAATGTAAATTTTACAATGTCCTCAATTGCAAGTGTTGGATTTTTCTTTTTAATCCATTAAACACATTCAATATTATTTCCTTTTATCCACTTTGCAAAAGATTTACCTCTCTTATTTTTAATTATGCCACTCAGAACGGGTTAAATTTCTGTCATTATCATAATGCTTTTCACAGGCTGGGTTATCAATTTAAAATGCCACATATAGAAACTAATATTGGGAAGAACCATGTTTCGCTGTAGGCCTACATTGAAAAATGTGTAATATGTTTTCAGTGATTCACAACAATGCCTCTTGCAGACTGAAGGATTATATTACAAATGCCATGTTTCACAATACACTGAAACTTTTGTAATAAGTTAATATTGTTACCTTAATAATTTTTGTCACATATTATGAACCTTTACTGTTATAAAAATCAAATGAAATACTGCACTATATTCGTCTTGTAGAATGATGTGTGCTGCAGTTCAAATCACATGCATTTGTTTACATGGACTTGGATTCTCAAAATGAATGGATAAAGCTTTTAACTTACCGGTACCTTCTGTTGTCTGACAAGCTGTCTTGTCTTTCTCTAAAGAATCAGACATGAATCCGGTTAATGTGCTCAAGTTCGCGTTGCATCATTTTCAAGAATGTGGGTTTTCTTCGGGCGTAATAAGTTCGGAAGAAATGGAAATTAGAAACAAATTCTACAGGTGTTGGTATTATTTCGGAAACAACTCATTCTCCGCATGTGAAATTCAGCCTCCAAGCACAAGTAGTAGGGCTGAACCAGGTTCTAGCCCCAAATAGGAATCTAGTGACTCTAATAATAAAGACCAGTCTCCAACGAAGTCCACTAGTTCTAGTTATGTTTGCAGCCTACAAAGAAAAAAGAATGAGAATGTGAGCAACAATCATAAGAGAAATGCTGTATCTTACTGGTTAAACGAAGGTGGGAAGAAGCGTCTTTCATTGTCTTATGTTCATAGCAGATTTCATTTGGTGACATCAGTAAGGCAACTACAGTGAGTCCCACGCAAGAGTTGGCAAATGACACGGGTTTCTGCGGCGCGTTGGGTTCAGCTCCAACTCCTGAGCGATCGGGTGAAATATCTACGCTAATAAAGCCGCGATCGGTGTAATGATTCTGGTTCTCACATTTACAGTTAAAATTATAATGAACATAAACACGTACCTCATCACAAGAGATGTTGGAAATATTCTCCCCTTGCATCCACGCAATACTGGCACCTTTTTAGGAAATTTTCTTTCACGCCCATAAGTTCAGCTTCCGAGACAGAGTTCATTTCTCTTGTGATAGGCCTATGTGATATTGTCTTGAAGTTCTTCTAACTATTATTTATGGAAAACTTGAAAAATAAAGTGTATAGGTCAATTTCCCATACATTAGAAGAACTTAAACACAATATCACAAGAGAAATTAACTTTATTTTGGAAGCTGAACTTATGCGCCTGAAAGAAAATTTCCTAAAAAGGTCCCAGTATTGTGTGGATTCAAGAGGGGAACATTTCCAACATCTCTTGTGATGAGGTACGTGTTTATTTTCATTGTAATTTTAACTGTAAATGTGAGAACCTGAATCAATACACCAATCGCGTCTTTACTAGCGTAGATATATCACCTGATCGCTCGGGAGTTGGAGCTGTGCCCGCCGCGCCGCAGGAACCTGCATCGTTGGGCAACTTTTGCCTGGGACTCACTGTATATACATGGAAAAAACAAGTGGAAACCGCAATCTTAAATCCCATCGAAACATACCTCAATATTTTTCCTGGGTCATCTGTATGCTGTAAGAAGTCCATGCTCCAAAAATTAGCTGCTGTTTTCAACTACAAGCACGTAAAAGTGAACCTTGAAAATATTGGGTCGAAGCAGTACAGTGGGAGAAGTTGGACAACCCTGATCTGCAGCCCAGCATTCCGGATGCACTGAGACGATTGACTGTCCCTGTTAGTTCTTGCAGGGTCGAAAACAAAACAGAAGTGACTGGTGTTGATGAGCAGTGGTTAAAACACAAGTTCTATCTGCATCATGCACAACAAATAATTGCATTATTATCACATTCTTCTTCACATGTTCTCACATTTGTCTGTAGACAGAATTTGACAGGTACAACGTACTCGGGGGGGTCACTGCATAGTATATTTGGTTGCATCCTGCCAATATGTCTTGAGCCCATCAATCAGCACTTTCTTCCGCTCTTCTGGTAAAGGGCCTCTCCGTCTTCTGGGTTCTGCCTCCACCATATAGCCCTGATAGCTTTTCACCATCTTTCTGAAGCTTCCCGGTCATTGATTTCATTCTCCTTAATGCCCATCTCTATTATTATTATTATTATTAATATTAGTTTTATTATTATTATTGTATTTTTATTATTATATTTTTTTAATTGATGTCAGGCCTCCAAATCCATGTCAGCTAATTTTTTGCATCTTAGGGGAATACGTGTAAAATGGCATAAATATCAGTCTAATTTGTGGTAAATTGTATTTCTTGTGTTTACCATTTCAGGGTCACTAAAGGCGCAACCATGGGTCAGTTTTTGTCTGGAACAATAACTTATGCCAAAGATGAAATTGGAAAGAAAGTGGTAAGAATAGAATTTTATTTACACATACTCTTACATACATAGTTAACTACATCCACTTTATATCTTACCTATAAGTCTAGCACTATCCAGTAAGAATCCCCTCAGGTTTTATGTATGATTGGGGATTCTGGTTAACTTACCACACCTTTCCTGATTATTTTGCTCTTGATCTATTTCTTAATTTTTCTCATCCATTCTCTCTCATTTTTAAAAAAAAACTCCCCTATATTACTCGTCTTTTCTTCTCTCGATTTCAACATCCTAATGACATTATCTTATTATGTAAATTTTCCCACTTTGTCTCCCTAATTTCTTCTCTCCACCTTCTTACCCCATCACATTCTGTTAAGTAGTGTGATATTCCTTCCTCTTTACAACATAATACACATCCTTCCTCTCTGTCCTTCCTTAACCCTTATAGATATATGCGTATCACCACTTTTCTCATCCATGCATATCCCTCTTCCATGCTTATCACAACAAACCACATATTTCTCCCTTCCCCACTGGTTTGATTACTCTGTATAATCTCAAAGAACTTTGGTTTACATAGCTCACTCAAATCTCTTGTCTTTCTATGTTCTCTATTCCCCCCAAAATCCTATCTTATTACCTTCTTGTTGCCAAATATCCCCGCTTCTAACTTCTTCCAATATCCTTTTAATTTTTCGACCCAATTATTGTGTCTCCTGTCTTCACTTAAATACTTAAATTCTTTCTACTATCAATCCTTTCCTTCCTAACTTGGTTAATTCCACTCCCATTGGTGATCTCCTAGATAGGCCTTCTGTACAAAGCATCTTATGTAGATCGATTTTCAACCACCCCTTTGATACCCCACAAATGGCAACCCCATGTAACATTTTTGCTTCCCTCACTGCCTCATATATTCTCTCTAACCACATAACTGAAATATATGGAATTTTGTACATACATACCCTAACTGCTCTTATAGCTGCTTTACCTACTACTGTAATTCTTTTCTCATGTGCCTCCCACCCCCTTTAGCAGACATTTGCATCCCCAAATAGTCAAAATCCTTCACTACATCCAAGGTTCTCCATTCATATAACCACTTCTCCTGCTTCCTCAGTTTACAGCCTTTTTTTAAAAACCATTACCTTTCATTTTTTAATATTTACTCTTAAACCCCATTCTGAATAAAATTTACTAATTTCATCATTTTCCTATTTCCCCATTATTGTTACTCCCCTACTACTAAGTCATCCATGTATAGGAGACAAGGGACTTGTCTTTTTCTGATTAACGGACAATGTGGTTTATATTTTTCTACACTTTCCAAAATGTCATCTATAAATAGATTGAACAATATTGTACCCAATTGTTGTTCAATAGATTCGAAAATTACATTTTTTCCACATCTTACACACATTTTTATTCCATCATATAACCAGGGGTGCCCACAGGGGGGGGGGGTCAAGACGCAGACTGCGTCATTGAAATTTCTGGGGGGGGGCAAAATATTATCATTTATGAATTTTCTGGGGGGTTGAAACTTGTTGCAAAATTAGAGTTTTATATGTTAAAAATAAAAACAGTCAAGTTCTATAACAACAAAAGGTCTCTTCTAATTCTTTATAAAGATAAAGATGAATTTAGACAGCCATGGGCGCCCATACCCGGGTGTGGGGGGGGGGGGCACAAGGAAAAAATGTATATTAATAATTATTATAGTCAGGTGTGTTTCTTTTAAGACAATTATATGAATTGCAGAAGTTTTACCAAATCGACAACATGGAAGCAGAACCCACAGTGCATTAGGAAAGGGGGGGTTCAGGGGGTTTGGACCCCAAAAGTCAAAACCTAAAATTCTATATTTGTATTTTAAAAAAATGATTTAATTAAACAAGATTTGTTGGTGTGTCAAATATGATATAGCAGTTATTTTCTTTCCATAACATAATGAGTAGGCCTATTATGTCCACTGTTCCATGTGTTATTCAACTTTTCTTATAGATAGTAATAAGTATTATAACTTAGGTAACAATTCCTTGTTTAAGTTGCCATGTCTTAGAGTATAGTAAACAAATTTGCTAACTAGTTTTTCAGTGCTAAAACAGTGTAAAATGTGATTTTCATTAGTTCAACATTTAAAAATTTCCCGGGGGTGGACACCCGACTTAGGTAAAATTTTCTTGTTTACATTGGCATGTCTTAAGAGTATGGTAAACAAATTTCCTAACTAGTTTTTTAGTGCTAAAATAGCGTAAAATGTGATTTTCATTTATTCAATACTTAAAAATTTCCCGGGGGTGGACACCCGACTTAGGTAACATTTTCTTGTTTACATTGGCATGTCTTAAGAGTATGGTAAACAAATTCCTAACTAGTTTTTTAGTGCTAAAATAGCGTAAAATGTGATTTTCATTTATTCAATACTTAAAAATTTTTCAGGGGTGGACCCTTACTTAGGTAATGATTTCTTATGTACATTGGCATGTCTTAGAGTATGGTAAAAAAATTTCATAACCAAGTTTTTCAGTGCCAAAATAGCATAAAATGTGATTTTCATTAGTTCAATATTTAAAAATTTCCCGGGGGTGGACACCCGACTTACGTAACATTTTCTTGTTTACATTGGCATGTCTTAACTAGTTTTTTAGTGCTAAAATAGCGTAAAATGTGATTTTCATTAATTCAAAACTTAAAAATTTTCAGGGGATGGACCCCCCACTTAGGTAATGATTTCTTATTTACATTGGCATGTCTTAGAGTATGGTAAAACAATTTCATAACCAGTTTTTCAGTGCTAAAATAGCATAAAATGTGATTTTCATTAGCTCAATATTTAAAAATTTCCCGGGGGTGGACACCCGACTTAGGTAACATTTTCTTGTTTACATTGGCATGTCTTAAGAGTGTGGTAAATAAATTTCCTAACTAGTTTTTGAGTGCTAAAATAGCGTAAAATGTGATTTTCATTCGTTCAGTACTTAAAAATTTTCCAGGGGTGAACCCCCCCCCCCCCCTTAGGTAATGATTTCTTATTTACATTGGCATGTCTTCGAGTATGGTAAAAAAATTTCCTAACTAGTTTTTCTGTGCTAAAATAGCGTAAAATGTGATTTTCATTACTTCAATATTTAAAAATTTTCTGGGAATGGACCCCCGACCACCTTTTTGGGGGGTATTCCAAACCTCCCCAGCACTTCCGACCTTTCCCGCAATTATTTTCTGGCTATGTCATTGTTGCACTTATTATATTATTAATATAATGTTACAAAGTGGCCCAAGAAGTTGAAGTGACAACAAATAAATAAATTAAAAAAATTGCCCCCCTAGAAAATATCATATGGGCGCCCTTGTCGACAGCCAATTGAAGTTGGGGGGGTAGCAATGAAGTTTGGGGGGTTGAGCAATTTAGTTTGGGGGGGGGGTGAGTCATGACGTTTGGGGGGGTGGGCACCCCTGATATAACTTTTTGATACCAGAAATAAATTCTTCGTTCACACCTTTAGCTCTTAGTTTGTAAACCAGTGCCTCCCAATTAATTAAATCAAAAGTCTTTTCCAAATCTGCAAAAAAATATAATTATACTCTTCCTCTTTTTGTACTCAAATATTTACTTATAATAGTTTGCAAAATCATTATATTGTCGATTGACCTTCTTCCTTTCCTAAATCCTGCTTGAAACTCAGACAGTTTACCCTCTGCTACTGTCCGCATATGCAGCTTTTTGTCATTACACCTGTGTATATTTTGCTTAATATGGACAGTAATTCTCTGGCTTTTGTATATCTCCTTTTCCTTTGTATGAGGGGCATACTGAAAGTCATGAGCAACATTTTTTCACAACATTAATCTTTATTTGAAAGTGAAACCTAGTAAATCATCTCAATCTGCAGACCTTTCTTTCACTTTTCCACATAGTCTCTTTTTTTTGCACACATGTTCCCCATCGTTCTACAAGTTTGAAAATACCCTTGCAATAGAATTCCGTTCCAGCTGCCTGTAGACACTGAATTCACTGCAAAACTTGCAGTTGGACATAGTGCGGTGCAAGAAATGATTCACAGTTTAGGTTATCGGAAGGTTTGTGCCTGTTGGGTCCCACATTTCTAGACCGAGGACCACATACGTCAGAGACAAAGCATTGCCCAAAACCTTCTTCAGAGATTTCAAAATGAAGATGATGAATTTTTGATGAGTAGTGTGACTGGAGATGAAAGCTGGTTCCATCATTATGAACCTGAAACAAAACGACAGAGTATGGAGTGGCACCACTTGAATTTGCCATTGAAGAAGAAAGCGAAGACAGCTGGAATGGAATTCTATTGCAAGGGTATTTTCAAACTTGCAGAACGATGGGAAACATGTTGCGAAAAAATTGAAACTTTGTGGAAAAGGGAAAGAAAGGTCTGTAGATTGAGATGGTATACTTGGTTTTACTTAGAAATGAATATAAGGTTGTGAAAAATGTTGCTCATGACTTTTAGTATGCCCCTCGTATAATGGAACTATCATACTTGTTTTCCAGTTTTCTGGCATTACTTTCTTTTTCTTTGTTAAGTAAATCAGTTATTATACTCATACCCCTATCTGTACAAGATAACATTTTCCAAAATTCTCCCAACATGCCAACTACTCCTGTGGTCTTGTTCCCTTTCAAGGTTTTGATTTGACATTCTACCTCTTGATATTTCTTTATCCACGCAGTCAATCTTTCTAGCTGCCACATCTAGCTGGCTCTAGCTCTACTCCACCTCCCTCCTGCCCCTACTAGCTTTCCAAAATACTCTATTCACTCTCTACGTATTATCAAATTCACATTTCCTTTATTCTTACAAAGATTCTTTGCAATCCCCCATATCTGCTTGGTATTCTTAGATTTCACTGCTTCCTTCATCTGTTCGCACTCCTTCATTTGCCATTCTTTCTTTTTGCTTCCATTTACATAGCACAAAGGTTTGTCTATCCTCGTTTGATTTTGTTCTCCTCCATTGTGTCAATTCTTTAAATACTTAAGACAGTGGTAAGTTATTTAACGATGCCGTGAGATCAGTGTGTGATATCCATAATAGCATTATCCAGTTCATTTATAGAATGTATAGCTTGAAGAACTTAATCAAGCTATTCTCAAAAGAACCAATTGATGTATTTTTTTTTTACATTGAGCTATTTTTGAAGATCAATTGATTCAAACCACTACAGATTGTAGGCTAGGATATATTTCTTTTAAAAATTCAATATGATATTCCTATCTGAAGGAACTTACCAAATACTGGATAAAAATTTTCCCCATCTTCACCTGCATTTTTGGCAGCTGAATTCTGCTTTTGAAGACTTATGTTCGTACAAGCTACATGTATAGTGTTTTATTATATTCAAATGCCTGCTAGTTTTCTTCCCGCTAGCCGAATAAGCAATTATAAGTGACTTTACCACCTTATGCAAGCGGCAGGTGGTGGTCTGCCTTTTTCATACGTGCTGCTCTGGGAGTCTATTCTCACTTGCCCTCAGTCCTTCAACAGCCTCCACATTGTTCCGACGTGTGCGAGAGCACTCTACAATTCGTGGTTTTTCTAGTCATTGTGTATTAGGGCTCAACACAAAGTAACAGTTCTATTAAACCCGAATCTCTTACATACCTACAATTATTAAGTTTCGTTCTGTACATTAGCATTTCGCTTGCTAGCATTTGCTAGAGTGATTCACTCATCTGCTAACAAACATCTTTGTTACTTTCTCACTAGGCTCGTGTTCTCTTGTGCAATCCTTTGTTCACAGTGCAGTAACCTATCCTAGTTAAAACCAAGCCTAACATTGTTATTACAGTTATTTCATATCAATCAACTTACAATATCAATTGTTACGAGTGCTTCAGTGTGTCATTCAACACAGTTATAAATTACACACATTTATAACCACGCGTCACTAATCTGTGCCAAAATCTGAATATTGGCTATTTCAGTTTTTATTCAGTATACATTTCATCATTTCTACATTCATTCATTTCTATATTGCATTGAACGTGTGTGTATAAAATTTACATAGTTTTAGGACATGGTATAAGTTGTTTCTTGATATAAGATTCGTTGGATCCCTGTTTCCAATTGGACCTGTGTGTCTACTGCTGTCTACCCTTTGCTAATAGTAATTAGCTGGTCCTCTACTCTAGTTTCAGAGGCTAGATCCTTTCCATTAAACCTTAAACATTAACTTAAATATTTCACCTAGTGACCCCAACATTTGTTCTTCTCGGACCGGATCTTGTCCTACCATTACATTTGGTCCTATACAGGCACGGATCTTTGTGGAAAGAACTTTAAACTTTCACACATTCATCGCTTTGCTACTCGCTTCACGGTATTCCGCTTAGATGTTTCTCGGCTTTAATGAAATTCACATGTTCAGTAGCAGTGAATTACGGATCCAGACATATCACGTGAGCACACGCCCATTAGATCATATAACAACCGTGCTGTGGTACGGATCCAGCCAGGAGTGAATCAACGTCCAAATTATCATCTAAGCAGCAGTGACAGCAACTAAAAGATTCCAACAACATCTTAACAACTCAACTCCTCAAGTTCTTCACTTCAGACAACATGGATCAAGAACTCAGATCTCTGGTCAAACGCGAGCTTGTGATACTGCAAAGGAAGAAACGGATGTGTTTCTACTAAAGGTGAAGTTCGAAAAATTGAATGAAATTTGGGAGAAATACATAGGTGGGTTTTTTAGTTTTGGCACCAATGCTTCAGTGCCAAGTTGCAACAATGTTGGGCGCTAACACTTTTACCGACGGTTGCTTACCTACATCCCCTCCCTCAGAGCACATGACCTCGTCCGTCCCCACCACCGCTCGTGTGCAGTCGCGCCTGTTAGATGAGTAGTTGAAACCAGCGCTTGCGAAAGACAGTCAAAATGTTTTCCAAACAGGAGCAGAGAACGTGGATAAAAATTCAGTGTGCTAGGGGTCGCAGTGCTAAAACGTGCCACCGAGGATTGGAGGAGGCGTGTGGTGCAGCTGCGTTACCGTACAGAACGGTAGCAAGATGGGTTGCTGCCTTTCGAGATGGGCGCGAACTTGTGGAGCACATGCCTCGATCTAGTCACCCACCAGTAAGTGATGACAATGTACAGATGGTGTCCGCGTTAGTAGAGGTGGATCGGAACGTAACGATTCGTCAATTAGAGCAAGATACCAGACTGGCGCATTCGACTGTCCTCCACATCCTGAAGGACTTACTGAAAATGAGGAAGATTGCGTCCAAATGGGTTCCGCATGACATAACCGACATGCACAAATGGCTGCGATATGACGCTTGTCGTATGCACTTGCAGCGTTATGAGCGCGAAGGAGAGGCCTTCTTATGGCGTATCATAACCATTGACGAGACGTGGGCCAGATCTTATGAGCCACAGTTAAAACGCCAATCGAAGGAGTGGCGGCACCATGGATCACCACGGAAACAAACAGTTCGACCAACCCCCACCAATGTGAAGGTAATGTTGATTCTTGCCTATGATTGGTATGGTGTGATTATTCACCATACCGTTCCCCAAGGGCAAACCGTTAATGTGGCGTACTATTGTTCGTTTCTGCAAGACCATCTCTGAGAGCTCTGAGAAGGAAACGGCGCCACCACATGGTTACATCGCCCATCGTTCTGCATGACAATGGTAGTGCACACACAGCAGGTGTTGTGTCGCCATTGTTGGATCGCTGGGGCTGGGAGATCCTCTATCACCCCCCTATTCTCCCGACATCAGTCCCTGCGACTATGATCTCATCCCGAAGATGAAGATGACAATGCACGGGGAGCACTTCCGTACCATTGAAGCTGTTAAGCAGGCTGCCGAGCGCTCTCTTCGCACCATCAATAGATTGGGCAGTGCCAACGGGATCCAACGACTTCCGCATCGCTGGCAACACATTGTACGCAACGGTGGGGACTATATCGAGGGCCTATGAAATTTGGAACCATCTATTTTGAGTTATTAATCCACTTATAACTATGGTGCCAAAACTAAAAAACCAACCCATGCATGAAATCATTCAAACACATTTGAATCGAATCTCTTGTTGAATCAGAAACAGATTTGGATGAACATGCAGAACACAAAGTAGCCACTATGAATGGTTACTTCGAGTTAAAAGCTAAACTCAGTGCTCTTATATGTCAACACAAACAGCCAGTTCGTAGTGCAAGTTCTCTGAACAGCCAATGATCACAGCCCAGTGCCGGATCACATCACAGGCAACGATCACAGCCCAGTTCCAGATTTCATCACAGTGAAACTTCACATCACACCTGTCATTCCTGCACTTCTAACAAGGTCATACCACTACCTGTGATACTGTGGCCAGTATTTGAAGGTGGTATGACAAAGTTCAAACACTTCTACGATACATTCTCGAGTCTAGCTGTGAACAATGAATCATTAGCAGTGATTAAAAAATATCATTAACTTTTGTCATCTCTGAAAGGTCAAGCTCATTCACTAGTGCAAAACTTACCTGTCACCAGCGATAACCTCTCTGTGGCATGGGAACTAGTTTGGGCTCGCTACAATAACACCAGGTTAATAACTACAGCACACATCAAACAATTGCTTACATTGCCACAAATGCAAAATGACAATGTAAAAGAACTGCGGAATCTTCTAAACAGATTCCAAAGCAACTTGAATGCAGTAGAAGCCTTAAATCTTGAGGTTCCACTACACGACATCGTTATGATGCAGTTGATGTTAGATCACCTTTCTGACAACACTCACAAAGAGTGGGAGAGTAAAATCGACTTGCATCATTTTATGTCTCTTCAAGAGCTTGTAACTTTCCTGGAAGCTAAAGCACACTCATTAGAGATTTTAGCAACTTCCAACAACATGTCCAGCCCATCGAGAGGATAAGGTTAGCTGCGATCACATCAACACACTGTCAATGAAACTTGGCAGTCGTATACAGCTACAAACAGCAATTCCTGTCCATACTGTCAGGAATACCACAAGCTGTACCATCGCAATGAATTTCATCAGCTTCAGGTCAACGAACGATGGAATTTCATTAAGTCACAGCACCTGTGTGTAAATTGTTTTTCCTCAACTCTCAGAATCCTTCTGCAAATGTGGTCAGTCTGTGTACAGCCAACTGCTCCACAAGAAGACATGAATAGGGTTTCTCGCTCAGAACTTCCTAGTTCAATGTCCGATGATGAACACCAAGTGCATTCATTTGTGGTCACTTGTAAATCATCACAACAGCAAGTTTGTCCACAGTGTAAGCAAAAGCATGCTCTACACAGATGTGGCAACTTCAGAAAGTTAAATGTACAAAATCGTTGGAACTTAAACATTCTAAACAACTGTGCTTTAATTGATTCTCTCCAGATCATAAAGTGCAGCAGTGTTCATTAGCTTCTTATTGCAAGTGTAATTGTACGCACAGCCAGCTGTTACACTTCGTACATAAGTAAGTTCAGTCTCCAGCAAACGCATTCACATGCATTGTAAGTAGCAGAAGTAAACAGAACACTTCACATCGCTACAGCTCTAAACCTGTTAGAGTTAATAATAGTTCAGGCAAGGCATCTGTTCACAATCAGAGCCAACGATACAAGAACAATAAACCCAGCACTGCGGTTAAATCACGTCTCTTCAAGAAGCACATCTCCTGCAAGATGAGGAATGTCTGTGATGAAGCAACATCATCTCATAGTGAATCTTCAAATAATGAAAAAAATGCAACGTTAAGTTCAAGCCCTCAAGGAGCTTGAGCGTATAGTGCAACTACACAAGAGCACATCTTTCCTTCATTCGTGCAATTGTATGGTTTCCTTCCAGTGAAATCATAATTTCAGTGATTCTACACTCAGCAAGTTATCATAACTTCAGTGAATCATAGTATACTGTAGAACTGCATCACACAGCAAGTTCCTACATCTAGTTATTCTAGTCATAATCTTCTTAATATTCTTCACTGCATTTCCAATATCAGTGAAAATTGTTTCGTTAATATTATTACCTTCATATTATACATAGGGTTGATAATCGCCTCTTTGTTTATGTTAAATATCTTGCATCATGTCACACATATACCAAGATTTCTCAAGTTCATTGCATATTCCTTGTTTCATCTGATACAAGTCAAGTTGTATTCCTTCATCATCTGCAGAAAGTTAATTTCATTGAATCATATGTCAGAACACCTCTTCTACATGATTTCAATTTCAATTCTCATAATAATTATATCATCAGCGGTCGGTTACCCTGACTGGTATAAAGCAGTTATCATGCACAAGCTTCTACAGCTTCTCACATATACAACATAGACTTCAACAAGCAACTATACTTTCTACACTATGATGTAATCCTGCTCCAGCTGATCCTTATGAGTCGACATCCTGCTTCACTCAAGGAATATAACAGCATCTGCATTGGAGTCCATCCATCATCATCTCATCTACCTGACTTCTACATCACATCTCGTGTGGTGTTAATGGTTTCAGTGTAGTGTCAGTGCTTGTTTCAATGTTGTATATAATGTGTTTAATTATTTAGTCAATGTAGCTTGCACTTTATTTCTTTTTGTTAAAGCTAGTGCTTTATGGGGTGTATGTTCGTACAAGCTACATGTATAGTGTTTTATTATATTCAAATGCCCGCTAGTTTTCTTCCTGCTAGCCGAATCAGCAATTATAAGTGATTTCACCACCTTATGCAAGCGGCAGGTGTTACATTCGCGCCTTTTTCATGCATGCTGCTCTGGGCGTCCATTCTCGCTTGCCCTCAGTCCTTCGACAGCCTCCACATTGTTCCGACGTGTGCAAGAGCACTCTACAATTCGCAGTTTTTCTAGTCATTCTATGTATTAGGGCTCAACACAAAGTAACAGTTTATTAAACCCAAATCTCTTACAAAACTACAATTATTAAGTTTTGTTCTGTACACTAGCATTTCCCTTGCTAGTGTTTCACTCATCTGCTAACAAGCATCTTTGTTACTCTCTCACTAGGCCCGTGTTCTCTTGTGCAATCCTTGGTTCACAGTGCAGTAACCTATCATAATTCAAACCAAGCCTAATATTGTTACTACAGTTATTTCATATCAATCAACTTACAATATCAATTATTACAAGCAGTGGCGGCCGGTGAAAAAAATTTTGTGTGTGCTACAGTATGAACCTGCAAAAAATAAAACGTAACATGCCATTCACCTATGTCAAAAAATGAAGTCCATGCAATTCCATGTGTTCCCGCACAGTAGTATCCAAATAAGAAACGAAATCTATCAGTCCTAAGAAGATACCAGGATTTTCAGAATGTTCAGTTTCGTCGTAACCTCTCAAAGCAAATTCAAACTCCCCACAGAACTTAATAGCCTACAATCAATAATTTTTTAAAGTACAAAGGCCTTCCTGTTTTTTTTTTCACACAGCCGAGAGATTTAATACGTTATGTATGTACTTAAAGTTACCTTTATGCTGTTTTGTTAACTTGCTAAGGTGTCCTAAGTCCGTTGCTCCCGTTTATCTCCACGAATTGGAAACTCCAAATAGAAGACAAGGAACACGAATTGGAAACTCCAAATAGAAGACAAGGAAAACAGAAGAGAGCATTTCTAATTTACAGCCACATATCCAACTGTTTTCATATACTCTCCTGTGAAATTTTATGTTGTAAACGCAGTTTTTTCTGCCTTTCCCTTTTTGGTTCATAAACAAATCGGGTGTGGGCCTTCCTAATTGTTTTATCTCGATTTTTTCTTCCTTACTCCTTCTTATTATATAGTTACTATAGTTATTAAACTATCTACTGAATTATTTCTGTACAGTCACAGCAATAACACTGAACATCTACATACACGCAGCATGAAATATACTTGTTCCACTATTCGGTTCTGTCTTGTTTACAGTTCACACTTCGCACAGAAACTATTATAGAACGCAGTTTGAGAATTAACAGGGTGTCTGGTCAGTATGTCCCTTCCCCCAGACGTAAGAATGTACTAACTTAACCTCCGTCAGAAGCTCAGCTGGCGTGCGCTTTAAATTCACTTCCCTCGTCGCTAAAAATTAATCCATTACAATATTAATAAGTGGTTTTTCAGTATTCAGTTTCTTCTTTCCTTAGGTAATTTAACTCCACTGGGTAATCTACAGAGGAAAATTTATACTGAGCGGGAATGGAACCCGGGTTTTAGCTTTGTACGTATTTATGTATTTGGATTATTATTATTATTATTATTATTATTATTATTATTATTATTATTATTATTATTATTATTATTATTATTATTATTATTGGTATTGCTATTATTGTCAGTATTAGTATTATTATATATTTATATATACACATTGAATTAAGGAAACAAATCTATGAGGCTGTTAGTATAAATTATCCTATTAAGTATAGATTTAGCTCTTAAAGCTAAGCTATTTCATATTTTCATAAGATTTAATGTCAAGCCATGGTATTCTGAATTAGGGTCTACTACTAATTTCGTATTAAAACAATCGATTACATTGTAGAAACCAACCTGGCCTACATCGATTTGAACTCTATTAAAACTTAAAACTTAAAACATCAATAAGATGCGTTACCAAGGACTGTTCCTACTTGCAAAACAACCTTCAAAATATCCACCCCAACTGCCAAACAAGAGGTCATCAACTCACCACCAGTTTCTTGTAAGGCATGCAGCATACCTATAGGGGGCCAGGTTCTACTAGATTCATAGCTCCAATGAGGCGGTTTTCATGCTAACAGCGGCAAATATACACTCCGCCTCAGGGCACTTTCCAGGCCTCGGTCATCAAGCAGAGCAGCGCTATTCGGGACTGAGCAACTCAAGCTGACGCTGTGAGGGATACCGCATACTGTATAACGGTTGGAAATCTAAGCTCAATTTTTAAAAGTATTTTTAACAGAATATCTGTAATTTTTGTGTAAATAATCAATAATATTTTATTTAACAAAATGATCAGTGTGCTATAGCACAGTAGCACATTAACACCGGCTGCCCCTGATTACAAGTGATTCAGTGTATCATTCAACATAAGTTATAAATTACACACATTTATAACCACGTGTCACTAATTCGTGCCAATTCTGCATATTGGCTATTTCAGTGTTTATTCAGTATACATTTCATCATTTCTACATTCATTCATTTCTATATTGCATTGCATGTGTGTGAATAAAGTTTACATAGTTTTAGGACATGGTATAAGTTGTTTCTTCATATAAGATTCATTGGATCCCTTTTCCAATTGTGCTTGTGTGTCTATTGCTGTCTACCCTTTGCTAATAGTAATTTGCTGGTCCTCCACTCTAGTTCCAGAGGCTAGATCCTTTTCATAATTTTAACCTTTTTTCCTGTGTGCTCCCACAACTTAAGTGCACCTAGACTGTTTGCAGTACTTAAAAGGAAAATGGGTATGGTTTATAAAGGTTCATGTCTATGGCCTACTCTACTGAATAGTAGTAGTGTATTTATTATTTATTTAATCAGGTTATACAATGTCCTAGACATCTTCCTGCACCCATTTCAGGAGTTTATCATTTTTCTCCATAATTCTCGATTTGTCCATACTTCGTCTTCTATTCTCTTTTCCTTTAGTGTTTGATTGATGCCTTGTGTCCATGCCAATTTGGGTCTGCCCCTCTTTCTTCGTCTTTTTGGAGTCCACTCATATATCTTCTTCGGTAGTCTATCGTCTGTCATTCTTTTCATGTGCCCATACCATCTTAGTTGTGCTGTTTTTACAGTATCTACCAGCGATCCTTGTACCTTCATTTTTCCTCTAATGATACTGTTCCTAATCTTGTCCCTCCTGGATATTCTTGCAGACCGTCGCCAAAAGTCCATTTCTGTGGAGTGAAGTTTAGCTATTGTATTTGATTTCAAATGCCAAGTTTCTGCTCCATACATAACTGTGCTCTTAATGATTGTATTGTATCAGTCTTACTAATAATCCAGTTGTAACATTTATACCAGGAATATACACAGCTGAGGAGAAAAAGTGTACTAATAATCTTTGCATAAGGCTGAATGTGTGCAACCTTTACACAGCCTGGCCCCCTTGTATAAACTTGACGTAAATAATCAAGATGGCCGATATCCGTAACAGCCGGTCGTTCCGTAGATGTCTGACATTGAATTTTGAGGTTATGCATCCATTCTTAAGGTAATTTGTTATGAAACATTCTGGGCTACTTTTGCGGAATTATAAACATTGTTCCTTGTTTGCGGGACATATTTCCATACTTGTACCCTTGATTACAGCTTTCTGAAAACAATATAATGAAATACTGAAACTACAATTAGTCTGCAGACGATCCATCGTTGTTTGCCCGCTACACCAATAGATGGCGTTCAGCAGTCGTTTCATAGCTTGAGGCTAGGAACGTCATGAGAAGCGTGACGTATTTGATGACGTTGGACGTACAAACAGTGTGTAAACTCGGCAGTTACACACCCATTATTGGTAATGAGGCTTATGCAGAACTTACACGGTGAACAACCAAACAACCGTTCAACGCAGGTATAAGCAGCTTTTATTAGTAAGGCTGTATATGTTTGTTTTTGTTTCTTTGGTAATGTCTTTATCCCACAAGACACTGTTTAGTTTTGAAATTGCTGATCTTCCTTTGTTGATTCGTCCATTTATATCATCTTCATGGTTTCCATTCTTTGTAATTTTTATTCCTAAATATCTATACTCATTGCAATGTCTGATTGTACCACTCCCATTTGATAAGATGAGGTCCTTTGAGTCTGTTCCTAGTGCCATATAGTTTGTTTTCTTCAAATTGATGTTCAGGCCCCATTCCTTATACTCTTCTATAAGTTTTGTTGTGATATACTCCAGGTCTTCATAATCCTCTTCGATTAGCAATTGATCATCAGCAAATAATAGTGAGTAGCCTATATATTATCTTCTGTTAGTAACAATCCCATTTGTGAGCATTTCCTTTTCCAGGTCATTAGTGCCCTGTGAAGATGTATTTTGAATAATGTTGGTGATAGTGGGCATCCTTGTCTTAGCCCTTTTGTGACATAAAATCCAGGTGAGATCCTATTTTGTATTTTGATTTTTGTATACGATTTGTCATACAAATTTTTTATCACCTGAATCATTTTATTATAAATTTTGAAATATTCTAACGATTCCCACAGTTTAGTCCATGGTACACTATCATAGGCTTTTTCTAGGTCAACAAACAATAAATGTAAGGGTTGTCCAAAAGCTTCTGTTTTCTCAATAAGTTGTCATACTGAAAATATGATCAATGGTTGATCTCCCTGCTCTAAATCCTGATTGTTCTTCTGTTTCTATTAATGCATATTCGTGTTCTAATAAGTACTTTAACACTCGTCCATAAATATGACTAAAAATGCTTGTTACTGTGATCCCTCGATAATTTTTGCATTCATTTTTGTTTCCCTTCTTATGTATGGTTGATAGCAGCCCTATTTTCCAGTCTTTTGGAGTTGGTTCTCCACTTAGGCATCTTTCAAATATTTGTTTTAGTAGCTCCAAAAGTTTTGGGGTACCATGTTTTATGAGTTCTGCCGATATTCCATCTTCACCACTTGCTTTGTTATTTTTTAAGGATCTAATTATAGTTTCTATATCCATTTGATCTATTTTTATATTGTTTTCTGGTGTGTCTGCATTTTCATTCTCTAAAATATCTAAATATTCCCCTCTCTGTTCAATTAAAAGTTCTTTAAAATATGTCTCCCACTTTTCCATAGAGATACCATTGATATTGTATGTTCCACTTTTAATTTTTCCGTAAATTTTTTAAAATTCTCCAAGCTTCGTTACTTTTTCTGCTGCCCAAATATGTTTGTATCGTGTTGCATGTTTTTTCCCACCTCTTATTCTTTTCCTCTGTGGCCTTTTTCCTAACTTGTGCTTGTACTTTTTTGAATTCAATTTTGTCCTCTACCCTTTTTGTATTCAACCATTTTTTATATTTATCTTTCTTAATTTTTACCATATCTTCAATTTCCTTAGTCCAAAAGTATAGTTTTGTGTTTCTTGCTTTATGTTCTTGTTTTCCTAAAGCTTCCATAGCTGCTTCATGTATACATTTTACTAACAGTCTTACTAATAATCCAGTTGTAAAATTTATACCAGGAATATACACAGCTGAGGAGAAAAAGTGTACTAATAACACTGATAAACAAGCTTTAGATATCTGACATGCTGTATACCTTTTCTAACGCAGTTTTTTATGCTGATTTCAATTCTGGAAACCGTTTTGCTCTATCACGTCAGATTTTGAAGACATCCACAAAAAATAATTTTCATTGAACACCGTTCATCAAAATCTTTATGTAGTTTTTAGTAATTTTTCATGCAACCTCACAGGCCTACATTGTTGTGTCATTTGTGAAATCAGTTATACTTAATGTAATATATCAAAATATTTTCAATATCGCGAATCCATGTCGCTACTTCTTGAAAAAAATACGCTATCACTAGTATAAATTGTGTATCTGTGGTGATTTAAAAGTTATCACTATTCTCATGGGAATCCAGACGGGATACACCAAGTACTGCTGTTTTATCTGCAAATGGGACAGCAGAGATAGAAAACACCACTACATAAAGAAAAATTGGCCGATTAGAGACAGAATGCAGCGAGGAAATAAAAATGCAATTTGTGTACCGTTGATTGACCGTGACAAAGTTATCATGCCACCGCTTCACATCAAGCTGGGGCTCACGAAGAATTTCGTGAAGGCACTAGACAACGATTCAGATGCTTTTCGGTACTTGTGCAACAAGTTTCCGGAGTTGAGTTATGCAAAAGTAAAAGCAGGCGTGTTCATAGGTCCACAAATAAGAACGATATTTGCTGATGGCTACTTCCAAGATTTACTGATTGGTACTGAAAGACATGCATGGGTAGCATTCAAATCAGTCGTGGCAAATTTCCTTGGAAATTATAAATCTGGTGACTATGTGAATGTTGTGAAGAAGTGCATTAGTGCATACAAACAGTTGGGTTGCAACACGTCCCTCAAAATTCATCTCCTTGATTCACGTCTTATTTTCTTCCCTGAGAACCTAGGTTCAGTCAGTGACTAACATGGTGAATGTTTTCATCAGGACATTTCGGTGATGGAATCACGGTATCAGGGTCGATGGAGTGCAGCAATGTTGGCTGACTACTGCTGGACGCTTCAGCGTGACATGCCAAATGCTCATCACAAACGCAAGTCTACAGTCAAGAAATTCAAACCAAACACAACTTAGATTAAGAAAGTATAGCAATTTGCTTGGATTTTGTATTATGTATCTTATGCCTTTAACTACATATTTATGTACAGAATAAGTGTCCTGTGACTCAATCGCACTATTTTCTTAGCTAACGCCATGCTCATTAGTACTGTCTGTATCAGCAAGTGTTCTAATGATATATAAATAGTTGAAGATGTATATTAAAAAAACCATGGGTGATAGAGACAAATGGTTTGCATATTCTGAATCAGCACGTTTCAATTGTCTTAGAACAAGTGTTGGATACCAAGATATCCTCCGATTCTATTTTTTTGTTTTTCAGTGTAATCCTTGCATAAGGCTGAATGTGTGCAACACTTTACACAGCCTGGCCCCCTTGTATAAACTTGACGTAAATAATCAAGATGGCTGATATCCGTAACAGCCGGTCGTTTCGTACATGTTTGAGATTGAATTTTGAGGGTACACATATTCTGAGCTGCTTTTGGGGAATTATAAACATTGTTCCTTGTTTGCGGGACATATTTCCATACTTGTACCCATGATTACAGTTTTCTGAAAGCAATATAATTGTTGGAGCAAGCTACCTGTTTTACTAGCATTTTTATACATGTCTAGTTAGTCTTTCTATTCAAACTCTCCGCTAAATCTATTTCCACTGATTCAGAAATTGTGGCGGAGTACTACATATTCTTACCGCGTGTTCTCCGGCATCACGTCACAGCAGGTGCAATCTTGAGAGGCCTCGCGCCTATATTACTGCGTCAGTCCAAGTTAGTGAGATTCCAGCATTCACATGTAGCAGATGTGTGGATCGCTATTCCAGATTCGCGCCTTTCTTAGACAATAGTCATAGTGGCTTTTGCTCTTAAATCGCGAATAAGTGCACAATACTTCAAGATACAAGTATTGTCGTGTGCGAGTATTTAATCTACACTAATTACAGTAGATTCATCATTATAGTCTTCCTAGATTCTTCTTGAAGCTCGTATTAGTTCGATAGCATTGTGCAACCCAAGCGTTCACATTATATCAGCTATCTTCTTCTTCTTCTTCTGCCTATCCATTAATGGATGTTGGCGACCACATGATGCATCTTCATTCTATGAACCACAGTATGTAATAGTGGTAATCCTATCAGCTATACAGTGTAATTATTCTCAAGATATCATTATTAATTTATCCTAATCGGAATACAGCAATTATTCCAAGTGTTTTGATATAAGAATCAGTACTGGCATAAATACAGAACATTTATTGCCACGTGGCCGAAATTACGCGCCAAATATCAGTACATGGTTTATTGCAAGTGTTGCAATCCTATTTCAGCTTATTTGTTATTTAGTTTATCATTCAGTTAATTCAGTGCATTTATTTAACCTATATCGTGTGACTAAAAGGAGTTCCATAGTTTTTGTTACATGTGAAAGGTTTGTTTCCAATTGCATCCGTGGATCCCTGTATCCAGCAACCTCGATAAGTCCACCTAGCTCTCCTCCTTTTATTATTGTTTTAGGCAATAATTGGTCCTCCGCTACCAGAGATTCTTTTTAACATCCCTTCCTTATATTTTTCTCCTATTGGTCCGGTTCCTATGCCGTTACCTCACAATAATGAAAGGCTGAAATGTCTGCAGACGACATGTTGCTGTTTGTTCACGGTTCCGATAGATGGCGTTCAGCAGTCCTTCATAGCCAGGGGCTAGTAACGTCACAACTAGAGTGACGTATTTGATGACGTTGGATGTACAAACCCGGTGTAAACCTCGGAGTTACACACCGTTTATTGGTAATACGGCTTACGCAGAACTTGCACGGTGAGCAACCAAACAACCGTTCAACGCAGATATAAGCAGCTTTTATTAGTAAGGCTGTAAATGTTTTTGTAAATCTTCTGTGGTGTCAAAATTTTTTCTCTGCGACAACTTTTCATCTAGTCTTTTTTTATATAAATATGCTGTGCTTTCTTGCTGAACACTATCTAAGTTATATTTTACTTTTGTCATATTGGTTTCTTCTAATTTACCTTCCTCATTTCCATTTTCCCAATCCATTGTGAAAGGAAATAAAACTTTGGCATTGACCAGATAGTGATCACTTCCCGTCATAATTCCTCTGTAAACTCTAACATCTTTTAATTTTACTTTTGTATTTATTTTCTCTTAAAAATTCTTACATATAAACCATATTATTAACATAAACCGGCGCATGGGTCGGTGTTGACCATACATGCTCACTTCATACACTTCGTACACTTAAATTATTACCCCATAAAAATACCCAATTAAAAAAATTATATTTTATTATTTACATAACTACTAGCATAGCAAAATAGAATAGATAAACTGGTTAGAGCGCAGCATGTTACCAAGAATACCGGTACATACAATAAAAAGTGCCTCTCAATAGCAACCAAACTGAAACATTATAAAACAGTCACTCAAATGCAAATCACGTATGCTTGTGAAACACTATTCAAAACAACTAACACAGTTGCAATAGATAGAGTACTCAAGGTAGAAAGGAGAATAGTAAGAACCTGTTTAAAAAAAAATTACCAAGTAAATGGAGTCTGGAGACTAGCTTCTAATGAAACAGTATATAAAGAAATAGAACCAGTGACAAGTACAATGAAAAAGAAAACGAATATCATTTTTGGGACATATATTACGGATACCAGAAAGTAGAATTAGCAGAAAAATAGTAGAAAAATTATGGAAGAGTAAGAGTAAGAAAAATATAAGATGGATTACAGAACTTAAGGAAGATACGGCAGAGCTACATATTACAATAGAGGATTTAATATACAAGACAGACACACTCAAGATAATGAAATACAAACACACTACACAACAGATGAAAATTAACAGAGAATAGGAAGAGTAGTTCCAGAAGCAGAAAGAAAATTGTGGTGAGAAAGGATGAAGAAGTACTGGCCTGACAAAAAGAAGAAAAACCTCAAAAAACCAGGCTAAAGTGGTCCTATGAATGCCAAAAAATTAAAATTAAATTAAATTTATGTAACTATGAGTATCCACAGACATAACCCTCCACCCCAAGCACTAAAAATGTCATAGAAACACATAGAGATTATTAAAACAAACAAAAAAACAAAAAACACTTAGATTTCCTTAATTCTCCAAATCTAGGCTTTCTCTCACACATCTGACTTTCTGCAGAAATTTACATATCCCATGCCAATTGTGCTCATCCAGTAACAGATTTAGACATGCCTCCCTACTTCTTTGAGAGTTTAAAAATTTGTCAGGTAGCATCATAACTCTCCAGCACTCTGCAACTCAACATCCCGACAAGATATGAACCCAGGTTTCATTTACTCTGCACATTAGACAGATTCTCACTCCTCTCTCATTTGAAATTCTCTTAGATTTCCATCTTCCCAGGTATATCCAGGCCATTGCTGCTCTCTCTTCCACGCCCAGTCTTTCTATATATGATACCCTGGGAAATTCGTACATTGCGACTCACTCGAGTCCCCCACTCCTACTCTCAATCCCTCCCCTAGCGGTGGCATTTGAACTACTAGAAGCGACGGTAGTGCCATCTTTTAATGAACTGATGAAACAGAAAAAATAATTTGTTTCTTCTTTATTCTCTTCTTCTCTTCCTTTCCCGTCTCCTTCCTCTCTTCCTCTCACCTCCTCTTCACCCTACCTACCTATTTGAGACCTATTCCTAATAGTAAATTTTTGATCGACCGGGATTCGAACCCGGGACCCCTAGCTATATAGCTATGAGTGAATGTTGAGCAATGAAGGAAGCTTTCGTATATTAGAGTTATGTTAGGGGGATTTCATGAGTTTTAATGCAAGAATCGGTTTTTATAAGTATTGTGGGTACAAGGGAATTTTCCTGCATCAATTAAGCCACGTTTTATGTTATAATACGGCGTTCTTTATAATTATGAAATATTATGTATGGTACAAGGGTATTTTTTGTATTGTGAAATAGCTATTTTGTTAGAAGGGTCGTTTTTATAATTGTGGAATATTATGTGGAGGTGCAAGGGGCTTTCTTTATTGTGAAATATTAGGTGACATATCAATTGCAATTATGCATTACCGGCGTTGAGCAACGGCTACAGGCATGAAGGTATGCGTTGCGGGGAAATGGAGCAGGCGGCATGCGGGAAGCAGCCGAGAGGGGTGGAAGCTGCCAGGCGAGTGGCAAGTGGAAAGGGGAGCATGGTGAGTCGTAAAGTACTAACTTGCCAAATCCTTCCCCACGTAATCTTTAATTCTGCTTGTAACTCTAATGGCACTACCATTACAGTCAGCCTCGATGTTCTGCCTCTTGATATCAATTAGTCTCCCTTTTTTCTTCTTCCAAATATTTTTTCTATTCTCATCCTTATACCCTCCAAACCCCTTTTTATAGTGGACGTCCAGTTTGTAGTTTCTACATTCTCAAGTTGTTCTTTGTAACAAATAGATTTTAAAGATGCATCTTCAGCCTTCAATAAATTTAACCAGTATTTTATTGCCATAATTTTGCAGAATGTTGTGTCGCATGTAACTCCCCACTCTTTTCTCACCCCGCAGTTTGCCGTCCGTACCTTTGTCTACCCTCAAAATTCTTTTCAGGAAAGTATTCTGTATTTGAGCTAAACTCTCTAATTTTTCCTGTGCTACGGCGAGAACAACAAGGGGTTGTATCAATAAAGATGAGAAATTGCTCTTTACTCCAAGTTTTGAGAAATTTCTTATATTCGTATCAATAAAATTGACTCACTTTGAGAGCAATTTCTCCCTCCAAGAGAATTTGCTCAACATCATTCAGTGTTGTGCAATTTGCTCACTTTTGTATCAATAAAAATTATAATTTACTCATAGGTTGGAGAAATTTCTCACAAATTTTGGAGTAACCTCAATAGGTGACTCCAAATAAATTGAGCAACACTAGGTTAGTGCAATGGGAGAGTATTTGATAGTTTAGATGTTAAAAGCTTGCAGAATCTCATCGGTGATTGATTATAAAGGTCTATACACATTTTGGAAAGAAAATGTCAGATGGTTACCACAAAACTTTCTGGGATTGGAAATTAATGGAATAAGAGAGGAAGAAAAGATGTGAATTTTCTTACAATGCCTAGATGATTCTAGATTTCTGACTGGAGTAGTAGAAGATGCTGGTATGAATCAAAGTGCAGTACCTTTTACCATTTATAGTGTTACTGATGCAATAATAGGGAAAGCGCATACCGTAATTTCCTAAAACTCGCCATGAATCTGAATGTGCAAAAGCTGAATAGCAGGAACGATATAGACTACTTTTCCTGCTGCAATAGGATCTGTTTATTGTACTCATGTACCTATCCATATAGAAGCCTAGCATTCATGCGGACGACTACCTAGGTATATTAACTGAAAACGGGTGGCCATTATTAATGTATAAGCTATTTGTAATTCTAAAGAACTGTTCACTAGTGTTGACGCTACTTGGCCAGGGCCAGTACATGAATTGTGCATTTGGACAAATTCTGATGTGTGTAAATTAAAGATGAAAATCAAACAAATGCACATCTTCTGGGTGATGCAATAGCTTTTTAGCTCATGTTCGGATGTCCGCAGAAATTTTGCCAAAGGGGGGGCAAATTAACAAATTACTGCCACCACCACCATCACTATACTATTATTACTAAAACCACTTTATTATTATTATATTGTTATCATCATCATCATCATCATCATCATCATACTGATTTACTGTAGTTGGACCCATGACTATGGATAATACACAAAAAATTTAATGTAGTATCTACCACTTACAATTTCACAGATAGGCCTATTCATATAAATTGGGACAGACTACATCCATTGCTTTACCTTCATTACAATAAATTGCTTGGCTGGAAATGATTTCAAGTTTAGTGGAATTAATCATTCCTATATGCTCATATCTAAGACAGTCAGCTGATGCCACTCATTTTTCTTGATATTGTCCAAACAACTCATATTATAGTATAAGGAAACTTAAGCCTCACTTCGAAAGTAGTGCAAATTTAATGTAGTATCTACCACTTACAATTTCACAGATTCACTATTCATATAAAATGGGATAGACTACGTCCATTCCTTTACCTTCATTACAATAAATTGCTTGACTGGAAATGATTTCAAGTTTAGTGGAATTAATTATTCCTATATGCTCATAAGTAAGGTAGTCAGCTGTTATCACTCATTTTCTCCTCGATTTTATCCAAATAACTCATATTATAGCATGTGGAAACCTAAGCCTCAAATCATATTAGTTGCTTATAGTAATTTAGTTTACAGATTTATATGTAAACAAAATTTCCAGAGTGGGACATGGCACTCTACCGAAGATAAATTTTACAATAAGTGTATAACCTAAGTAAAGCAAGTGCAATAACTGAAAGGAGTTTTAGGCAAGTCAAACAATTTCCTATTTTTCAGAGCAAAATTAGAATAACAGCAGCAAAAGTTCCATCAGTTATAATATTGTTCTCCATGTTAATTTATGTTGGATGAACTTCCCCAGTACAACTTGATGATCTTTTAAAATTATGTAATATTATGATTGTAAAATGCATTTAAAAATGTATTATAACTTAAATACCGGTATTTAGACAACCGTGAATTAATTAGAAATAGTAATTTTTTACTTTTTCCGAAGGTCAGGGATGTATTTGAAAACATATGACCTAGTATAACACATTTACTTTGTGCATGTGATGTGTGTTTATGGATGAAGAGCTCCTTTGTTTTTATATCTTAGTCATGTTTAACTGCGAAAACAATTGATGAGTGGAGTAAATTACTCCCATCGAGGAGTAACTTCTCAGCAGCCACAGGCAACTTTTGTTCATGCCAAATGGAGAAATTACTCTTAGGTTGAGTAGATTCCTTTTTACTCATTGATACTACCCATTGTATATGTCATTCTGAAGGCAGGTTGTGTAAAGACTTCAAAGATTTTAAGCTTTCATGATGCTGATTAGAATGGCCTCTTGGGTTATCAATCTTCTTAATGTTATGAAGTTCAAGCTTTCAATCATCTTCACTCCATGGCCTTCATCAGGAGTGTGGCATTGGTATGAGCATGTTCATATTTATGGAATTAATGGTAAAAACTTTCTGTCCTTGGCTGAGACTAAATGTATAAGGTAGCCAGTCAGAAGCCAGATTCAGGGTTCTGGAGTGAGGTCTTTCAGTTGGTGATATAGCAACTGCTGGTGTATTCCAAGTCTCTCACAGGTTTATGACTGTTGCAATGGAGACCTTGGAGATGTTAAATATCTAGCTGCTTGGGGTAGCTGGTGCTTTCTTTCTCTGTCTCCCTCAGCTGCAGTCATTTTGCATGTTATGTTGCAGGCCATGAAGACTTCACTAGAGCTGTCGGCTGGTGATGGCTGTTGTCACTGGTGTTTTCTTCCCCAGTTTCACGTAGTTTGTTTATCCAAGTGTGGCCCAATGCTGGTGTCCATACCTTACTGAGTTGGTTACCTAATTCCCTATTAAGGTTGTTTGAAGTTTAATTTTGAAGTCTTCCTTTACAAACCAGCCCCAGTATCTATTTGTTTGGTGAAGATATTTATTTCATGCACAAGAATCCTGTGGTCAGAATGTATTGAATGTTCAGCAGCAGCTGATTTTTCTGATTGGAAGGGTCCGGGATGCAATTTGTGTTCTACAGGTTGTTGCTGTCTGAAATTTTGAAGACTATTGAAGACTGTTTTCTTCTGAGATGGGTGATAATGATATTGCCTCTGAGCATCTAGATACCAATCCATATGTGTAGGTTTTCTGCAGTGCCCCAGTGAGCTGTCTGGTTTTTTTCTGGATTGGGATTTCAAGGAACGGCAGAGTTCCATCCTTTTTGACTTCCATTGTGAACCTAATGCTGGGACATGTACTTTGGATGAGCTTGAGAAGTCCTGACATTTTTTTCGGTGCATGCGAACATATGATGTAGCATTTCTGTAGAAGTCTTCAGATTGTCATTTGCATGACATGTGCTTTTGTGTTTGAAATCTTCTATGAGGAAATTAGCAAGTGCTGGTGATAGTGGATACCCATCACCACTCCATATTTTTGTTTGTAGAACGTTCCATTATTTACCAAGTTGGTTGAGTTAAGGTGTGTTTATACAGAGGTATTATGTCAGGTTGGAAGTGACATGTTAGCAGTTTCAGGGTAGCTTCAGAAGTTACTCTAATGAATCAAGACTTGACGTCAAAACTCACAAGTAGATACCCTGGGTTCTCCTCCAAGATCTTAATAAACTGTCTGGAATTGGTCACATGGGGATGGCATGTTTGCCACTAGTGGCTGTAGCATAACAATGAGTACTGGATAAAAGTGTTCAACCTGGCTATATACCCCCTGTACATTTAAACAATTATCCCATTGTTTGACAAGGACTTGAAAGCCTGCAGAAAAAAATTCTTGTGGTTGCTATCGCATCCAACACCTCATGGGGTATGGTCTCATTGTCTTCAAAGTGCTGTTTTGCCCATATGATTTTTAAGGGGTCCAAACAGATGAAAACCACTCAGAGCTAAGTTGGGGCTGTAAGGTGGATGTTCCAAGCATTCCCAGTGAAATCTTGGATCACAAAAAATGCACAACTGCACACATTTCTAGTTGGGCACACTCCTGTAGCACACCTTCCATCTTGCACTGGTCACAGTTCACAGTTCACTAACCATTCACTGTGGAATACTGTTTGTTGGCCATATTCCAGCTTATAAGTGCTGCCACCTTCTAGAAACACATGGGCATGAAATTTAAATTGGTATGCAGTATTCTGGCATTTGTAACTTATTTATTGACTCACCCTCGTATTTAAAGAAAAAGAGTCCCCATATTATAACTCTAAGGAAAATAATAATGGAAATATGGTTCCTGTGTTAACATTGGAAACAAGGTATTATTACTCACATGTTAATTTCTCCTCATAGTTATGTGACACTTTCTTGAATTTCATTGTAGAGTTCTTCTACTATTATAGTTTAATTTTTAATAAGCCACATATCATTATTGTATCACATTTTTATTTCAAAAAAATTATAAACTAACTTCATTTTGCTAAAATGAAAGTAAACTGAAACTTCAAAAAATCAGTTTTTAAACTAGAAAACCTGAATTCATTCCTCTATTAATCCCACATTTGGCACCAGTCTTGTAGGCTTATGGGAAGACACTCTGAATTGATTCATGTAACCTCCCCATAAGTCCTCTTCAGCAGATCAGGATGTCCACGTTCTGGAAAGTCAGGGAAATTGAAATCAGTCAGGGAAAGTCAGGGAATTTTGTAAAGTAAAGGAAAAAGTCAGGGAATTTTGTAAAGTAATGGAAAAAAGTCAGGGAAAATTGTAAAAGTATATGGAATAGTCAAGGAAAATAACTAGCCCTAATGAGTGAAATGTGAGGGACATATGTTTTGCTCCACTCTGCTGTAACCCAGGCTGTGTAAACAATTTTCTTTTCAGTAGCCTACTTAAGCTAATAATTTCTTATTTTTTTATGAGGATGGAGGAGGCTATATTTTTTGTTTTTTGTTTTTGTTTACAAAGAATCTTCAAAACATTGAATTTTGTGGTCATGGAAATGTACATCTCTGATCATGGAAAGTCAGGGAAATTTATTTTAAATTTCTGTAGACACCCTGATGGTCTAGATGAGAGGACTCTCTTAATGCACAACTACATGTCGCAAACATTGTTAAAGAATTTCCTGAATGCAGCTGATGTAGCAAGATTGCAGTGACCTGCTTGAAGCCCAGACCTTAATGCTACAGAACATGTATGGGATATGGGCTGAAGAAATCTGGGAACTCAGTGACCCGAACTTAGAGCTGCTATGCTGGAAGAATGGGAACACCTTCTGCAAGTCATTAACCAGAGAATTCCTTGCCAAATTGAGAGCTTCATCCAGACTAGAATGTAACTACCTGTAATGTCCTGACTTTACATACTGTACTTCAAATTCCTTTAAATTTTTTTTTCCACCGTTATGTTTTCTGTTGCTTGACATTTTAACATGTTATTGAACATTACAATAAGTTCTTGTGTCATATTATAAAAGTTACATTCAGTAGTTGTGTGTGAATTTTATTAATTTATTATCAGAGCAACCCACATTATGCTTTATTTTTTGTATAATTATGCTTTACCTCTTTGATGTTTATGCTTTATTTTTCATAACGTATTTCTTTCATACAAATAAACTTCAGTTGGCCTATCTTAAATGAATTTTTTTGTGTTAGTGAAATAAGTTTGTCTTACAAAAATAATATTAAGTTATACAAGGAAACACTACAATAAGTGAACATTCCTAAAGAATGAAAATGTAGTCATCTATGACTGTCAGTCTCTGTACCATGCTCTTGAGGTTGATTTATTGTAAGTTTAGGTGAATGCTTTGACCATTTTTTTCATATTATCCTTTGGACCTTCCATATGCTGCCATACTTGAGGTATAGTTTTGGAACGTACGCTGCTAGGACTGCCTGAAGTTGAACTGTGTCACACTGTTCCCGGGATCTATGTTAAAACTTTTCTCATTCTTATGCACAATGAACTTCTTTTCAAAACTAATGCACTCTGAACATAGGTACATAAAAGTTTCCCCTGTTCAGCCACAAAATAGTCTGTGAGAAACTCACGAACTCTTTTGAGTTGCATTTACAACAATTTTTGCCATGCTGGTGTTCAGTCGATGTGCACTGCTCTGATTCATATTTTACTGCAAATATTTTTAATTTTTCATTGGCTCTATTGTTGGATTTTAAATAGACAAAATTTTTCAAAGAATTATCCTTTATATTATCTGTGCTTAAATTGTGTTTTATTATTTAAAATTATGCTTTATTGTGCTATTTAAACTTATTCTATCCAGACCCTTAGACCCCCAAAAATCTTGTTCTGGGTCCACATGTCTAAAATCCTGTTATGCTTTTTATGCTTATGTTGCTTTTGGGTTGATCTGTAAATTATATTCATGATTGGATAATTTTGCCACTAAATGTGAAAAAAAAAAATTATAAGGTTGTATATTTGGATATAGTTTTTCGTATCAATACCAGTACATACGCATATGAAGTTGAAACTACTGATGTTTAGTTTTCTTTTTCAGTTCACAACCTGTCATATTCTCTGATCACCCAAAACTGGCCATATAAAATTCATAGCTTATTGACTAATACCAGAACTAAATCAAATGGTAGGCCTACTCAAAACAGAAAAAACCTGCAGATATTTCAAAGTACTGAACAATGCTACAAACAAGTTTCTAAAGCATGTACCTGTTACTATCATCTGTCAGTCCACCATATTTTTTCTCAGAGTGAAAGACGCACAGTTTGACAGTTTCCCAAACAATAACAATAACAAAAATAATAACCACCTCCCCCAAGATCTTGGAGCTGGATTACTTCCACATCTCTTCTCCTAGAAAGTAATTACCACTATTCATGCTCTGCAGTATTGGTTACATCGAATGTAATGGTTGAGTTAGCCTATAACAAAACAATTATTAGAAGTAACTTTTTGCACAATCCCGCTATAGTATTATTATTTATTTATTTATTTCTTAAAGGTCCCAAAGAGCACATATGGCTCGCATAAAGGGACAGTCAAAAGTACATCATAGGCAGACTTTACAAAGTAATAGAATATAGACTGCACAGATTATAAGAAAAATGTATATATACAAAACAAACAAAATATCTGTCAAAAATACATAGAAAGACAAAGGAGAGTAGTAATTTATAGAATAGAACCAGAGTTCAATACTTATTAATTGACTAAAATTAAAACAAATTAATTTAAGAATACAAGTAATACTCATATATAGTATTATAGTATACATAATTTCATTTCCTGCTTCGTCGATGTTTCGTTTCTCATGTGTGCATTTTCTCCAACAGGATGTGTATCCTTTCAAATATGTGTTGCCTGAAGCACCTAAAAAAACTTCCAGTACGAAGAGTTCTGATTCCAAAGACAAGGAAAAGTCAAAATGGGATGAATATAAAGAAGCTTTAAGAGAACTGAAAACTGCATGGCTCTCTAAGCTTGGTAAGTTTACAATACAGTAAGACCATTTAAAATTAGGAACATAAAAATGTAGTAGTGGTGGTGGTGGTGGTGGCAGCGGTGGTTGTAGCAGAAGCAGGCATAGTAGCAGTAGCAGTATTATCTAATGCCCAGACACTTGGATGGTCTCCATTCGTCTTCTTGCTTCCCAATACAAATTGGAGGTAGAAACCAGCTGCATAGAGGTTAGTGTTTGGCATTTGGATAAATGTTCCTTGTCCATGATTGAGTCCTCTTCATTGCACAGTACACATTTTGGGGATGGGTAAATGTTAATTTTATAGAGATGTGCTGCTAGGCAGTTAATGTCCCATTGCCAGACGGAAAGTTGCCACTGCTATTTGCCTAGGTGTTACAGGGATCCCATTCATGAAGGAGGGATACTATGGTTTATTGCCAAATTCTTTTCTAAAACTTTCTTCCATCTGTTTTTTCAGGATATTTTTAATAATTAATTTTGCAGAATCGTATGAAAGATTGTTGACTTGCTTCTGTAAGATTTGTGTACCTTTCTTTGCCAGAGCATCTGTCTGCTCGTTACCTTGAAGATCGCAGTGCGCTGGTACCCACTGCAGTTTGATTACTCTGTTTAGAATGGTTAGCATGCATATTCCTTTTTTGGATTTCTCTTACTGAGTGACTAATGGGTAGTTTTTGTGTGATTATAGCTTGGATGGCCAAGATAGAGTTACTCAAGATAACTTATTTTTGAAACACGTTAATTCTGTATAATAACTGTGTGACAGCCACGTTAATTGCCAAAATTTCACCATCAAAGTGAGTAGAGTTTTTACCTGCTGATAGGTAACAACTAAAAATGCTAGAATAGATGCCAGCTCCTGCACCCTGTTCCTTGTTGTACAGTGACCCATCGGTGTAAATACGTTACCATTCAGGTATAGGATATCTAGTGTGTATTTTCTCTATGGCCCGGGCTTGTAATACTGTTGTGGAGCATTCTGTTTTACTTGTATATTCCATGAGTGTTACGTTAGCGTCTGTCGCAGAACATTCTAAGGGTGACGGGTTGTAGCAGCTTCTCTCTCTTGGGATTTACTAATTGACTAATTCGTATTTCCTGAATTTGTTGATAAAAGGCAATTTGGTTTTTTAAATTCCTTGGTGGGGCTTGATAATTTTGCCAGTATTTTTCGTTTGGGATTCTGAGTAGTTTTTCAAACTGGAGTAAGGCAATTTTTTTAATTTCATGTTCCATAGGGTAATTTTTAGTTAGGATTTGCATAGCAGCTACGAGGGTGGTCTTAACTGCACCGGTTATGAGTCTAAGTGCTTGGTTTTGAGCTACTTCTAATTTCTGCACAGTTGATTTCTTTTCCATAATTAGGTTCTCTCCTCCATAGAGAAGAGTCAGTTTTATGTAAGATTTATAGGTCATGTTCAACACAGACTGTTGGCTACCCCATTTAGTACTGGCCAGTCTTTTAAGGATGCCACATCTTCTACTTGCTTTATCCGTTCCTTTTTTGACATGTGTTTCCCAAGTCAGTGCTGGGTCAAGATATGTGCCTAAATATGCTTGGCTCTGTTGACTATGAATTTGGGTGTCATCTAGTTTAAGGTGGAGATCAGGCTGAGAATGAGCTAGTGTGAAAATCTGGTAGAAGGTTTTCTTTGTATTGACTTTCATGTTACTACTTTTGCACCATTCTTCTAGTGTGAGGAGTGATTCTGAGATTATTCTTTGAGGCCGGTTTTGCTTTCTTTTGTCTATTGATGCATAGAGTACAAGATCATCGGCATACAAGGCACACTTAACATTAGGCCTACTGTTCATTAGCTGCAAAACTACGTCATTGATCATGACATTAAACAGAGTTGGGCTGATGACTGAGCCTTGTGGGAGTCCCATTCACTGTTTTTGAATTTTGAAATCTCATCTCCATACTTGGTTGCACAAAACCTTTGGTTAAGGAAATTGTGTATCCATTTAAACATCCTACCCTTTATACTAGCATTGAGAAGTTTCTCCTTTAATTTAGTTTTCCATACAGATCCATATGCGTCTTTGAAATCCACAAAGACAGCAATAGTTGTTTTTCTATTATTTAAAGAGTCTTTAATTTCTTGGGTCAATTTAGTGACCTGTTGTGTGGTTGATCTGTGTGTCCGGAAACCTGCCTGTTCTGTAGCTAGGATATTTTGTGATTCTAAGTACCAGTTTAACCGGTTACTGACCATGCGCTCCATGGTTTTGGAAAGCACACTTGTTAGGCTTATAAGGCGGTAGCTGTCTAGTCTATCTGAGTGTTTATTCTATTTTAATATGGGTACTATATAAGCTTTTTGCCAGTAGTTCTGGCAGTAGTAGTTCTCCATATTTGATTAAAAATATTTAAGCATATCTTTTTTGCACATAGCCCAAGGTTTTTGAGGAATTCCCCTAATATCCTGTCTGGTCCAGGTTGTTTTCTTGGTTTTAGTGATTGAATTGCCTGTTCCAATTCCATTACACTGAAATCCAGATTGAAGATATCTATATGGTTTGTGTTTTCTTTTTGCGATTTTATATATCTTTTAATTGTTTTTCTTTATTTTTTTGTTCTTTGTTGCATGGTTTACTATTAGTGAAGCATTTGTTGAACTTGTTGGCTATATCCATATCCTGTGAGGTTGCTCCATCCTTTTGGAAATTGTGATTTCCTTTCGGTGCTGCCTTACTGTCAAGGTTGGAGATAAACTCATGGATTTTGTTGCTGTCTTTTCTATAATCCAAGTTCTCTAGGAATTTCTGATAAGTTTGCTTCTTGGCTTGGGCTAATTCCTTTCTAAAATAGGCTGCTTTTTTGTCTCCAGGCTCTTATGTCAACTGGATCTTTTGTTCTTTCAGCAAATTTTCTTGCTTCTCGTTGAGATTTAAGGTCTTCTAAATCTTTTGTCCAGAAAGGTTTGTAGTTCTTCACTCTACCTCTTGGAATGTTATTTTATGCTGCTCTCAGAAGTATATTACTGAACTTTCTGCAATTTTTATCAGGTGCTAGCTCTGAGTAATTAAAGGATTCTTTTTGGAGTCCCTTATCCACTTCCTTTTGGAAAAAGCTCCCACTTAGCTTTTTTTGAGGTGCCAGGAATATTTAGCTTTTCTGAAATTCCTCTCAGGTTTTGTGTTAACAGTCAAGTAAGTAATTATACTTCTATATCCGCTTCCTGGGTCATCATGAATTTTTCTCGTCTGCTGATGTTAAAGTCAAGTCCAGATTGGTTCCTGTCCCATTGTAGTGTAAATATGTGTATGGTAGTGCTGTTAAAATATCACAGGAAGAAGACATTGACGTCTTTTGTATAGTGGAAGCTAAACTTTCCACAGAAAATCTTAAATACTTTGAGACACACCAGTACATTACATATATCCTCCCTATAGGAAGACAAATTGCCAGTGGAATACTCGATAGGAGTTAAAAAGGATATAAGACACAAGTTTAACATTGTCAAAGATATGCAAGTTACAGACCTGTCAGAAATATTAAAAATTGATATATGGAAATATAATCAGCATTTTAAAATTTTTGGACTCTACAACCCCACAAATAACAAACCCAATTTAGATGTAATAGAAACAGATACAAAAGTCATAGTAATAGGAGATTTCAACGCTCATTTTGAGGCAGTAGGCTATAAGGACATAAATGAACCAGGCAAAAAAGTGAAAGACCTGCTAAATACCAGTATAATAAAGATAACCCATACATGAAAATGTAAAAGGGATGAATATAAAGCACCTTTAAAATAACTAAAAACTGCATGGCACACAAAGCTTGTTAATTATACGGTTACAGTAAGACTATTTAAAAGTAGGAATAGTATTTTAAATGAAATAGATGTATGGTATGGCCAATCTGTTGTAGCTGAAGTTATCATCTGGAATATTTAACTAGGTAATACCATCTTAAAATAAATAGGAAGTTTATATAGTGAAGTTAAAAATATCTATTAATACTCGAGATGGAGATTTTACTTACATACTTAACTAAATACAGAAAACTAACCTGAACATGTTTCGAGCCTGCCTCTAGACTCATCCTCCGCTATACTCCATCAGATGGAGTATAGCTGAGGATGAGTCTAGAGGCAGGCTCAAAACATGTTCAGGTTAGTTTTCTGTAATTAGTGAAGCATGTATGTAAAATCTCCATCTTGAGTATCAATAGATAGGCAATACCAAATTTACCTGAGTGTGATTCATACTTGCTTTTTAGATTAAAGCCAACAGTATATTCCTCCAGCTTAAAATCTTTGCTTAGGCAAATATAGAAAAAATGAGCACAACATAGCAACACTGAGACCAATTTCACTAAGTCCAACTATGACCATTTTGATGGCCAGCAGCCAAAACCACCCAACAGTTAGTTATGTTTGATAAACTTATTGATAGAACAATGGGTGATACATCTCTAAAATATTTTAAATCCAACTGAAATACTGAAACAAGTTTTATTTGGGATATTGAAAACATGTGTAAAATGAGTAAGTTCAGTGATCTGTTAAAAAGTTTGATGGAACTTATACAAAGTACATTCAAGTTCTAAGGTCTTTGACAAACTATTCGCTCAGAAAATTTGAAGCTTCTGTCACTTCTGAATGTAATCTCCCTATAGACGTACACATTTTTTACAACGTTGATGCCTTGATTCCATGAGTGCTGTAAACGCTTCTATAGGAGTATGTTTTGACCACTGGAAAATCGCTGATGCAATAGCAGCACAACTGGAGAATGTGCGACTATGAGGAATGTCAATCGCTACAAGCCTGGTCAGGTGAGTAGGGAGCATGAGAAACCACTTCAAAGTTTTTGTCACAAAGAAACTCCTGCTTCAGTCATTCATGGCACCCACCTGGAAGAAGGACACTTGCTGGATTTTCAGGTTTTCATGTAGTATTGTAAGCACAGATCCAATTGAAACGCCAACTTTGGAGGTGATATCTTTCATACTTGTTCAGTGATCCTTCAAAACAACTTTTCCATTCGTGCATCCAAACTGTCAAACCAGCTGGTGGGAGGCTGAGGTTGTTTTAGTTCATTCTCATGTGACATTCAACCTTTTCTGAACTATTGAATCCACGAATGAGCATTTTTCAAATTTGTGACACCATCACCACATGTCTCACTCAACAGGCAAAGAATTTCAATAGCTGTCACACCATGCAAGTGGAGAAAACAAATGAATATTCGCTGTTTTTGGAATGAGAACTGTAGCAGAAGATTACATCCTCAGAATATTATATTCACTAGAATATAATATAATAAAGTAATGAATTAACATAAATAAAAAGGATGATAAGATTAAATATAAGAATTCAGATATGAAACAACATATCAAAATTTGCAGAAAAATCCAATTAACAAGAACATGATAATTAAATTTCAATCCAATTAAGGAATTAAATAATATCAATTGTTCGAGCCATTTGAGCGCCAAGATGGCCAGGATATGTTAGTCAAGAAGTTGACATGGGAATTCCCAAGCAGCGCGTGGCTCTCAACAGGGATAAACCCAGCTCACGCTGATGCAGAGGCGATGTGACACACTGTACTATGCCACGTGACGTCACTAGTCAGCCAGGAGTAGCCAATGAGAAGTAAGAAAGAACGGCAGGTTGAGGAGGGGGGTGATGCGATACTTATGTACAGTAAGACAGTAAGGATAGGAGAGAGGGGAGCGGCAAAGGTTATATAAGACAAAACTCAAGCGAAAACAGGGTCGATCTTCAGTATTAAGCAGTTATTAAACGTACGAGGGTGGTGTTATACCACAGGCCAGGAGCTGGATCATCAAGGAAGGCGACGCAGAAGCCGTGCACCATGGAACGACGAAGACAGCATTAACCATAATTTACTAAGGTTGGTTTTCTCCCTAAAGATTAAAGTGAACTGCATAGGTAATATCGATCCTGGTAGATATAGGGTAATTATGGCCCATATTAAATTCAGTCTTATATATTGAACCGCTTCTCTCCATCCACACATTATAGTAAAATACATATGTAAAGATTTCTGTAGCAACAATGCTAATTGCACTGTTATTAATATTTGTGTGAAGTTAAATAAAACACCTTAAAGTTAATCTGAAATTCCCTTGAATACAAGTTTCTCTAATAAGCTCTACCAGATATATCTAATCCCAACTAGGCCTATAAGTGAATATTTCAGTCTCTCGTTCACCACAGAAAGGAGGGAGACATGGCAACATCGCCGCACGCCGGCAGCCTGCAGTAATTAGCCTAACGGTAAGATATTTATAGATAGAGAAGCCTAGCCGTGGTCAAGCAACATGCTCCAACGTGATTAACACCACAAAACCCCTACAATGTGGCATCCAACCAACAAAACCCCTACAATGTGGCTAGCCCAACGTTTTTAAGGCACGAATACGTCCATTGACATCCCATAGAATATTCAGATTAGCGGAGAGAAGCAAGCAGTTACACTTTAGGGAAACCACCTAATATTAAGCACGGGACGAGCAGCGGAGGAATCACTGGAACACTGGAAACATCACTAGTCTAGAGGGCAACAACATTACAGCACTAGAACGTCTCAGCTGTACAATACCTGTACAAAACACTGGACAACTGGACAGGAATTTGGAGCAGTACAATCCAAGGAAGGCAGCGGAATCACCACGGCTACAAGCATCTAAGTAGTAAGTGTGAAAATTTCTATATGTGTAAAGATTCCAGATTTTCTTGCATAATAAAAATAATAACTAAATAAATATCTGCCAGTCCAGTAGAATCACAGAAATTACCAGTGTTATTAGACAAAATCGTTGTCAGTTTCCATCAGAACTTATTAAATTCAGAAGTGATAATTGTAAGTATAGAATCATAGAGTTTGAAGTGCTTAAGCTATTGTAATCTTGCAAAAGAAATTATTGTAAAGGAAGGAAATAGATTTATACGAGAGATCATGAATGAATTGAAACTACCTAATTCAAAGTTAGTAGGCAATAAAACTCTTGAATCAGAGGAAATAAATAGCACAATGGCAGAAAATAATAGGCAATTTGAAGATAGTTGCGACGATTGTAGGCCTGAACAAGAAGTTATAATGGAAGTAGAAACAGTTGAAAATAACATATCAACACAAAATGAACTTTTTGTCGTGCATACTGAAAATGCAGTAGGCCTAAATGGACAAACAAATATAGATGCAGGACCGCCTGTACAACCTACACAAAATGTAAATAATGAGGGTGACATCAAAACAATGTTACAAAATTTATTTTTATCTATGCAAACACAGAATGAAAGTATAACAAACGTAGCATCAAAGTTAACACAAGTACAAGAAAATGTAGCATCACAATTAACACAAGTACATGAAAAGGTAGAATCACAGTTAACACAAGTAAAGGAAATGTAGCATCACAATTAACACAAGTGCAAGAAAATGTTAAAATACAAAACGAGAATATGATGTCTAAAGTAACCGAGAATAAAAAAAATCTGGAATCTCGAGTGGAGGGCATGAATGCTAGTATTGTTGAAGTGAAAGGTTTACAGGAAATGTTGTGTTCTGAAATTCAGAGAAAATGTACGCAGCTTGAACAGAAAATTAATGACAATACTAAGAAAATAGATTCAAGTCTAGCAGAAATAGTACGGTTAAAATCCGATTTTAATAATGAACTGAGAGCACAAGATAATGTCATAGCAGAAATTCGTAACGAGCTGGTACACGAATCTGAATTACAGAAAGAATCCATTGTTTCTTTACGTAAAGATGTTGATGCCATCATGAACTCGAACAAAAACACAGTAAGTACAGTGAGTGATAATAATGTTTTGCAGGGTAATGTAAATGTACGTGAAAGAACACCTAGCTTTTCGATAACCTCAGAAAATGCTGAAAGTGGTAGGCCTACTAGTAACGCTAGTTCTATCAACAAAACAGTAGTTTCAAGTTCAGATGTCCTACCTAATCATATTTTGAGTGAATTTAATCTCCCTATATATGGAGACAATAAGGATAGGAATTTATTGATGAGCTAGAATTTTATTTTGCAGTAAAACAAATCCCCGAGCATTTGAAACTTACGATCGTAAAGAAATGTTTACACGGTAGTATTTCACAATGGTATATGATTACTCATGCGGAGAATCAAAGTTATGAATTTTTTAAGAGATCTTTCCTTACACGTTTCTGGAACAGTACATTCCAAAACAAGATAAAAGCAGAGCTAACTAGTGGACAGTACAGTGGTGATAGGGATGGTACTATGATAGATTACCTAATTTCTATGGCAACAAAAGCAAAGAAATTGGAGCCTCCAATGGAAGACACCCAATTTATTGATTTAATTTTTAGGCATTATCCAGACCATGTTAAATTTCCAATTATTTTAGCTAGGCCTAAAGAGCTAGCGGAGCTGATAGAAATTCTGTCGCAGTTTGATTTAAACAAGACCCCAGTATTTAAAGGGAGACGTAACAATAACAATGGGAACAGCCACAACAATGAGCAGCCTAGTACATCTCACGAATACCGGAGAGAAAACCATTTTGTTAGAGGGAAGGGAAGGGAACAGAAACCAATTCTCCAACGAACAATGGCGATAATAATAACAAAAGGAAATTCAACAGTTACAACAATGGTAATAACAATAACAATGGAAATCCTCAAAAGAAGTTTGACAGTAGGAATAGCAGGAATTTTAGCAATCAGGGCAATCAGAATAGGCCTTGGAACGGAAATAACAATGGAAACGGCTATCAGAATAGGAATCCAAACCATCAACAATGGAAAAATAACAATGGGAATCAAAATAGGCAAATTAACTTCATGAAGTTTGATAGAAGGCCCCCAGCAAGTCAATTCAGACGTAACCTCCCACCATAGATGCGACCTAATAGGTATAATACGGCATATCATAGGCCTACATTCCAAGGGAACTGGAACAGAAATAACCATGCTAAAAATTGGAACAGAAATAACGGGAACTACAGACGAGGGAATAATCAGAGGTACAATTCAAACAGGGATAGGAGTGATAGTGATCAGGAATTGAATCACAGTAATGGCGATAGGCCTAATACTCAACTGAATCCCCAAACAGAACCATTTAATAATGAAGGTCAGACGAACCAGAGCAATTCGGTAAACTAGATAACCACGATTTGACAGTGTTCCCAAGCCGTGGTAATGGAATAGATGTGAATGAGAAAATAAGCAGTGAACACGTAAACATGATTTCAGCTGTAGGGATCAGAAATGACGATAATGCAGATGTCAACAATCATTTACAACGAAACATGAAACAGTTAAAACTAACAGATGAGGAAGAAAATGTAGTATGTCAACCACCATGTATTAAAGTAATTATTCATGAGAAAGAATACGACGCCATTGTGGATTCGGGCTCATCGAACACAGTAATAAGCCAGCAATTATATGAAGAATTAATTAGGCAAGGAAAAATGTTAATAAGCATCAGAACTTGTAATATATATTGCGGTGTTGCAATAGGAAGAAACCGTAAGAAAGTACTTTATCAGTGTATGTTAGACATGGAACTACAAGGCAACAATAACAATAGAATATCTGTGGAATTAATGACGTTAGTTGTACCATTGTTGACAAATCCCATCATTATTGGTTGTGACTTATTTCAAGCATGGAAGTCTATAATTAACTTAGGTGAGAAGGAATTAAATTTGAATAGAGGACAAATGAAATTATCGATCCCATTCAGCAACATTGAATCACAGGAGAAGAATATTTTAATGGATAGTGAAAAAGATATTCAAGATGAGTCATTTTTTATAGAACACTTACAAGTAAATGTGAACCAATGCATCGCAGAGCTGAAATTCCCAGTAGAAGATGAAAATAAGTATTATGGTGAATTGTGCGATTGCAAAAATAACAAATGTAGGTTATGTAGTGACGAAGTCATGGCTTTACGTAGACTGCATAATGAGGATAGCATAGGCCATAGTAGCTTTGTAGATGGAGAAATTACATGTAATAAAGTATCAACTGATGATTCGAAGATTACGGAGATGCTATATGATAAAGTTAAGGAAGCTAAGGGAATAACGAATGAAGAACGAAGAATGCTTCATCATGTATTATTGAAGAATAGGGACGCATTTTCACTCCAACCCGGCATGTGCAAATCCTATGTCCACGAATTTGAAGTAACAGAAGATATTGAACCATTCAAATATAGTGCTAGGAGTATACCCCTAACAATTAGTGAGAAAGCAGACGCCCTAGTTGAAGATTTACTAGCAAATGATATTATTGAACCAGCAATGTCACCATACATTAACCCGCTTTGTTGGGTGATTAAAAGAAATGGATCAGTGCGTTTAACTTTAGATACACGTAAGCTGAACTCTTACACTCTGCCAGACGGATTCCGAAGCGAACCAGTAGAACAGCTATTAGCGAGACTAAAAGATGACAAATATTTTTCATCGATTGACTTAACATCGTCATTTTTACAGATACCACTAGTAGAACACTTAAGAAAGTATACATCGTACCTACACAAAGGGAAACAACTCTGTTTCAAACGAGTGGCGTTTGGACTAAAGACTAGTTCAGGAGCATTATTACGTGCCTTAGATGGCATATTTAAAGATTCCACAAAGAACTTTGCGACGCAGTACGTTGATAATTTTTTCTTACACTCGCAAGATGTGAAATCACATATAGGCCACATAGATTATGTGCTGAGCAAGTTACGAGAAAACGGAATGATGATTCACCCACAGAAATCACAGTTTTTTAAACCTGAAGTTGATTTTCTAGGATATGTCATAACGCAACAAGGCATTAAACCTAATGAAGAAAGAATCCAGAGTATTTTACAGCTTCCACACCCGAAAAATGCTAAACAGTTACGCAAGGTGTTAGGAGTCATGCAATATCAGAAACGATTTGTTGTAGGCTATGCGCAAGAAGTCGCACCCCTTAATAAATTGTTACAGAAGAATATTAAGTGGAGTTGGACCGAAATGGAAAGAACAACTTTTGAAAGAGTTAAGAAACTGTTTGCTCAGAGTATATTGTTAGAAAGACCAGACATGGACAAGGAATTTGAGATATTCACCGACACAAGCAGAGTAGGCCTAGGCGGCGTGCTGATGCAACGAGATGATGAAGGAAATCACAGGGTAATTAGTACCGCATCCAGGGGACTGTCACAAGCAGAAAGAAATGCAACTGTAACAGAAATAGAAATCGCTGCAGTGTATTATAGTCTTCTGAAATTTAGAACCTATATATATGGTAAGAAAATCAAAGTCTACAGCGACCACATTTCATTATCATTTATTGCCAGATGCAAATTAGCAAATAACAAACTGAGTCGATGTGTAATGGAAATATTAGCATATGACGTCACAATAGAACACGTCCATGGCCGAGATAACACCTTCGGAGATCTGTTATCAAGATTAAACAACAACCCAGAAATACCTGAAAATCTTGATAAGCCAACGTATGATGTTAAAATCATGAAAATCGACATCCAACATGAAAAACAGATCGTGAAAAGATTTCATGAAATTGCAAAGATCCAAGATGAGGACGCAGAACTAAAAGTTTTGAAAGGAAAGGCTAGGCCTATAGTAGAAACACCAGATCTAAGCAGAACTGTCAGGGAAATAGACATATCAGTAGATGAAGGGGAAGACCCAGATGATAAACTCAAGACGATAGGAATTAAAGACAACATACTTTATAAGTTGCACGGTAAAGAATATCCAATGTGGAAAACTTACGTCCCAAAGTCACTAGAAGTCGACCTTATCAACGCTTATCACAAAAGCATGAACCATGCTGGGACTGAGCGACTTATAATGAATATTTCGGAGCACTTTTACATCAAGCACATTTCAAAGAAGGTGAGGAAAATAGTAGCCTGTTGTTTGTTGTGTCAACAATGCAAACCACTCAACATTAAATATGATGTAGTACCGCAAGCAATCATAGCGAGTAGGCCTAACGAAATGGTAGCACTAGATGTAAAGTTACACGAATTACCACCAGGAAAATTCGGATGTAAATATATGCTGGTATTATATGATATTTACACTAAATTCGTCAAGATATACCCTATGCGACTAGTAAACAGTAGAAGTTGTCTGCATAAAATAGTCAAACATTACATAGTAAATTACGGAGATATTTTTTCGATCCTATGTGATAATGCGAGTATGTTCTGTAGTAAGCTATGGGTAGAAACACTCAAGCAGAATGGGATAAAACAATACCATTCCAGTATTCATATGCCTCAAGCAAACTCCAGCGAAAGAATTATTCGCGATATTTGCCTATCAGTAAGAATACTTTGTCACAACTAGCATACGAAATGGTTCGATGAGTGTCCAGTAATTGAGAAAGTGCTAAACAACAGCATCAATGCAACCACAGGTGAAGCACCAATTCGACTGATATTGAACATAGAACCTCAGCCAGTAATTGAAAAATTACCTAAAGCAATTCCTAATAATGCGAAAACGTTAACGCTAGAGCAAAGATGCAAGCATGCGTTAGACAGAATTCACAAGAAAGCCGAGAAAAGGATCGCTACTGCAAAACGGTACAAACATAAATGGAAACCAGTAGTCAATGACAAAGTTCTGGTAAGAGACAGAAAGATTTCTTCGAAAATTCATAAGCGAAGTTATAAGATTGAAAAATTATACCGTGGCCCCTATCGAATCAGCAAATTAGTCGCTGAGCATACATATGAACTTGCTGAATTAACAGGCGAGAAAATTATTGGTAGATACCACCGCCAGAATCTTAGACCTTTCAAAGAATTAAATAAGCTTCAATAAATTCGAGTCGGATTTCTTGAACTTAAAACTACTGTCCGCGACATCAACACTGTACGGTAGAATTAATTTTCCATAGTGTATGTTTGTACGTTAGTATGCATTGTATGGTAGAATAAGTTTCCCTAGTGCATATATATGTATGTCGTGAAGTGAATAATGTGCATCATGATATCTGCTATAATTATACGAACCAGACGTCGTTGATATCCGTTAAATTCGGAGAAGCAGAATCATTACCATTCATTCAAAGTTACCCATGTGATATGAACCTGACGTCATATTACTTGAGCGATTGTGACCAAGATTTATTCGTGTGCAACGATCAAAGTGAAATGTTATATATTTTTGTGTGTGTGTTAAATGTCAAGATATAATAATACATCAATGGTGAAAGTAAGCCAACCAGTATAATTGTGAAGCATGACATCTCAACAGCTATATTTTATGTAACATGTATTGTATGAATCATTGTATTTTTTTTTTAAATTGTTTAATTTACATGTGACAAGTGTCATAATATAAGTATTAATAGTGCCAATGACACAAGTGCAGTCAAAACGAACTGACACAGTTACAATAGTAGTATTTCAGAAGTATATTTTAGAAAAGTAAGCACACCCACTCACAGTAATGTTATTTTGTTAGAGGGAATCGAAATCCAATAAAAATTTTATATTTGTATAGAAAATTTATATTTGATTCCGGAGCACATTGTAGCAGAAGATTACATCCTCAGAATATTATATTCACTAGAATATAATATAATAAAGTAATGAATTAACATAAATAAAAAGGATGATAAGATTAAATATAAGAATTCAGATATGAAACAACATATCAAAATTTGCAGAAAAATCCAATTAACAAGAATATGATAATTAAATTTCAATCCAATTAAGGAATTAAATAATATCAATTTAATTCCATAATTCCGTTGTTCGAGCCATTTGAGCGCCAAGATGGCCAGGATATGTTAGTCAAGAAGTTGACATGGGAATTCCCAAGCTGCGCGTGGCTCTCAACAGGAAAAAACCCAGCTCACGCTGATGCAGAGGCGATGTGACACACTGTACTATGCCACGTGACGTCACTAGTCAGCCAGGAGTAGCCAATGAGAAGTGAGAAAGAACAGCAGGTTGAGGAGGGGGTGTTGCGATACTTATGTACAGTAAGACAGTAAGGATAGGAGAGAGGGGAGCGGCGAAGGTTATATAAGATGAAACTCAAGCGAAAACAGGGTCGATCTTCAGTATTAAGCAGTTATTAAACGTACGAGGGTGGTGTTATACCACAGGCCAGGAGCTGGATCATCAAGGAAGGCAACACAGAAGCCGTGCACCATGGAACGACGAAGACAGCATTAACCATAATTTACTACGGTTAGTTTTCTCCCTAAATATTAAAGTGAACTGCATAGGTAATATCGATCCTGGTAGATATAGGGTAATTATGGCTTATATTAAATTCAGTCTTATATATTGAACCGCTTCTCTCCATCCACACATTATAGTAAAATACATATGTAAAGATTTCTGTAGCAACAATGCTAATTGCACTGTTATTAATATTTGTGTGAAGTTAAATAAAACGCCTAAAAGTTAATCTGAAATTCCCTTGAATACAAGTTTCTCTAATAAGCTCTACCAGATATATGTAATCCCAACTAGGCCTATAAGTGAATATTTCAGTCTCTCGTTCACCACAGAAAGGAGGGAGACATGGCAACATCGCTGCACGCCGGCAGCCTGCAGTAATTAGTAATTAGCAGTAAGATATTTATAGATAGGGAAGCCTAGCCGTGGTCAAGCAACATACTCCAACGTGATTAACACCACAAAACCCCTACAATGTGGCATCCAACCAACAAAACCCCTACAGAACATCGCATTTTGGAGTAAAAGAAAACACTCCTCACTGTAGCTGCAGCTACTAGAGTTCTGTGCTCTGTAGGGTGCTGCTATTTATGTCACACATTCACAAAGAGTGTGTTCATCTTTATGCTAGACTGCTTTGTCTTCTCCCAGTCCTGAGGAAAAAATCAGAGACCTTAGAACTTGAACGCACCTCGTACAGAGAAGAATAATAACATTTGTGAAATAGCATGAGTTACCAAGTTTTTGGCTTTAGCCATCATCTTCACCTATGCAGTCAATGGTCTACAAAACATATTCTGCCAAGAGCTTGGTAAGTGGAGTAGTTAAACGGGTTAGTCAGTTCATATTTCACAAAAGTGCAATAATGTTCATTAGAAATTAACCCTTCACTGGCGGAAACCCATATATGGCATGCTTGTTTACATCCTCGAAGGTGAAAACCTTCTATATGAGTTCTCTGACCAACTCGCACACAAAGTACATAAAATCTTCAAAAGAGAATACTTGGGAATTCCCTTATTCAAGTGCCCAGGATGATTCGAGTAGAGGATTTCACTGGCTATGCATATCTAGTGAATAGCATGCTGTTTTTGTTCAGAGTTTTCCCCTTATTTTCGGTAAAATGGCAAGAAGAAAGTGTCTTACAGGTTTTGAAACTGACGAATTAATTATCAAAGTGATAGTGAAGTGTCAGAATTTCCATTTAGTGATAGAAAGGGATGTTTTTCTGAGGTTGCTACCAGCAGTGTTGGTTAGAGTGAGAGTAACGTAAGTTACACCGGTGGCAATAGTGCACCCAGCTGAATGGAAGTGAGTAATTTCGATGCAAGTCCATCATCTACTATTACAGGATACATTATCCAGCAAGGCCTAGTTCTGCCTTCTGATTTTGATCAAGATACTAGTACAATTGGAAATCATAGCCTACTCTAGGCCTATGTAAACTTATAATGCATTCAGTGAGACTTGTGCCATTTCTGCATAAACATGTTCACGCTAAATAATAAAAATCGTTTCTGGAGCAGATTACGGGCAGAATTTGGCAAGAATCCAAGGTATATGTTGTTTTTGTGTTTGAATACATGACTTAAGTTACTTTCAATTGGTTTTTGATTAACTTACTTTTTCTTTAAAAATTCCTTTCGTCCACAGCCTTAAAACATCGCCACCTGCTAACTTGAGACTGGTTCCCTGTCTTTTTTTAATATCAGTATTTTGAAGTACCATTATATACAATATATACAGGGTGTTAATGAATAACACCAAAATATTTTACCTGTGTATAGAGGGGACATAGACAAGCAACTTTTATTAGGAGATTTTTGCTCTATGGATTGAATTTTTCCTGTTACAGCATAAAATCTCGCAGGGCATGGCCGCCACTCACTTCTAACATTAGAAAAAAATGCAAAACAAAGGAACTTTGTTGTCGACACTGTTGTTAGAAATAAAAGAACTAATGCAGTGGAGGCCAATCATGTGGTTAGTCTATAAATTTTGCAGATTATGGAAACACTAAATTATGATATAGCTGTTGAGAAATGATTAAGAGTCAAGTTTTTATGGATTACTAGGAAGGCATGAAGTCAATTTAATGAACATTTTAACCCTATTTCACTTAATTATTGATTTACGAACACCAAATTATGACTTTAATACCCTGTAGCGTACACATTTTACGTCATAGAGCAAAACTCTCCTAATAAAAGTTGCTTGTCTAAGTCCCCTCTATAAACAGGTATAGTATTTTGGTGTTATTTATTAACACTCTGTATTGTTTAATTCTACTTAATTGAGGTATTTTCACCTAAGAAATGTGTGTTCTTCAGCATGGCAAAAATGAGACGATTAAATTACTTCACTGTAGGCTGTGTTTATTTTTCTTAGAATTGAGATAATTAGTATTTTAAATCCTTAAAAGCATCACAATCTGTATTTTTGATAAAAGCATGGATGACCAATTGAGGACCCTCTGATGATGTTTTTCTGTGTCGCTGTAACTTTCAGCCACAGTCAAATGCATCTATGTAATTTTGAGAGTGGAACTGCCATTCCCAAACATCATCACTTCACTTCATAATCTCATTTACTCCATTTACTTGTTGATGTATTCCACTTGAGGTCTCACTTGAGAAGATATATTGAAACTTTTTTGAAGCATTAGGCACTGCTGAAATCAATGGCCTGATATTTATAGTATACACTGTTGAGAACCCTCAGAATGCAACTTGGAAGCTTCTTCTTAGTTTAATTTTCTGACATTGTGAGGAGAAAAATATTCAAACCGACTCTTTCAACTTCAAATAGTTAGAAATTTAGTGGAAGAAGGAGGCAAGATGGACATACCTCAACTCTGATAAGTAAGAAAGTAAGTAAGTTTCAATCATCCAGTCAGGTCATTACAATGACGTTGGATATGTCTCAATACAAAATATATTAAATACATAGGGATCTCTGAAATTCGCAAGATGCGATAATGCAAATAGTTCTTGATTCAACAGATATTTGCGTAATTTCGTTTTACTGCCTTCTATAACTCCAAAAACAGCACTTCTGAAAAGCGAAATAACACGAACTTGATATAATAACACGAATTTCACATAATATTGTGAATTTTGCATAACATGAAAAGTAATCATAATTCCCGTTTTTAGACAAATGTTGGCAGTAACATTGTTTTATTGGGATAAATGAATCCATTTTTATCAATACTTTCGTAATTTCCACCATTTCCTCGTGATGTGATGGCATGATGGCAAAGAAGAATATTTTCTCATTGGGAGGTAGATCCACATTTTTTCACTCCAAAACAAACAGCTCACTGTGAAAGCCAAAAGAGGAAGAAATTTAGGATCAACATTGAGATCAACAGTGCACTCTGGCACTATCATAGTTTGCTCTGTAAGTTCTAAAGCAATTTTTTTTTTAATTGAAAGAATATAAAATCAGTTTTTTTTTATTTATTTATTTTTATTATTAATTCATCAAGCTTGTCTAAGAAAAAAATTCAGAACAACAATAATTCAGTTCAGTTTTGTTTCCAAAATCATTGCAGACATAATCCATTATTTACTTTATTCAGGTAAAATATAAGCAGTGGGATGTTTGATTTAAGCTGAGAGTGACAAAAGAAATTACTTGAATAGTTCATAATAATTTATTGTAATTGATGAATTATGAAACTTACAATATATATATATATATATATATATATATATATATATATATATATATATACAGTATATATATATATACTAGCTTAAAAGACCCGGCGTCGCCCGGGTTTTTTATTTTGTAATTGGAAATGTACTTATGAAGGACTTCCGATTTTTAAATTCTAGGTCCTTATATAGGTATTTATAATCTGAAATAGGAAGAACGACTTATTACACTAAAACTATTCCCTCAGAAAACGCTTGATATAGTTTTTTATGGCTCATAGAGGATGTAGAATTCTGCATCGCATCGCTTGTAAGCCTGGTAAGGGTTCAAATAAGAAGAAACAGAAATTCCTGTAACATAAAATTGTAATACCAAGGTGGAAAATTTTATTTCTCCCTCTCATGTTACCATAAAACTGTTTTGGGGATGAAATTAAACAGAAAGCAATATCACTTTCATACTTCTCTCTCCAAAAACCTGCGATATAATAATATACCATATTACCATACCTCGTATTGTTTTCACTATGTCCAGGGTAGAGAAAAGTTACGTGACTGCATTATTTTCATGGATTACATTCTTTAATATTTATTTATAACATGAATTTATAAATTGATACCTTCTCTAATTTGTAAACTTGCATTTCTTTTTTTCCAAAGCCATCTGATACCATTAGCAACATGGCAAACATTCGGCTAACTAGCAAACATCAAATCCACCTTAAGAGCAGTATCGAAATAGTGACACAGCAACTCTTAAATTGGTTCAGTATAAATGGCCTCATACTTAACGTAAGGAAATCAATAGTGATATCCTTCCACCATAAAAGGAATAAAAATCCCTCAAAGCAGACCATTACATTTGAAAACTCCATTACTTATGCTTCGTCAACAAAATTCCTGGGCATAATCATAGACGAACACTTGACCTGGAGCCCCCATATCGAAGAAATAAGTAAGAAATTAGGAAAATTTGTATATGCAATCAACCACATCAAAAAAGTCACAAACCCATCCACAACCAGATCTCTTTACTTTGCACTTGTACATAGCATTATCAGATATGGGATCATTTTTTGGGGTAATAGCACCAAAAGCGCATCAATATTTAGGCTTCAGAAAAGTATCGTTAGAATCCTACATGGAGCAAATAGAACTGACTCATGTAAGCCTATCTTCAAAGCCTTGCAAATTATGCCTCTACCAACTATTTATATATTTGAACTATTATTATTAGTTAAAAACACATAAACGACTACACCAGAATCGAAAGCATCCATAACCACAACACTAGAAACAAATCCGACCTATCTATCCCCCCTCACAGTACATCCTTATTCCAGAAAGGACCAACATATAACGGAATTCACCTATTTAACCAACTACCACAATATCTGAAAGACATAAAACGTGCAAACAAATTCAAAACCACACTAAAGAAATACTTGCTTGAATCATGCTTTTATAGTATTGAGGAATATTACAACTTCAGCTCCATTCCTATTGTAACATCAATAAGCTAAGAATGGTCCCAGAAGGTACTTAATGCAATCTATATAAAAAATAATTTTATGCTATTATCTCTATTTTACTAGTTATAAACACACATTGTTTTTGTTGATCCACATCTGTATCTGAGTGACTGATATCTGCTTGTAAATAGACTCCATTCATAGTCTCAACCATAATTATCAGTTAATGTAGCAAGCTAAATCCTGTAGTAATTAATAATTTTTATTGTAATCATCTATGTTTTATTCATTTGTATTATATTGTATTATAATCATCTATGTTTTTTCATTTGCATTGTATTGTATTATATTTTGTTGTCCATCTCAACTGTGCTTATTGTATAATTCCATCAAATTGTGTCCCATATCATTTTGTAATGATCCAGAGGATGAAATAAACTAAACTAAACTAAACTAAATTAGCAACAATATGTTCTGTGATTTGGGTTTTATAATTCTGTGTAAAAAGGGATTAAGTATTCTCAAAAACATTTAATTTTTGGCATTTAAAATCAAAATTTTGTAAATTCCTTTCTTAGTGAGCACCTACATTATGAAACGAAGGTACTGTCAAAATTCCAAGTCTCTACCCATTATAGTTTAGGCTCTACGTTGATTCCTGTCAGTCAGTCAGGACAAAGCCTTAAGGCGCAATTCCACTGAAGCAACACTGAACGACATGTGGCATGCTACTTGTATCCTAGTGTTGCCTGATTGTAGGTGTGCGACCATGTGCCACAAAAATCAATAATGTCGCATGCGGCATTTGTCTCCCCATGTCGCATGCGCTTTGTCGCCTATGCGTGTAGCATGCGACTAAAATGATTCAACTGAAGCAACTTCAGTCTGGTGCAACATGTCTTTACAAACAATCGCTGCAGCTGCTTATTTGGTAATAACTTTGAATCGTAAAAAAAAAAGTCATTATTTTATCAATATAAAATACTAACCGTAGGTAATCTATACATTTATTCAGTTTTAGTGTATAAACAAACAAGTTACCGGAGCTACAATGTAGAAATAGTATTTAATACCATATACAATACCCATATTAAATATGGGTATTGTATTGTATATAAATTTTATATACAACACCATGGTGTGCCGCGGGCACAGTTTACATAATGTCGGAAGCTTAGGACATATGAGTTTGTGTAGTAGACCTGGGTTCGACCATTCTAGCTAAATTAGTGACGCTACTGTTTAAACTTCAAAAACTGGGCACCCATTATGACGAAAGGAACACTGGACAGATTAATATGAATTACTGAAAAAAAAGAGTTTTTAAGTAAATATATGTGTATGGAAAGATATTTTTCTGTAACAATTTTATTAACAGCTTTAACAAATTTAGAATTACAACATTGTGAGACAATATATATTTTGTAAGAACGACCTTTTATTTCTTGGAAATAACCTTGGGATGACTAAGCATAAAACTGTATATATATATTCTGTTGTGTACAACAACCTAGAGCACGGGGGAAATACACCACAAAAATTCTAAATGCACCCTTTTGAGAAGACCAACCCGTCTCTAGAAAAATCACTTAAAACCCAGGCTCATTGCCGCAAATAAATACAATACTTTCGAGAACACCCTGTACATACTGGCTAGTATTCCCCATGACTAGAAAACCCCAGTAAGTTCCTAGACTATCTACAACTTCAAAGCATAGGGCAATCTCAAAACTCAAAATGGCGTCTGTGCTGAAAAAAATACTTCACAAAACCCACTCTAAACCATGCTAATATCGGTTGTCTGGCGAAAAATACTGAATTACTGTTTTTCGGAAAGGCAAAGAACGTGAAATAGAAGTTACAGAACGGACGGACGTGATATAATTAGTTTCAAGAAAAACAGAAGTGAACAAAGCAAAATTACAAGAAATTTAGATGGTGTAGGCGTAATTTCAAAAGATCCAAACTTGACCCGAAAAATAACTTATTCAACAAAAATGATTTAATATATATATTTTCAGAAACGGAAATTTAGATAGCCGAAACGGGTGAGCACAAAATTTAGATTTGAATCACTATTAACATTGAAAAGAATATGGATAGGTCTCACCCAGCTTTGCTGTCGTCTTCAGACATCGTGATGTACGGCAGCTACGCCCACCAAAAACACTCAAACTCAAATTACATGTTCCTGTCGCGCGTGCTAGATCCCAACTGCCAGTCGCTTGTACCAGCCTCTACTCCCTAGCATTTCACCAGATGGCAGTGCAGTCTAAGAGCGCTATTAAGAATTACCGAGAACCACGGTGTTTAGAGTGGGTCAAAACATGATTTTACCTCCCTGAAGTTAAAAGCAGTTGGCAACCATTAGTGAAAGACTTTAATAAAATCAAATGAGCCGTTTTTCACGGCTCAAACTCCCCTGTCTGCCCAAAATAAAGTCAAAGACTTTATTTCCCAATTTTAGTTTGAGCTTGAATCTAATCCCCTTTTTCATTTTAATTTTTAACTGGGTATCCTATCTTCACAGGACTCTAAAAAAAAAAAACAACAACCAAACAAACACACAAAGCACAATCTTTAATCTTGTGACTGCCGAAATGTTTCCATGCCTTGCCCGATGCCCCACAGGAACTTCAGAACTCCACTTTCGCTCTCATTTCTTAGAAGAGTTCCGTCCATCTTGAACCACTCCACTTATTTCCCCCCGGGCGGGAGATAAGCACCAAAACACCAACTGAAGAGAGAAGGAACCAAAAGCATGTCCAGGCGCACAGGAACTGAGGTCACACCTGACCACCACTTGAGCAGGAACCATCCAATCTGCACCCAACAGGCAGGATACCAGAGGGAGCCAACCAGGTCGAGCGGCATCCAGCTAGCAATCCCCATGACCAGGCAGAGCACGGAGAATCCCAGAGGCTTCGGCCAGAGATGAGAAATCCGGTTGAGGGTGGAACAACTTGACTGAAAGGGCGGTCACCATCGACCGTCCAAAGGCTGGAACCAGCAGAACTCAGGAGCTGCCAGACAGATCTTCCAAAACAGAAAACTGCCAAATTGACAATGTGCAGAGGTGTGGAAACACAGGAGGGCATGCCGCCAAGGGACACAGAAAATAGGAAAAAAACATCAGTGAATAGATGGAAAACAGCTTAGAAAAGACAGGAATGAGGTAATGGTTTAAATTACCAACTCATAGTAATTTTATGTGGTAATGGATCCTGCACAGTAAGTTACATCCAGCTGGGTTTTTTCACTATGGCAACTGGACTACTGCATGTCACAGGAAGATAGCCTCTGCATTAATGCATAACTGCACATCAATAGCTTAGGTGACTATTTGCTAAATGCTTGCTCTTGAAGTCAGCTTCAGCTTAATCCCAAAATGCATGACTGCTTGGCCAAATATGATACTGTTGATGTGTGATTTTTTTTTGATTGCCATCTGTAATTTTTCTGTCACTGGAGCGACTATGCATAGAGTCTTCCCGAAGCCCAAGTGCATGGCTACTACTGACAGCATGATTTCTTTGTTTAGACCTTTTGCTGCTCACCATCACATAGCATGAGTTGCATAAACCAAATTTCCACCCTCCAACACTCGGCTTTTCCTCCTAGTGATTTTGCTCCAACCATTCTCCATTTCAGGCCTCTCCGCTTGCAGGGGCAACAGCATGTTTTCTGCAACCCACACTGCCGCTCAGCAATGCGCCATCTCATAGGTGCTTCTCTTTTTAATTACAGGAACCATTCACTCCAGACGTCTCCGGAGCAGGAACCACCAATGGGCCGGCACAAGACAGGACTCGGTCAGCCAACAAAGAGAAAAGAGAGGCAGAACAGTCCCCCCATCTACATCCAGTTACCATTTGAGGCCGAAACAGATGGCCTACTGACATCGTCCTTGGGCAGAACATAACCAAACTGCAACAATAAAATTCATACGCACAGTATACGTGCAACAAATACATGGCATGCACAATTTCACCATTAAGAGTAAATTATTTATACTTTCCTCTTTTTATGTTTTCTTTTTTTTAATAAAAACAAATCCCAAACAGTGAGTTGAGATCTAGGACATATTTATTACCCGATTTTTCCCGAACAAGAAATCACGTTCTCCAACTTTCCTGAACATAGCCTAAAATCTGAATAAATCCCATGTTAAATTTACTTCAAGGCTTTCACTAATAGCACAAAATGGAAAAGTTAAGGTATTTTAATTTGGGGACCCAAAAATAAAGAAACTAAAGATTGACGTCTAGGGAATTCTTCACGAACTGCAACCCGACAACGAAACAAAATCGAAACGTCCAGCTCAGTGGCTTCCGGAAGTACCAGTGAGCTGCCCACCCCGAAATATCTTAAAACGCAACCTCCTTACAGGAATTAACAGAAGGACTTCAAAACGTGTTCGTGGATCCATCCTTCCTCCCAGCAAGAAGTAAGAGGGAGCCCAAAATACCATGCAAAACCCTACATTGAATTAAGTAAAGCTTTAGCACAGTTATAGATTACATCAAACCCTTTCCAAAATGCCAAAACCCAATTTTGGTTTTATGATATTACCCAAAAATAGCGATATGCCATAACCCAGATCCAAATATTAAACATTTTAAATACAGCTAAAGAACAACTCTAAATCTTCTTCAAAATTTCAATAGAATATCCAGGATAGAGGCAAGTCACCTTTATTTTCTACTCCCTTTGAGGATCAGCTAAACCCGGTTTTTAAATTTTGATACCGGCCGAGCGTTCTGAAAACACCGGTAACTCCCACGAGGAGGCCTACGGGGGCAATCCCTTAGCAGATGACCAGGTCTACGGCAAAAAAAAACATAATCTGCTTTCAGCAGTATCGCCAGAGGCCTAATTCCCTGGCGTTACTTACCGTAACAGATCCTGTATTCTATTTGACATATGGTCCAATTTTGCCTGAAAACGTTGTGCCTGCTTTTGAGATAGACCACCTTCCTCACCTAATTCCCGACATTGCTCGAAAATATCTTCCGTCTTCGCAATAAGGGCCGGTACCTCTAACTGTGGCTTAATGTGTTGCAAATTTTTAATATCGACAGGAGTAGTCAAATTATCCTTCAATATCTTGGTTAAATTCGGAACGGAATCATCTGGATCCACTGTGATACCTCGGACTGACAATTCATAAAGAAGATCAGCTTTCAACAGAAACTCAAGTGGTACGTATGTTGGGTTACTCATGATGAATCAAATTACAAAACTTTAAGTTAATAGAAAAATGAAGGTTAGGTTTCAGTAAAATAATATCAATTAAGTTTCAAAATTTAAGTTAAGGATTGAAAAATAACTGTTAGTTTTCGAAAAACCGATATCAATGAAGTTAAGTTTCAGAAATAATACTAAAGTAGAAATTGACTGTTAGGTTTCGGAAATCCAATATCAATGAAATCAAGTTTTCAAAATTCAAATTTAAAAATGAAAATGGCTATTAGATTTCAGAAATAGCACAATGAAATTAAATTCCGAAATTTTAAATTAGGAATCTCAAATAACTGTTAAGTTTCTGAATAATAATATCAATGAAATTAATTTTCAGAATTTAAGGTAAAAATACCAAATAACTGTTAGGTTTCGAAAATCTAATATCACTAGAATTAAGTTTCAGAATTTATGTTAAGCATAGAAAATGACTGTTAGGTTTAAGAAATCTAATATCAATGAAATCACGTTTCCAAATTTGAATTAATATTTGAAAATGACCATCAGGGTTCAGAAATATGTCAATCAATTAAGTTTCAAAACTTCAATAAAGAATGCCAAATCTTGGTTAAGATAGAAGTATAATATCAGTGAGGTTAAATCTCAATAAGAATAGCCACACGATCCAGAACTCCAAAAATTACTCAAGATGTAATTAGGTTACTTCAAAATAATACAGCTATCATGAAGCATGAAAGATGGCTTAATGAAAGATTCAAAAAGAAATCCAAAATTCTTAAAGTCAACAAGTAGCAAAAATTTTTTTTCTCTTTAAGTTAGGGTAGAACTAAACAATGAAAAATCACTCGCGTAACAAAGTTTGAAAAAGGGAAGCTTTAGCAAAATTTTGAAAGATCAATGCTTTAGTAAATTTTGAAAAATCAATGCCTTAGCAATTTTTAAAAAGTCAATGCCGTAGTAGTTTTGAAAAATCAATGCTGTAGCGATTTTAAAAAATCAGTGCTTTAGCAAATTTTGAAAAGTCAATGCTATAGTAGTTTTGAAAAATCAATGCTGTAGCGATTTTGAAAAATCAGTGCTTTAGCAAATTTTGAAAAGGTCAATGCTATAGCAATTTGAAAAAATCAACGCTTTAGTAGATTTGAAAAGTCAATGCTATCACAAGTTTGAAAAACTGAACTACTCAACGTGCCAGTAGCAAAATTGTACGTTAATGTTCTCCCAATATCATAATGTTTAATACAAAACAGGAAAAACTGAACTACTAAAAATGCCAGTACAAAATGCAGATCCAGCCTAACCTTAGGCATTGGATCAAAAATCTAAGTAGTTGAAATGCTGTTAAAAATTAAAAAAAAAATCCAATTTTGAAAAAGGCAATTCTCGAAAAGTGTACTGAAGAGAAAGCAGAGCGCAAATTTAGAAAAATGGGGTCAAAAACCCTAACTACGCTCTGCTACCACTTAATTGTGCCACGGGGACGGATTTACATAATGTCGGAAGCTTAGGACATATGAGTTTGTGTAGTAGACCTGGGTTCGACCATTCTAGCTAAATTAGTGACGCTACTGTTTAAACTTCAAAAACTGGGCACCCATTATGACGAAAGGAACACTGGACAGATTAATATGAATTACTGAAAAAAAAGAGTTTTTAAGTAAATATATGTATATGGAAAGATATTTTTCTGTAACAATTTTATTAACAGCTTTAACAAATTTAGAATTACAACATTGTGAGACAATATATATTTTGTAAGAACGACCTTTTATTTCTTGGAAATAACCTTGGGATGACTAAGCATAAAACTGTATATATATATTCTGTTGTGTACAACAACCTAGAGCACGGGGGAAATACACCACAAAAATTCTAAATGCACCCTTTTGAGAAGACCAACCCGTCTCTAGAAAAATCACTTAAAACCCAGGCTCATTGCCGCAAATAAATACAATACTTTCGAGAACACCCTGTACATACTGGCTAGTATTCCCCATGACTAGAAAACCCCAGTAAGTTCCTAGACTATCTACAACTTCAAAGCATAGGGCAATCTCAAAACTCAAAATGGCGTCTGTGCTGAAAAAAATACTTCACAAAACCCACTCTAAACCATGCTAATATCGGTTGTCTGGCGAAAAATACTGAATTACTGTTTTTCGGAAAGGCAAAGAACGTGAAATAGAAGTTACAGAACGGACGGACGTGATATAATTAGTTTCAAGAAAAACAGAAGTGAACAAAGCAAAATTACAAGAAATTTAGATGGTGTAGGCGTAATTTCAAAAGATCCAAACTTGACCCGAAAAATAACTTATTCAACAAAAATGATTTAATATATATATTTTCAGAAACGGAAATTTAGATAGCCGAAACGGGTGAGCACAAAATTTAGATTTGAATCACTATTAACATTGAAAAGAATATGGATAGGTCTCACCCAGCTTTGCTGTCGTCTTCAGACATCGTGATGTACGGCAGCTACGCCCACCAAAAACACTCAAACTCAAATTACATGTTCCTGTCGCGCGTGCTAGATCCCAACTGCCAGTCGCTTGTACCAGCCTCTACTCCCTAGCATTTCACCAGATGGCAGTGCAGTCTAAGAGCGCTATTAAGAATTACCGAGAACCATGGTGTTTAGAGTGGGTCAAAACATGATTTTACCTCCCTGAAGTTAAAAGCAGTTGGCAACCATTAGTGAAAGACTTTAATAAAATCAAATGAGCCGTTTTTCACGGCTCAATGGGCTATTAAAATGTCTGAATAGCTGTCAAATTATTGGGCAGACACTATTCAATAAATTACCAATAATTTATAAAAATTTACCTGTAAATTTCTTTAAGATAAGAGCACATGACTGGTTGGCAAGGAATCCATCAACAGGGACTTTTGGTATAATTGATTTTAGTTACTCCACTCTTGAGAATCGTATCAGAGAATTGGCATATTCAAACACCCTTTTGTAACATAGATGAATTTTTTAATAGTAATATAACGTAACAATGTAATCCTAATATTGTCTTATTTCTATTTAACATCAATCAGACTGGTCTATAATTCTTATATTTTTAATTTTTTAAAATTATATTTTTATTTTCTATATTATTGTGTCTTGAGAATGCGCTAACTTGGTCTATTGACAGGTTATGCAATAATTGTAAAAATGTAAGATTCATATGGCGTAATACTTAACTTGCTGTCACTTTGCATAATTTAAGTTTACTTTACCTGACTTTGTCTATCGGGGGGGGGGGGCTCCTGTTTCCCCTGCAATACGGTGTATTTATATATTACAATGCTTACTATTTATTAAAAAACACGAAAACAGCTTTCAATCTTACTCTGATGTTCACAATCACAACACTAGGCATAAAAGTGATATAAACAAACCTTATTGTCAATATTCAAAAACCTTAAAAAGTTTCCGATGTGTTTCTATAAAATTATTTAATAAACTCCCCATTTCAATTAGATCTTTAAGTACATCCAGATTCAAAACTACATTAAAGAATCTCTTAACTATGTCCTGTTTTTACAGCATAGAGGAATTTTTAGATTATGAATTTCAATAATAATATGTCTGATGTCTGATTTTATTTTCCATATTGGTATTATGCAAAATTAATTATCTAACTCTATATATTAACAATGTTTGTTCATGTGTACTTATACTTTCTCTTTTGTCATGTGTATATATTTTTAGATTTTAAGTTTCAATTGACGACGCCTATACAATCATTACTTCTGATATGTATTGTTTAATGGGAATAAAGAGATTTCAATTGAATTGAATTGAATACATCATTCTACCAGTGCTCATTCATCATGATATAACCATTGGTTGCAATAAAGGAATTATTATTTTTCAAGCCTAATTTCGAATGTATATATGTAACAACTACTTTCGTTGCTGCTTCCCATTTCAATTGAACTACTGGCAATTATTGGGATTTGAAGGAAAAAATTTATTAAGTTTTAAAACTTCAACGAGACCTGATATACGTCCTTTATGCTGACGTGGCTGTGATTTAAATGCTCTGCTCTATGAAGACCCTTGTTTGTTTTCATTGTTTATGCAGGTGCTTGCAGCTCATGTCGCATGCTACAAGTCGCCCCGATCCGCTGGCTGTTGGATAGCGACGACACTGTTCGACACGAGGAATTTTGTCGAAGGGTGACGCATGCGTCCTGGCGACAACAGTCAACTTGTAGCATGCGGCAAGGCGACTTGTCGTTTGTCGCTTCGTGTTGCTGCAATTGAAAGACTGTGTGTAGCATGCGTCATTGACGCATGCTACATGTTGCCCAAATGTTGCCTCAGTGGAATTGCAGCTTTAGAGAGATAATTTTTAATAAACATTTAAACATTAGAATTTTAAAACAAATTTTCCCTAAAAATAAAACCACTTTCAGGGACATCATACAAATTAAAATTAGTAAGCTAGGCTGCAAAATAATGACACAAAATTTTACTAAACAACTACAATTCAACTGAGGGAGTCAGCACAACAGTGGTCTACCCACATTTTTTTATAGTTACGGTTTTTCATACAGTTTGAAAAATACCGTTTTGTTGGTAGTGAGGTGTTCTAAGGTGATTGATCAACTTAACTACAATGGTACATGGTCTAATGTTTAGATTTTTCAGACATATTATCATTTTCATGAGACCCTACAACACTTTTCTTGGTTAGACCACTATTGCACTGACATTCATTTCTACTTGACACAGGAGAAAAAGAATTATTTAAATAAATGTTGGATTTTTACATGTAATTCAACATTCTTTTAAGAGAATTAGACTTGTATTAGTTTTATTTATAGGTTCCAAAGATTATTCATTTCCACTCACGATGAAATACATGACAAAAGCTCATTACTATTCCTGCAACTGTAACTGAAATTAGATTTTCACAAAATTAATGACGAATGAACAGTACTTATTTGAAAATATCATTAATAGCTTTTAGTTTCTTTGGATTATTTATCATGGTTTTCAAAATTTTGATGTCCCTTATGCAAGAGTAATTCTGTTTTAGGGAACAGATGATCGACTTCAAAACTACCTAAACCAGACATAATAGATTCAACCTCATTATAAAAATAAAGCTCACCCCTAAGTCATTCAAACAGCATCACTATCTAATTGTCCATGTCGGAAGGGTTAAACCACTGTTGTGCTGACTCAGTCAATTTAACTACAATTCATTCAAAAATGCTAGAAAGGTTAAAGATACAATTTGTACAAAATACACTTTTCAGTAAACTCGTTTTTATCATAAGGACAGCAATTTAGTAGAAATTTCTTTAATATTGTCTTAAATTTATGGCATGCAGGTATTTCCTTCTTGTACAGTGACTCAAATAAAAAACGTTGGGACTCGTATGCAGTTAAAATTAAAGTTTTAACGCTTTAGTTCACAAGTTTCCTATAAAAGACATAAAATACAGGTCATTCTCAGAACATATGAGGCCATGTGACGGCAGGGAAAAATGAACAACGCAGAAAGCGCAACACACAATATTCAACTTAATGTAATTCATTTTGCATTGTGTGTTGGTGCCACATACAAATACTAGCTTGTGAGAAAGTATAGTTAGGGCTGTAATTGACCTGCGTTTTTCGGCATCTGAAGCAGCAAGAAGGTTCCATATTTCAGTTCAGAGGTGGGTACTTCACTATAATGATACTGTAAGTTTTCATAGGAAACGTGGATCTGGCCGGCCGCGTATTTCGACGCTGGAGCAAGATGCTAGATTGGTTGCAGAAGTTGAACGTAATCCGTTTGATACTGTTGCATCCATGAAGGCTACTGCTCAATTCCCTGGCCATCTTCAAACCATTAGGAACCGGGTAAGATCCGCTGGTTTATGTTCTAGGCGAGCAATCTCTAGAAAAGTCCTGAAGGAAGAGCATAAGGACGCGCGCCTCGTATTTGCAGTTGAAAAAACTGACTTCAACTGGAATAGAGTGATATTTTAGATGAAGTTAGTTTTTCGACTGCGTCTTCAGGGCCAGTTCTAGTGTATCGACCATTCGGTACACGGTACGATCCCAAATTCACTGCAACTCGTACAAGAAGTAACAGGGTAAGTCTAACATGCTGGGGCTGTATGTCTCAGGAAGGGACTGGCATGCTCCACTGAATTAGTGGGCTGTTTAACCAGTGGTAATACCGTCAGTTTCTAGAGAGGTATATACTTGTTTATGCCAGGGTTCGTTTTCCTGATGGAAACCTTCAGTTCCTACAGGATAACAGCCCAATCCACACTGCTCAATCGGTTCAAACCTGGTTTGCTGAAAGACCCTATATCGAGATGATAGACTTTCCATCGTGTTCCCCAGATTTAAATCCTATTGGGAATGTGTGGGTGGAAGTAAAGAAACATATGAGAAGGAACTGGCCGAACCCACCTCCAGCTTCTAAAGCAGAACTTTGGGAACTCATTCAGACTGCTTGGGACGCTTTGGCAGACAAGGATACTTATTTTCTAAACCTTGTAGAGTCAATGCCCAACAGAGTGAGGGAAGTTATAATAATGGTTGGTGGATGGACTTCCTACTGAGGGTGTGGCATTTTTATCTTCTTCACTTATTCATATTTAAGTTTGTTATTATGTTTCATTATGTTATCTTCTATTTTCAGTACATTTCTTATTATTTTATGCCACAGATACGCATTTGTGTAAAATCATACTTCCTTTATGCTTTCTTTTGTGTGTGTCCAAAATTCATTACCAGCCATGATAATTCATTAGAAGTGATTATTATTTTATTCCAGTCATTGTCGCGTTTGAAAAAATAAGCATAAGTAAAAATAAAAGATATACAAGTTCCCACTAAGGATCAAACCCTGGTCCTTCACTTTCAATTCCAGTGTCTTAACCAGTACGCTATTGCAAACAGATGAGAATAGCCTACATAATTCTGATGAGTTTACAGTATCCAAGCTTGAAAACACATTTAAGCCAAAGTTATTGATTTTGCACTAAAAGTACCGGTATTGTAAAATGAAATCTTAAAAAAATGCTTCTTGAATAAACATATTCCTCGCAAATTTATTCATTATTATTATTATTATAAGAATGTGCATTCAAGAATATGGCGGATGTGAGGCATATATATATATGTCCATTTTGGAACAAAACTGACTAAATAATCAAGAAAATACATGGATAGACAAGAGGCAGGTGTGTCTTCTGGTACATGCGCATATGCTCATTCATGGTACTTTACCAAATAACACCCAACGTTTTTTATTTGATCAACTGTACAATGGTAATTTATTAGATAGGATGTGGCAGAAACAATAAGCATGTTTTAAGTGCAATTTTTTTACTTTCTAGTGTATATTTTTTACCGCCTTTACATTATCACATAACACGTTTAATGGAGTTTCAAACATACTTTTCACTTTTTGAATACAATGTCCTGTAGATACTCACCATCACTTTGAATGCACTGTTGTACATGGTACTCTACCACCTCTGGATATAATTTTTCAGCTCTTCCAGGTTTTGTGGTTTGGTCTCAAACACTTTGTGCTTTAGATAGCCCCATAAAAAAAGTTCAAGGGCTGTAATATCTGGAGAATGAGGTAGCCATGGCATGTCTCTAAACAAGGAAATTTGATGTCCTGGAAACAAGTTTTGTAGAACTGGTATGCTCACTGCTGGCCTTGATATTGGATTATTACCTACCAGTCCCATTATTCATTGACAGAAATCCAATCGAGCCATCTTACCTTGATCCAAGAGACGTTGCACAACTTTAATCTTGTATGGATGAAAATGCCTTTCATGGTTCGAACCAACATGTGCATCATGCTTCCTTGCAGGTCGCTGTAGACTTTGCTGTTCATATTCCAGTACTCGCACTAAATTTAGTTCTGTATGAACTGAACAAGGTCAACCAGGTGTGTTTTTTTTTTCTTTCATGTTTCCTTCCTCATGACACAGTCTCACCCTAAGATGTATAGTAGGTCTATCCTTTGAAGGAGAATCATGTCGCTTCAGTGTTTGTCGAAATGCTCTCTGCATTTCTGTGATGGACAGTTCTTATGAAACCTTCCACAGCACAAATGTGCTTCCTCACTGGCCAGCACTCTATGACAAACTAATGTTGGAGAGAGGACACAAAAATGTCAACGCAATTCCAAGGCTCACTCTTTAGAGAGAGCACCACAATGCCAACTCATTTTCAGGGCCTACTCTACAGGTCTGCCATATATTTACAACAAACCTTCAGATTCAAAACAATCTACAGTTAAAACCCACTTATTGTTTCTCATGCACCTTGTGGAAAAAGATGGGACCTTTTTGTAATGGAATGGACACTGCCCAGAAAATGGGTGGAGAAAATGAGAATAGATGCTGACAAGAGACAATTTTAAATGGTCGGGACCTCCAGTGAAAAGGACGGAAAGCTCTTTTTCACAATAAATAATCAATGCCCAAGATGGGGTTGACAAGAGGAGGACAATGCGATGAAGAAAGGGTTATGACACATTTACCCATGTACAGTTGGTCAAATAAAAAATGTCTGAACTCGTATGCTGTTACAATTAAACTTTTAACGCTTTAGTTCAGAAGTTTAAAAGACATAAAATACAGGTCATTCTTGGAACATATGAGGCCATGAGACGGGAGGGAAAAATTAACAACGCGGAAAGCACAAAACACGATATTCAACTTAATATATTGGCATAATTCATTTTGCTTTGTGTCATGGCACCACATACAAATACTAGCTTGAGAGAAAGTGTAGTTACAGCTGTAATTGACCTGCATTTTTCGACCTCTGAAGCAGCGAGAAGGTTTCATATTTCTGAAAGAGCAGCTCAGAGGTGGATACTTCACTATAATGCGACCGGTAGTTTTCATAGGAAACGTGAATCTAGCCGGCCGTGTATTTCAACGCTGTAGCAAGATGCTAGATTGGCCACAGAAGTTGAACGTAATCTGTTTCATACTGCTGCATCCATGAAGGCTACTGCTCAATTCCCTGGCCATCTTCAAACCATTAGGAACCGGGTAAGATCTGCTAGTTTACGTTTCTAGGCGAGCACTCTCTAGAGAAGTCCTGAAAGAAGAACACAAGGACGTGTGCCTCGTATTGCAGTTGAAAAACTGACTTTGACTGGAGTAGGGTGATATTTTCAGATGAAGTTAGTTTTTCAAGTGCATCTTCGAGGCCAGTTCTAGTGTATCAATCATTCGGTATCATTCGATCCCAAATACACTACAACTCGTACAAGGAGTAGCAGGGTAAGTGTGACATGTTGGCGCTGGATGTCTCAGAAAGGGGCTGGCACGCTCCACTGTATTAGTGGGCTGTTTAACCAGTGGGAATACCGTCGGTTTCTAGAGAGGTATATATTTGTTTATGCCAGGCTTTGTTTTCCTGATGGAAACCTTCAGTTACTACAGGATAACAGCCCAATCCACACTGCTCGATTGGTTCAAACCTGGTTTGCTGAAGGACCATATATCGAGATGATAGACTTTCCAGTGCGTTCCCCAGTTTGAAATCCTATTGAGACTGTGTGGGCGGAAGTAAAGAAGCATTTGAGAAGGAACTGGCTGAACCCACCTCCAGCTTCTGTAGCAGAACTGTGGGAACTAATTCAAACTGCTTGGGATGCTGTGACTGACAAGGATAATTATTTTCTAAACCTTTTTAGAGTCAATGCCCAACAGAGTGAGGGAAGTTATAATAATGGATGGTGGATGGACTTCCTACTGAAGGTGTGGCTCTTTTCTTTTTCCCCACTTATTCATATTTAAGTTTGTTATTATGTTTCATTATGTTATCTTCTATTTTCAGTACTTTTCTTATTATTTTATTCCACAGGTACGCATTTGTTTGCGAAATCATACTTTCTTTCTTGCTTTATTTTATGTGTGTCCAAAATTCAATACCAACAATGATAAATCATTAGAAATAATAATTATTATTGAAAACATATACATAAATATAAAAAATATATATGTATACAAGATCCAACTAAAGATCGAACCCTGGTCCCACACATTCAATTCCGATGTTTTGACCAGTAGTATATTGCAAGCAGATGAGAATAGCCTACATAATTGTGATGAGATTGTAATATCCAAGTTTGAAAATACATTTAAGCCAAAGTTATTGATTTTACACTTCAAGTACCGGTATTATAAAAAAATCTTTAAAAAATGCTCCTTGAATAAACATATTCCTCGTGAATTTTTTCATTATTAATATTATAAGAACTTCCATGGAAGAATATGGCGGATGTGAGGCATATAGCCACAGCTTTCTATATATATGTTTGTTTTGGAACAAAACTGACTAAATGATCCAGAAAATACATATGTTGCTGGCTTTCACTATGTGACATTGTGTTCAAATGCTATATTTACTTCAAGAGAAGTTACCATAAATTGTAATGATTAGCAGAATGTCAGAAAATTTAAAGTGTAACTTTGAAGAATACAGTGAAATGCACTTTCATAAGCAAATGCATGAAGTTCTTCTGAAGTAAAATACACCACAGTATAATGGCTGCTGTACCAGTAGATATACAGCACGTGGCATGAAGAATAATTCTATGACTTACAAGGCAAACTTCAGCAATCTGAATTCCAGATGATAAATGTAGCTCATAATCCCATTCAGTATGGAACAGGGTAGAACAGCTTGAACTAGTTATCAAGAATATAAACACATAGCAAAAGCTGCAAAGGCCAATGGTTTCAAAATTGAGGCAATTGATAAAAAGATCCATAAATTCAAAGAACAAAAGAAGGTCAGAGAGACAAGCACTTTGGCGAACATAATAGAAAAAAAGCAACTACAGAAAGTTCACATATCATCCATGGGCACACAGAAAATTTCAGAAGGTCTTCAAGGAGGTTAACATAGAACTTGCACCGATAAACAAATTCAGTATCAAGAACCTAGTTAAATCCAAGGTTAAAGACATAGAACCACATTACAACAAATCGGAATTTATAAAATTAGCTGCAGAGATTGTGACAAATTTTACACAGGCCAAACCAAAAGAAATTTAAATATTAGAAGGAAAGAACATTTCAGGAATGTGGTGAACAAACAAACAAACAAACAAATAAATCAGCTTTGGCAGCGCATTTTTGGGAAGAAGGCCATGAATTCAAAGAAAGCATAGACCTATTAAAACATGTTCAAAAACAATTGGATCTACTAGTTTGGGAAAAAAATTTTATTCAAAAGAACCGCGAGAATTTGATCAACTTTGACACCACAGTGGGGATTCAAGGAACCCTGATTGAAAAGTTCATCCACCCGCCGCGAGAGTGACAGTCGGATCAGCTGATGATGGTGGAAATTGTCCATCGAAATGCATTCTGAGGTAAATATACCTATTAAGTGAAGTTCGTGTGCAAATCCCGATCTCAACAATCTTTAAGTTTTAAATACCTTTACTAAATTCCATCTGCCATCTTACACTACTGGGGGATTAAAACTTGTTATCTAAAAGATTATAATGCAAAATACAGGTACAGCATACATCCAGGGTGGTTTATATGCAGATAAATGCGACAGGTCTGGCAGTACAGAGAGTGTGTATTCATCTCCTTCATCATCCTCTTTGAACTGCCATGAAGATACCTTCTATAATATGAGTAGTAATATATAATATGAAACATGGTGCTCTAGAATATTTCCATGGTATGCTTTTGAAAGATGACACTATTATAATGGAAATTTACTTCAGAAAATCTTGCTTCTTGCTATAGGACATAGCAGGAGTATTGAGCAAACAAGTATTTCAATAATGTAAAATAAAAAGTATTCATTATTTATTGGTATATGTCTTTTTTTTTTCACAGAACCAGGAGATAATGCTACAGCTTTGTATGAAGAATTAAAAAGTGCACATCCTGATCATCTAGCAGCCCATACTGCTATGCTTCAGAGTTTAGATTCTACTGACGCTAAGAAACTGCTTCCTTGCATAACAAATGTAAATGTAAAAGACTCTTCAATTACCACAATAGCTAATAAAATCATTGCTGTGGCAGATGCTGTGATATCTCAAATTGATCAGACTCAACTTTTGGCATATTTTGGTACAAAAACAGATAGTCGACCTGAAGCAGCAAAGATCAAAACGTGAGTATCTAAATCAATTACTTCAAACTATTTCACAGTAAATTAATACCAGTGTTTTACAGGAAAAACGGTGGAGTGTTAATAATATTTTTGTAAGTAATTACTCACTTCTGTGGATTTTGATATTTTTCTAGATTGTGAGTTCTTCATAAACAGTTTTTTGTTTATGATCAATTTGAATCTGTTATTACTTTTTCTCAAGGAATTATTTTCTTGACCAGTGTTGTTCATGCTTACACTATCTTGTCTGTTTCATGCCTTTTATCACATTCTTGAGCTCCTATTGCAGACTTTTCAGTTTTTTTTGTGTCTCAGATGTTCTTCATTCATTATTTCTAAGTACAGTATCTTTCAACTTTCCTTGTATACAAGGGGAAATTTCATTAACAACGTACAAGATGCAAAAAAGTTAAAATTACACCAGTTGCAGTTGAAAAATTGAAGAAGAAGCATGTTTTGTGTCATCCATAGCATACACTTTTCAGCGCCAAACTGTTTGCCAGAGAACAGCTTGTAAAGTGCCACTGTTCAGTTCACTCAGTTTCTGCTTCTCACTGTCTTGAATGCCAGCACTGATCAGAGCAGAATTCAGTTTTATCAAAATAATTACGGTACATATTTTTGAGGCAGACTATACGTTCAAATATACTGCAACAGGAATAGGTTTCTCTCCTATTTTCAAGGACGTTCTTTGTGAAGGCTTTGACCTTCAGAATGGGACATTTCTTTGAGTGAAACAGATTGTCCATTTCATTCCAGTTTCTTTATTTGATAGTAACCATGGGAGAATGGATATTTGTAGGATCAGAGAGATTGAGGCTCCCAGAGACATTTGGCACATAAAGGTGAAAAGGTTATCTTGGTAGAAAAGATTATGAATAATTATTAGAAGCTTAAGAGCAATGCAATTTTCACCCAGATGATTTACACTGTGACAGTGATAGTGATTTATCTGATAGCAGCAATGATGAAGACATCATACATACCGGTACAGTAAAACCCCCTTTTTACATTCCTGTTATTTACATTTTCCACTGGTCCCGTCTTTTATCCTATACTGACAATACATAGCGTTCCTGCCATAAGCAACTTTCGTATTTCCTGCCATTTACATATTTTCCTCATTGGCAGCATTGGTTTTCGATGAAGAACTGCTTTTACTTAACTAAATTTTCCACTATGTTTGCCAACTCTTTCAGATGCGGTATCAGTTGCTATTTGTATTAGCAATGTGTCCTTTTTTTAAAGGACTGTCCTTTAAAATGGTGACTATAAAAAAGTCCATTAATTGTCCTTTTTTTTTTTATTGCTGTCCTTTTTTTTTCAGCGAGTTGAGAACAGTTTCCAGGATTATTAAGGGTAAATAAGCTAATATTACACAGAAGTTTTGTTTGTATTCCTGAAGATGTGACATTGAGATCTATTTAAGTTCTTCAAATGTAACCAACTTGTAATGTACATTGTTCTCTCTTTTTCATACTTGTAGATCATGATATATCTTGTTTTTTTGTACCTTAAACTTTTTTTACATAATATATTAAATTTATATACATATAGCCTATCAAGAGGCCATTAAAAAAAACAAGCTTTTTCTTTTTTTAACATATCTAAACACTGATTTAAAAGCTTTTTCTTTTTTTAACATAATTAAACACAGATTTAAGCTGGAAACATGCAGAGTTTTGTATTCTTTATGTTATTGTATAATGTGTACAATCAATTATAAATGTAGAAAATAAACTTATATAAATAAAAGGTAAAGAATTAAAACTGTGGGAGGAACAGAATGGCTATGAGGGGTGAAGAGGAGGCCATTTTGAAAAAAATAAAAGAATATACTATTTCCTTTATTTAATAGATAATACGTTAAAAAACTTAAATTTAAGCTGAACTTTTCCTCCAAAGAACTCTGCAAGTTTTCAGATTGTTCAGACTCTTATTCAAGGTCTGTTTTCAGTTTCTACAGATGAAAGCAGTGATAAAATTAACTCCAAACTGTACCATATTGCTATTAACGGTATATATTATACCCCCCGTTTTCACTCGGTGTGTCTGTCCTTTATTTTAAAACTTTTCTGTTGGACACACTGTGTCCAGGTGAAATTTTGTGCGGGTGAGATTTACAGCATTTTTATTATATTGTAGTTATTCATATAGCATAACTCATCATCGTGATTTGAAGCAACACCAGTGATTTTGTGTTCAGTGATTTTTTATGGTATCATGGAGTTGAAGAAAAATAATAGAAAATGCATTTGTTTGCAAAAGAAGTAGGAAATTTTACGTCGTATTGATTCACGTGTCAGAACACATGTTCATTGGCAAAAGAGCTTGCACACTGTCTCAACTTTGAATACCATCTAAATCTATTGAATAGTCAGAGCATTAATTTATTCATTTAATATGTGTGTTGCTACAAGGAAAATATTAGGCCTATATATTGTGCGCCATAGATAATGTAAGTGTACATAGGTACCCATGTTTATTTTCATGTATTAAATTTTGCAATATATAGCATTACAGCTTTTACACTTCCTGCAATTTACACTTTCCTGCTATTTATACTTTTTTGCATCAGTCCCTTGAAAAGTGTAAATAGGGGGTTTTACTGTATACCGATATTCTATATCATTTGTCATCAACCCAATGCACAGGCATGTAGGCTTGTGCTGCACATTACACAAACATCCCCGCCAAGCAGTCATTGTGTGGTAGCTTGGGGGGAGGGAAGGGGAGAGAGGGGTAAGAGGGAGAGAGAGAGAGGGGGGAGTGAAACTGGCTCAGTGGTGGTACAGTCATTCAAGCATCTTCTCTATCCCTTGTGTTTATACTCTCATAGCCAATTGGACGTATGCACAATTCCATGTCCTTTGTTTGCATCACATAATCGTCCCACCACATAATATCTCACCTTGATTTTTCACTCCAAAAATGCTGAATAAAATTTTCATTACATAATCATCGCAGGGATATTTTGACATAGGCCTATTTCTCTCTTTCACGATGATTCAGAAATTTACAACTGCAATCTAGAACACCGTTATTCTCCACCCAATGCATTCAAGGTTAAGGAATGTGCTGACTGCTAGCTTGACACAATAGAAAGGGGATAGGGGTGGCAACTCACATGGAATTGCGGTAACACCATTCAGGTCAGTTTCAGAACACAACAGTTGCTTGCTTCAGTAGTATACTGTAGAAAATGGGAAGATATAGGAATTGTACTGCATGTTTTAAATTGCAAGTAATAGCATTCGTGGAAAAAATTGGAAACAGAGCCACAAAGTGGGAGTTTTCATTCAGCAAATGAAAAACTTGTACGAGACTGGCAAAAAATAAAAGAGCAATCACATTCAGCAGCGCACATTATTGGGAGTCATTAATTACCGCATTTTACGGACAATAAGACGCACTTTTTTACCTTGAAAACAGAGCCTTAAAAGTTGGGTGCATCTAATGGTTCGAAGTACACTAAAAAAAATAAAATTATGATAAATTTTGCTGGAATACCGTAGTTATACACAAAGTGTTGTAAACGATAAGACGGTTACAAATTTTAGCACAGACTGTACATCACTGCACTTGTCACAATCGTAAAATGAGGGTACCTGGAAGCCAGGTATACAGTGCGAAAAGAAAAGAATATTGAGTTCTTTTACACAAAACATGGGTCTTCGCCAGGTGGTTTAAATGAATACAATGACCTCTAAACAGCCTTGTCCCATTACACTTACCGTATGCTGAATTGCCACATCATAAGAATTATTCAAGATTGTGAATAAGTTCATGGTTGACAATGGTATTGACTGGAACAAATGTGTAGGTGTTAGCAGTGATGGAGCAAGATCAATATGTGGAAGAAAAAGTGGACTCATCACTAAGATAAAAACTGTAGCACCATTAGTAGTGTGGGTTCATTGCAGTATCCACAGAGAAGCACTAGCAGCAAAGAAGATGCCACAAGAATTAAAGAGTTGCCTTGATGAGGTGGTTCGGGTTGTGAATTTTATTAAATCACACCCTTTGAATTCTCGGTTATTTGGTATAATCTGTGAAGAAATGGGGAGTGGCTACAAGCAATTGTTATTGCACTGTGAAGTCAGATGGCTTTCCCGAGGAAGAGGATTGAGCAGATTTTTTGAACTCTGGGATGAAGTCAAGCTCTTTCTGTTTGATTGCAACTTTGACCTTAAAGACAGGTTCCATGACTTTAAGTGGATTTTAAAGCTATCATACCTTGCTGATATCTTCAACCATCTGAATGCACTCAATTTAAGCCTGCCAGGATCTAGCGTCACCATTTTCAACATTAGAAATAAAATCAAGGGAATGATTAAAAAACTTAAGCAGCAGATTCAAAGATTAGATTTTGAATTCTTTGAGCAGTTCTCTTCCATGGCAGATTTCGTCCAGATGTCAGGAGAAAATGTTCCAAAGGAGATCATTGAGTAACTGCACTTGCAGCTAAGAGAGTATTTTCCGGTGACTGATGAAAGTGACATGTGGATAAGGAACCCATTTGTTGATGGGCTATTAACCACTCTCTCTCTTACACCACAAGAAGAGAATTGTATTTATTCCCTTTATTTTTAATTTTGACATACTTGCATTAATTCTTGTTTTTTCCATTGTTCTCCAAAATAATATAATTTAATATCTCTTTAACTCATTGTGCCTCATTTAACTCATTTTGAAGCATGTGTCAGGTGAGTGAGTTTTATAATAGATGGGAGGGGGGGGGGAAGCAATCACCAAACTAAAACATTGAATGTGTCTGTTAAAAGAAGGCCTATATTAGAGTTTGTTCATGGATACCTTGAGAATATATTTCATATTCCTCCCAGTGGTGAAGCGTGTGGCCTCCAGGTGGAGGTTATGTTACCTATTTGAATTTTGTTACACTTATTTCCCGATAGATGGCAGAGTGACAGTTTGATTCCGTGATCTTAAGATCTAAACGCAGGCATGCTACTTCTACACCAGCACGGCCAATAGTACCTTGAGATGCTTACCAATATTTCAGCCCAAGCAATGGTTACTTTATCCTGTGCCTTTACAAATCCAATTATTTCTCTCACATCTAAATAAAAGTCTCTGTAAGTACTGGATTAAACTATCAATATGTTATAAGTGCAAATTTATATTTTAAAAGTAATATTCTCTTTCTTAATTTCTTACAGCTCTATGGAGAGACAGAAGGTAGCACTTGTAGAAGCATTAGCACGAAAAGGCTCTGCAATATGTCGTCTTTATACCATTAATCAAGCAGTTAGCAGTAAGTCTGGTAGTGGAGATGGACAATCTTCATCTGGGATTTCTATTGACAGTATTGATAACATATGGAGAGAGACACTTAAATTTGCTGACACCTCAGATACAAAGGTTAGTATTAAGAAAATTGGTAGCCTTTAATGAAAAGGATTGAGAGCAGAGGTGATGGGTGGTAATTTTGAGTGGGTATGTGCCATCAATTAATAACATTTATTTTTCTAAGCGAACCATGCATTTGATAGAATTTTCAACCAAGAAAAGGATAACAGCATGTCTCAATCGTATCAAATTCACTAAGACTAAAACTTGTAAACACATAACCTGAACATCATGAATGTACACTGGGCAAACGCAAGTCATATCACAGCAAAAAGTTGTTCAGAGGTGGCGGTAAATTCAGAGAAACAAGCTATCATTCCCTTACCTTTCAATAATAGACTCATTCAGGCAGCTCAGCAGAGCATCTTACATTTGTTGCTACAAGCATAATATCTTTCAAGAAATAGTACTTCCAGTATTCTATGCTAAGAACTAGAACAGTAATATAATATAATTTTATACTAGATATCTTCAATATTAAATTCCAAAAAACAGTTCCAGTATATGAATAAATGGATGTTTATTAAGTGAGAAATAAATATATAACAGGTTAATCAATTTCTTTAACAAGTACAACATCCTGCGCCCCAATCAACATGGGTTCAGACAAAATAGGTCTACAGTAACAGCCGTAAACGACTTCATAAACACCGTTTTAACTGCATTAGACAGTAAAAAAAAAAGTCATGGGTATCTGCTGCGATCTAACTAAAGCCTTTGATACAGTCAGTCATTCACTTCTTTTAAGTAAACTTGATAACTATGGAGTAAGAGGAATTTGCCTAGACCTCTTGAAATCATACTTAACAGTAAGAACCCAACAAGTACAAATAACTTACACAGACGAATACGGTAAATCTCAAGAATACATTTCTGAAAGCAAAGTAGTGCAGTATGGGGTACCCCAGGGATCCATCCTGGGCCCCCTTCTTTTTTTGGTATATATAAATGACCTCCCAACATGTACAAATAAAGGGAAATTTGTCATATATGCTGATGATAGTTACATAATTGTAACAGGACAAAATGTGACTGAACTAAAAAACAACTATTTAGAAATAGAAAAAAGCATGAACCACTGGTTTCAATCTAACAATTTAACAATGAATGAGAGTAAAACAAAGAATATGTATTTCAACACCCACTATAGTAAAACCCAACATCTAACCACTTTAAATCTAGGTACAAAAGAAATTACGCTAGAAAGCTCAGTCAAATTCCTTGGTATCCATATTGACACTCATCTAAACTGGAAAGATCATTGCATACATTTAAGTAAAAAACTAAGCTCTAACATCTACCTGTTAAGAAATATTAGAGACCTAGTATCAATTAAATCATTAATTAATATATATACTACGGAATTTTCTACTCACATCTAAATTATGGAATAACTTTTTGGCGGAATTCAAGCGAAAGCGAAAACATATTCAAATTACAAAAAAGAGCCCTTCAAATTATATTTAAATTAAGTAGAAGGCATTCATGCAGAAATATCTTTAAAATCAATAATATCCTCACTATGACTGGTATGTACTTATACTAGGAGGTGCCCGTGGCGAAGCCACGATAATTCTTTTAAAAATTAAAAATTAAGTGTATAATAATTATTAAAGCATTATATTTATTAACACTTGCACGCGAATCATTCATAAACTAAGCCATTAATAATTAATGAAACAGCTAAAATTCCTGCTTTAGAGTAGGCCTACATTCCACGACATGAAAGCGCCCCCTGGGAAAACTATATCAGAATCGATTATGCAGTTCCAAAGAACCTGTGAACACATAATACGTATTGTTTCTCAGCTGTTTATTGACATGAATATGATGTGAATTTTATTTTATCAATTCAGTGTAATTTTCAGAAATTATATAATGTTTCAAGGGAAGGAATGGTTTGTTTGGATTATTATTATTATCAGCGATATTTCAAGAGATAAAACCATCAAAATTTTACAGCTGTTGCCCCCGGCTTCGCCCGCCATTATTCATTGACTCCAGGATTTTTAAGAAAATTACACTGGTAGATTATTAAAAATGTTTGTGGTTCAGAGCTATGAAAATTGTAAGTAAAAATAAAATTAGAATATTTGTTCATTGTGTTCATTTTACTTAGGCCTTATATAATAAAGAAACGGTTTTCCTTCCTAATTTTGTAGTCGTCATGAAAGTTTAGACTGCGAGAGACGAACATCGCCGAGTATACCCGATGTCTGACGAAGCGGGCGAGCAAGCACGCTATTTAGGGCTGTTGAATTGTATAAGAGTAGATGAGTTACTTAAACTGATAAAAACAAATGAACCAAATATCAACAAAAATAAAGATATTCATGACCATGAGACAAGAAAAGCAAATAATATAGCAATAACTAGACACAATCTTCAAATAACAGCAATGAGTCCCATTGCTATGGGAATCAAAATATTCAATAAGCTTCCACATGAGGTGAAGAATTTGTCCGAAAACAAATTCTGTAGAACTATACGACATGTACTAGTAACTAATGCATATTATTCCTTGAATGAATTTAATCCAAATAACTTCATACTTGAATAATAATATTTATTTTTTTTATTTTTAACCCTGTTAATAGTTTTTTATAGATAAACTTGACATACATTTCTTCTTGTTAGAACAAGGGATCGACTTGAACTTAATCTCTCCAAACAACTATTTGTTACTTCCCTAAAGCGAAGCATTTTGTTTGGAAATTTATGACAATGTTCAATAGGAACTCTACTATGTAGAACCTCTATGAACAATAAAGATTAAATAAATAAATAAATAGATTGTGATTTGTTCAGAGAAAACTGCCACATTGATTATAAGTCATGAAGGCTATGCATTTTACTATTACTGTGTCAATCTAAAATGCTATTCAAATAATTCAATTTCAATATAACTATTCATTATTTATTACATATTAGTCATTATAAAAGCATGTTGTGACTTGGAACTCTTCTAGAAACTTATTGGCGATTTCCAAGTCACTCATGTCATTACCTATGATAATCAGGTAAGTCTCATCATAAAATAATATTCAAGTTCTGGTTTGAGTCAGTAAGGTTTGAGCAGGTGGGGTTAGAGGGGCCTGCCTCAGTTGTCCAGGGGCCTGAGAAAACTGTTGCCAGGCCTGCATGCACTTATTTCTTTAACACAATACACAAATAAGTGCCCAAAAAATGAAAATGATAGAGAATTTCCACATTACAGTTTTACAAAAATGTATTTACAGTCAACAGAAGCTGTTCATTTGTATAATATACAAATGTATAGTTAACTGATTAATATCTGCTTCAAAAGTATTCATTTTTCATCTTCCTCATCAGGAATAACTTGAGCAAAAAGAGTAATTTCTTCTTCAGTCAGATGATCTGGATTTCTAACTTATATACAACCCCTAAAATAGTAAAGACTGACTATTGTTTTTAAAGTAAGTACTGTTTAAATATTTTTCCGCTGCAGCATTGCAGTTGCAGTTTTTGAACATGTGCAAACACTTCCTCATTCGTTAGGAAGCCAGATGCAGTGTGAGCAATCGTCACTTTGTAGAGTGCCCCTTCAGCACTCTACCAGGATGGAACCGATTACAGCCTCTTTTGCCGCCTCTCGCCGCCTCTGCTCCTGAAGTTGAAGATCATGTAGTAAAACTTCGATGCCCCATTCGCTCAGAACCCCATATTATCCCTTCCTTCTTTAGGTTTGCCCCATCTATATATACACACGTATGACACTGAAATAATGTACAATCAACTCTATTCTACCCGTTTATTCCTTCACCCTAAATCTAACATGTTACAACATAATAATTCCCTTTCTATACATCTTCTGGCACACCGGCCATACACACACTTCACACTACTTCACATCCCCCGACATGACTCCCCGCGTTCCTTCCTGCCTCGCGCTAGCCCACGCTTGCCCCGTCAGCGGTTTTCGCCGTAACGGAAATACACCGTGAACCTTGAAACCAGGGATACCAATCCAGGCATTACAATACCTCCCTTAAGGGGAAAGAGGCGTCCTCGCCTCGGAAATAATTAAAATGGCTAGGGGTGGAATGGGTGCTAATCATGTCGGACCTCCAAAATTAATGACACATAATAACAATTATATACCGTATTGGCCCGAATATAAGACGATGTTTTTTCCCAGAAAATGTGCTTTTAAAAACTATACTCGTCTTATACGCGCACCCTAAGACTCAACAACTCCCCAATCATGAATGCAGCTGTGCACGTGTGTAGCGGCCGGGGATCCCCACGCAAATGGCGTGCGTCCGATCCAAGGTCAAAGTCGCGCGGAAATTACCGAATTTTACCGAACTTTATTGTTCCCGAATTCGTGCTTCTCCTTGTACTGCCGTGTACTGCACTGCTTGGCATCTCTATTCTCTATGCATAATGCTTTGTTTGACCACCAACATGGCAGATCATGTGGAAAAGAAAGCATCTTCATTGTTTCAATGCGTAAATAAGGACGAGAGAAGAAGTTACGACATGAACTTCAAACTTCTGTTTTATGTGAAGCAAAATGTACTAATAAGCTATTTTATTTATTTTTTCGTAACTACCCTTCAAAAATTCAGGGTCGTCTTATATTCGAGGTCGTCTTATTTTCGGGTCAATACGGTACATTGCAACCTAAAGAAAGAAAGAAAGGAAATATATATACAATTCCCAAATAATAATACAACATCAAAAAATGAAATAATGAAAAAATAAATAAATAAAAAAAAATAAAAAACAATGTTAACATCTTTACTAATTTCCTGCTTCTTCAACAATCTCAGTGCGATTTGCTAAATCATTTCTTAGGGTAATCTGAGATGCGACCATGGTTATCACAGGGTTACTTCCACTTACATGGGGATACATGTCTCCATTCTTCTTCAAAAGCAGCTTAATAGTTACATAAAGGCAAATGATACAAAAAATCAGTATTATGATAGTCATAGCTAAAAGCACACAAGAGAAATATAGCATGGCTGCAGAATTATTGTTACTTGATAAATTGTTTTGGTGCAGCGCCGCTCGTAATGTATGAACTGAAACTGATGAGTCAGCAGTAGGTAAAAGATCTGCAAAACTGTACTAACGTTTGGAAAGATCGGTAACATCTCTGACTCTACCATCTTAGCGGGGTTAATCAACTCTGGTAAATGCACTATGTCGTACTCTAGATCAAATTCCATATCTAATTGTGTCTCTTTTACAAGCTTAAAATTACTACCAATAATTTCACAATGTGACTTGTTATACAATATACCAGTTCTATTTAATTTTATAAATTCTGATGTTTTCCTACCATCTTTTCCATCACATAAAACAGTTACAGGTGTTAATTGCTCTTCGGTCGCAAATGAATAAATCCAAAAATTTCCAACTTTCTTAAAGAAAGTGTCTCACAGAAAACGTCCGGATCACTCCCTCTAAACAAACTCAATTCACAAGTTTTAACTGCTGAATCCAACAATAGCTTTGCACCATGACAAAGCACAGGTTCAGCACCAAAGCAAATTTCTGATTGGTCTAAGCTAATGGAAAAATGGCTCTTGCCGTCTAAACTAATGGCAAATTTAGCATTAGTCTTCCATTGGAAACTAAGTCCTAATTTCTCATTATATATTGGGCAACTTATTATTTCACACAAATTAAGAATATTATGATCTGATCTGATGGGAATATCTAAACGTACATACAATGTCAATTCTGTCTCGCTCACACACACAGAGGAAGAAATAGTGTCTAGGTACCAAGGAATGCTATCTAACACCGCTGGTCTTATCAGCATGCCAGCCCGCTTCTCTTCAGCGCTAACTAACACCTTTATCAGCTCAGCTGGTGGCAATAACTTGTTATCTATTCTACCATACCTCATGTTCTGCAAGGCCGTTCTAAGATTAATTATCTCTAGCTTCGAATTCAATAACATGAAGCCTAAGTGCTGTAAGAAGTGCTCTATCTGTTGCTTACTCTGCAACCTTCTCACTGCCTCGCTAACATTCTTTAAAGATGATTGCGTAGCCTGCACATGAAGTATCACTTGTTTAGTTAAATCATTTATGTACCGAGTATTATGTTGTAAAGAATTTTCTAACTCTTGTACGATCACATCGTGTTTATGCATTACCTTGTCTACATCACCAGTCGTTGCTATTCCAATTAAATGTTTCAAAATTTTGCCTCCTAAATCAAAAAATGACCTTCTATTCCTATGCGGCCTCAAATTACTAGTATAGTCATCCGTATGGGATTGGGGTTTATAACGAAAAATCTCAGACCTATCACTCAGCTGCTTTGGCAATAAATCAAACAGACTCGCGACCTCTGTTTGATATTGTCTAAAAGCGTAATAAGATCTCCCAAATACTTCTCCTTCATACCTTAACCAAGAGGTATTTCTAGTTAGGGAAGACAGTTCCTCGAAGTACTTATCGAATAGTTTGGCGTTATAAAACACCTCAGAAATATTTAATCGACAAAGTACAATTAATTTCTGGTTGACTACAAACATTTGACCCTGAGAGAGGAATAGAACACCATTGTTACAGATACCAACTCTTCATAAAATGGCTACACACACTATCATTAACATACACTTCACTGCCATTGTAATTGTTACAAAAAATGAAATAAATTAGCAAATAAACCCTTATCAAACCTACCTGCTTACAATAAAATACACATGAAAAACACTTGATAAATTTACAATCTTCTTCTAAAATTTAGTCTATATTTTTTGCACTATTATGTTCTTTTAATTTTCTTTTCTCACAATAAAAAAAAATGTTTTCTTGCAATAAAAAATGTTCTCACACAAAAATATGAATTACAACAACAAAAAATGTTTACTGACTTGCCCTTCTGGGTCTTAAATCATACCTGGACGTAGCAGTTTCACTCAACACCGGAATGGAATCTTGCTCCGTTTGCGCCCTAGGCCGTAGGTCATACCTGGACCCAGTAGTTGTCTGCGGAGTCGCTGTCCTTGGTGGCTCCTCCCTTCCAGGCGAACTACGTACCTCCCTAGCCGATGGCTGCCCGTTCTCTGCCTCGGTGGGTGATTCCGGCACGTCCTCTCGAGTTGCCCTGTCCAATTCTTCACTTACAGCTGGTCTGGGTGGCTGAATCCAAGTGCTGAGTGGCAAATCATCCTCTGGTTCCCAAAATGACGTATCTAGGGGTTCCTCCCGCTCGCCAGGAATCCTGTTGTCCGTCCTTCGATTCTCCGCCACCGGTCTTCTGGGTCTTCCCCTCAGCTTATCAATTTCTTGGTAGGTTTCCTCCGGATTGCAGTCTTCACGCCGCTCGTATCTCTTCACGCGGTTTACGTGAACAATGACATTTCTAAAGGGAGTTTTAATTCTAAGTTCACAGGTGATATCACTCTCGTTATTTGGTACGGACCTCGGTATTTTGCCGTAAGTTTCCTCACTTGTCCAGGCTTTAGTTGCGGATCACTTAACAACACCCAGTCTCCTACTTCAAACCTCACTGGTTTCGCCGTTTTATTGTACTGCTTGGCTTGTTTCTGGAATGCACGGCGATTTCTTGTTTTCACCAGTTTCCACATCCGTTCCAACCTTTCTGCTAAGCTTTTAACTTCTGGGTGAGAAATATGCTGACCTGTTTCCGTCACATCACCTAGCAATCTCATAGGGTATCCGAAAACAATTTCATGGGGGCTCATCCCCATTGTCTCATGGGTCCTATTGTTGTACACCGTCACCACATATGGTAGCAAAAAGTCCCAATCGGTTTGTTTCTGGTTAACATACTTCCTCAAAATATTAAAGATCGTGCGGTGTACTCTTTCACACCTCCCGTTTGTTTGGGGGTGGAAAGGAGTAGTCCTCAACCTTGTTATGCGTAATAATTTACATATTTGGTCCATTAATTCTGACATGAAATTTGCTCCCTGATCACTGAGTAAATTATCTGGGGCGCCAAATTTCAATACCCATTCAAACACAAAAGCCCTTGCAATTGTTTCCGCCCTCTGATCAGCAAGGGGTACCATAACTAAATACCGACTGAAATGGTCAATTATGGTCAAGACATATTTATTACCAGTCTGCTGTGATTTCGGGAAAGGACCACACACGTCGACCGCGACTCTTTCACCTGGCCACCTTAGTTCTGGTAGCTCTTGTAGCTCCGCCCTGCGTCTCTCCCCTTCAAAATGTTTGTTACACACAATACACTTTTTCACCCAGTCGTTAGCTTCTCGTCTTCTCCCGGGCCACCAATACTTCGTGGCTACCTGCCTATTAGTTGTTCTTTTTCCATCATGGCCCGCTAGAATGTGATCACGACATTCTAGAAGTACATCCCTTCTACATGACTTAGGTACTACCAGCCTGAATCCTTCCTTGGTCTTTCTACAGAGTAATCCATTTCTTACAGAAAATTTCTTCTGTCGTCTCCACAGTTGACACATTTCATCCTTCGTCTGTTCTTCTTGAATATCATCTTGTAGGGACAGTCCCAGAGGGCATAATCTTCTGGACAACCCATCCGAATTTCCATGTGCTTTTCCGGGGCGATGTACGACCTCAAAATCATATTCTAAGAGTTTTAACGCCCATCTTGCTAGCTGTCCGTTCTCACTAGTTTTAGTTAGAATACCCTTTAAGGCTGAATGGTCGGTTATCAGGGTAAATTTCGGTCCTCCTATTAAATAGGGGCGAAAATACTTCACGGCCCACACAACTGCCAATAATTCACGCTGTGAGACGCTATACTTTGCCTCCGCAGATGTTAACTTTCTACTGGCATAGGCTATAGGGTGTTCACGCCCTTCTCTAATTTGTGATAGCACCGCCCCAAGGGCCTTATTGCTTGCGTCTGTGGCGAGCACAAAGGACTGAGAAAAATCAGGGTAAGTTAACACTGGGTCAGACACCAACGCCTCCTTTAGACGGTCCATAGCTTGTTGTTCTTGCTGGCTCCAATTAAAGGGCACTCCCTTCTTCAAGAGTTCAGTCAATGGATGTGCGATAGTGGCGAAGTCCTTTATGTATCTACGATAAAAATTGGCCAACCGCAAAAAACTCTGTATGCCCTTAACATTTCTAGGAGCAGGAAAATCCTTGATCTCACTCACCAATGCTGGGTCAGCATGCACACCATCCGCCGATATCACATGGCCAAGGTACAATAATTCGCTTCTTGCGAATTTACATTTCTCATACGATAAGGACAAATTAGCCTTTCGCAGCCTTTCAAGAACATTTCTCAGATGTACAGCGTGTTCCTCCATACTTTTTGACATAATCAAAATGTCATCGATGAAGACTAGGCATTGATGGGGGGTTAACCCTTTCAGAACTAAGTCCATTAACCTTTGCAAACATGAGCTGGCGTTCCTTAGGCCCATTGGTAATCGTACATACTCGAAATGCCCTTGTGGCACATTGAAAGCAACTTTGTGCCTGTCCTGGGGATCTACTAAAATTTGATGAAAACTAGATTTCATATCTAAACTCGAAAAAATTTTGCACTGTCCCAGATTATCAATACATTCCTTTATATCCAGGAGTGGGTATACGTCTGGCGTTGTCAATTTATTCAATGAACGAAAATCGCAAGTAAAGCGTTATTTAGGGGTGCCTTCCGGTGATTTTTTACTCACAATGACTACTGGTGCCGCCCAAGCTGATTCGCTCGGCTGTATAATCCCGTCTTGCAGCTGGTGCTCAATGAACTCTTGTACCACGGGTTTCAAATGATGAGGCACCCTATAGGGTCTATGGTACACTGGCTTAGCATTTCCGGTATCAATGCGGTGCTGGAGTAATTCTGCAGCGGGCAAGTTGCGATTTCTAAAAAGCCCTGCATACTCTTCTAATACTGGTTGGATGATCCTTTTATCCCTTTCAGATAGGTGGTTTAGTGAATCATTGAAATTTACATCCTTCCCATAATACACCCTTAACTCCTCTTGCTCTGTTTCTCTTAAATCCACCTCGGCTGCGTCACATAATTCATAGGTTGCCAATTTAGTCCCTTTAATTAATGTCACCTCAGCGTTACTGGAATTAACCAAATTAAGCACAGCTTCTGGTCCTCGGTTTACACTCCTGGCAATGTATATTCTTTTCAAATCCAATTCCGTATCCTCTACTGGTTCTATTAAACACAATTCTTCTTTGTGGGGGGTACTATAAACAGATCGTCTCCTAGGTGGAAATTTTACAAACCTTCCTGAATGGGGTGGTATTGTAATTTCTCTATCCAGTCTCAGAAATCCTTTTTCGCTCTCAATTTTAACTTCCGAGAAATTTTCTAATTCTGCGGTTTCAATCCCAATCTATTGGGTCTTAGCCCAATTACTGCCGAATTATTACTGAGGAAATCCATCCCAAAAATTACATCAAATTGATTTGTGACCGGGTCTGTGACATGCACCTTTAGGTTATATTCATGAAATCCAATCTTCACCCTGATAGTAATGGCACCTTTACTCTTCAAAGTCTGGCTGGTCAACCCTACAAAATTCACCTTATGACTCCCCATTTTACAAGATTGAAATTCTTTATGCCACGATATTGTAGACTGAGCACCGGTGTCTACCATGAAAAGCAATTCATGATTCCCGTATCTTATGGGTAGTAACAATAAGTTATCTCCGGGCGCTAATGGAGTCCAGTTTGTCATTTTCATTACTGGAGTAGGCGCCTCGTGGCGTTCGCTCCCCCTTGCCCGTTTGGGTAAACTTTCTTTCCCCTACAATCTCTGGCCATGTGTCCCATTTTATGGCACCTGAAACACTTCACTTGATTTTTTCGAGGTGAACTGAATTCCTGTTTTACGCTCATTTCCTGTGAATTTCGGGGTGCGTTCTCCTCACCATGTCTGAAATTTCTATAATGTTTCCCGTTGTCATACTGGAATTTTTTCTGATAGCTGCCTCTATTGTGTTTGAAATCGTCCTGATAGTTTCCACGGGGTGCGCGATCCTGCGTGTTATCCGCCCTATAATACTGGGTTCTATTCTGCTTGCCCGCCAAAATTCTCTGGTATCCACATTGCGGGGTGTCTGCCTATCAGCCTCCTGAATTGTGATTGCCTTACGTATTGCTTCCTGAAAGGATTCTGAGAATTGGAGTCAGGTCATACGGCCCACTTCTCCTCTCAACCCACCCAGAAATGTGTCTAAGGCCCGCATGTCCGCTTCCTGTTACAATATCCTATTGATTCCTGCATCGTCGGTTAACTCATATGTTCCAGCGTTTATCTTGCTTATCCTGTCCGCGAACCCTTCTATACTCTCTCCTTGATACATTTTTATGTCGATAATATTTCCCTGTTGTGCCTGGTGGTAGTTTTATTTCTATATCTTTCTAGCAATCCGGCTTTAAAATCTTCATAATTGCTTGCTTCCACACATGTTTCATTTGTCATAGAAAAGTCTAATGCCTGATCCACTAATTTCAACTTAACTACCCTCATCTTATCCTCCTCAGACCAACTTGAAATGATTGCCGCTTCATCAATTTTGACAAAAAAGTGCCTATATTCTCATGGGGGCCTCCTCCGTAGCTAGGTATACTATTCAGCAGATTGAAACTGCCTTGGGAACATTTACTAACTGGCTTAAACGTGTGTTCTCCTCTTTTAGCGCATTTTCTCTTTGCTCTAACTGATCCACCCTCGCCAATAGGGCATCCATTGCTTCTTGCAGATTAACTTGAGCCATATTTGCTTACCTACCCGCACAGATCTAAAAATAAGTTTATTTCTTTGTTACCTGAGATTAGTTGGTAGAAGCTCCATATATGATGTTATTTTTCCTGGTGGACCACACTTCACTTCTATATTTTATTTTAACCTTCACAGAAATTTTCGTAACACACAAAAAAGGAAAAGTAAAAAAAAAAAAAAAATTTAATTTGGGTCATTTGCGAAGTCCATGACCTCAACGTCACAATCCTCTTGTCTCTTCATTATTGTAGCGCGGCGGTCACCCAACACGGGAGATTACCCTTCCCACGAAATTAGCGGCCTACAGAAAAAATTTGTAAGGTTACTATATCCCGGACTTCTGACACCATATGTAGAGTGCCCCTTCAGCACTCTACCAGGATGGAACCGATTACAGCCTCTTTTGCCGCCTCTCGCCGCCTCTGCTCCTGAAGTTGAAGATCATGTAGTAAAACTTCGATGCCCCATTCGCTCAGAACCCCATATTATCCCTTCCTTCTTTAGGTTTGCCCCATCTATATATACACACGTATGACACTGAAATAATGTACAATCAACTCTATTCTACCCGTTTATTCCTTCACCCTAAATCTAACATGTTACAACATAATAATTCCCTTTCTATACATCTTCTGGCACACCGGCCATACACACACTTCACACTACTTCACATCCCCCGACATGACTCCCTGTGTTCCTTCCTGCCTCGCGCTAGCCCACGCTTGCCCCGTCAGCGGTTTTCACCGTAACGGAAATACACCGTGAACCTTGAAACCAGGGATACCAATCCAGGCATTACAACTTTGTGTTTTCCTATTGTTAGAGCATTTTGAAGTGTTAAAAACAATCGAACGACCCGCTGTCTGTGAAGTCAGATCAGTGATTTGTTTTTTTAATGCGAGAAATGTTGTGCCAACAACACATTCATTGTGTGAGGTTTATGGGGAAACAATAATGAGCGATGGAATTGTGAGGAAATGGGTTAAACTGTTTACCGAAGGTTATGAAAATGTACAATATCTGATCGCATCATTTGGTTGGAACAATTTGACCATACTCACTATATTCCGGATTTGGTACCAAGCGGTTTTCATCTGTTTCTTCATCTCAAGAAACATTTCAACGATGATGATGTGAAACAAGAAGTGCAGACTTGGCTTTAATCACAGGTGGCATCATTCTTTGACGCATACAAAAACTGGTTTCTCATCACAAGTGCCTAAATAATGGCAGTGACTATGGGGGGAAGTAGTGTAAAGTGTAAGGTAATGAATGGTAATAATAGGCCAGTCAGTAGAGGTATTGTATGATGCAAAAGGTGGGGTAGAAGCTTTTATTTTTTTAACTTGTATATATGGATACAAGCATGTAAAAAAACAAAAATGCTAACACGGGCGACCTCGGGAAAACTTTTGGCGGCAAAAAAACCTCGAAATTTTAGGACTTTTTATGGTTTTCTGCCTTTAACATCTAAACGGTGCATCCTAGCGAACATGTTACGATATAATTAATTAAAGATCATTAAATTCTGCGTCGAATGAATACCACAACGTAATAATTCAGTCAAGTAGTATGGTCGAAAACCACGGTCAAAGAATGACGATTTTTTCCAACTTTGCCAAGAACTAAGATATGGTACTATATAGGAGTCTGCAGCTTGGAAATGAGTACTCTGAGAGAAAAACTCTTGGAATAAAAGTTGTAGAGCATCAAATTCTGCGTATACTGAGTACCAACATTTTTAGTTTTGGTCAAGTACACCTCTCGAAATTAGCGATCTCCCGGTGTTCGGCAATTGGCATATGAAGGTACCTATGAGTTAGAATGCTTCAACAGTACCGGTGTATATCCTACAGAGTTATTCTTGATTTAGTATAATCAAATAATCATTTAATTTTATTAATTATTTTTTTATTAATTAATTATTTTATTTATTATTTTATTAATTTACCATAATATAAATCTATAAATAATATAAATGTGTTAATAAGCCTCATCAAGGATAGCATGGCTAAGCCCGAAACCTGTCTCCAAATAAAGCCATTCTAAGTACAGTCGGTCAAATAAAAAACGTCGGGCGGTATTTCATAAAGTCTCACGAACGAGCATGTGCGCATGTACAGGAAGACTTAAGGTTAGGTTCACACCTGCCTCTTCTCTGTCCATGTATTTTCTTGATTATTTAGTCAGTTTTGTTCCAAAACAAACATGTATAGAAGGCTGTGGCTATATGCCTCAAATCCGCCATATTCTTGCATGGAAATTCTTTTAATAATAATAATGAATAAATTCGTGAGGAATATGTTTATTCAATGAGCATTTTTTAAAGATTTTATTTTATAATACCGGTACTTGTAGTGCAAAATCAATAACTTACGTTCAACTTCTGCAACCAATCTAGCATCGAAATACGCGGCCGGCCAGATCCACGTTTCCTATGAAAACTTCCGGTCGCATTATAGGTAAGTTCCCTCCTCTGAGCTGCCCTTTCATAAATATGGGACTTTCTCGCTGCTTCAGAGGTCGAAAAATGCCGGTCAATTACAGCCCTAACTACACTTTCTCTCAAGCTAGCATTTGTATGTGGCGCGATGACTCAAAGGAAAATGAATTATGACAATACATTAAGTTGAATATCGTGTGTTGCACTTTCCACGTTCATTTTTTCCCTAGTTGTTCTTTTTTTCCCTCCTGTCGCATGGCCTCATATGTTCCGAGAAGGACCTGTATTTTATGTTTTTTATAAGAACCTTGTGAACTAATGCGTTAAAACTTTAATCTTAACTGCATACGAGCCCCTACGTTTTTTATTTGACCGACTGTACCTGAAAACCCATTAGTCAAAAAATATATGTTTAAAAATGTGTATAATTTAAATAAACCAAGGAACCCAGTTCCTCTATTAGCATCTGTGGAAGTGGTGGGAAGCTCTCATCATCCTCCTTTGGTTGTTCCTCGGGCTCCAATAGCTGGTTGAAGTGATCTTTGTCGTCATCCTCATCAACTACCAGTGGATAAAGTGTTCTCATATTGTTGAACACAGTAGTGCTTGCATATGGAAGAGCACTTCAGACCAGCCTTACGGTATGCCTTACTACACGCTATTTGCAAGGGCATGACACTGTCTTTAGTAGAGACAAGGGAGTCACGTATCTGTTGGTTTTTAGTAGCACTAGACCTGCATTACTATGCACCCATCCTCTTTCTTCAAGGTTTCTTGTTTTACCCAATCATGTCTGTATTTGATGGAAACACCGATATGAATGGTGGTGTGCAGCATCATAATCCGGTGGTAGTCTTGTGAGGTCCACTTTTCCCTTGGCCACTGCTCGTGTGAATGTGGATTTCTGCAGTTTGTCCAGAGCTACTTTGGTGAGATCTCCGGTGTAGAGATCACCAGCCTCATCAATCTAATCAGGGCTGGTGTATGGGTCGACGAAGCATCGGGAGATGTCCTGAAGTTCTTTCGAAAAGGTGACCATGCTGCTCAGCTTCATCTTTGTCGTATCACATCCACTAAACGCGTGGATGAAAAGGATGTGGCTGGATATGGTTTGGTCGAATTTGAAAGATGTTCTCAAATATTGCACATCAGCAGCTTCAGAAAGACCAAGTTGATGCATGGCTGGCCAATCCCTGTCATAAGCACAAGAAGGCATATGTCCTCTCCAATTATTGGGAGATTTTCATGCTCCTTGGCCTTGGAAATGAGCAAGTCAGCATGGGCCTGATTGCCTTTAATGTCACAATCTTTGATTTGACTTTTCAGGACTTCAATGAGAAGACTTTTATGAAACTCATTGACCAAAAACTTTTCCTGAGCGACTTGGTTAATTGTATTTACATCAAAGATTACTTCGGGGGAATGGCGAATATTCATCCGCCGCAATAACTCAGATCTTTTGGTGCCACTCTGAGCAGGGTAGGCCTATCTGTCGAACACAATGGCAACTATCGTGGACCCATAGTGTATTTTTGTTAAAAAGAGGATTAACTCTTGGCGATGGTGTCGAAGGAGGCGTTGGGTGGCCAAACAACTTTATAAAGCAGATAGCCTCCCTCCAATACTGCGAAATACTGTCACTCTTCTGCAGCATTGGAGGGAAGCAGGGTGAATGATGCGTACATAGACACTATACACTAGACATACACGAAATATAATTATACTTAACTTAAATTATTGTTAAATAATAATAATATTATTATTATTAGTATTATTATTATTATTATTACTGTTATATTTAAGAAATGTGATAGAAAGATACTTTCAATTTGGTTGCAACTCACAGGTACCTTCATGGGATTCTTATGCCAATTACCACACACCGCGAGATCGCCAATTTCGAGAGGTGTACTTTACCAAAACTGACAATTTTGGTACTCAGTGGACGTAGAATTGAATGCTCTACAACTTTTATTTAACGAGCAGAGCACTCATCTCCGAGCTGCAGACTCTTATATAATACCATATCTCAGTTTTTGGCAAAGTTGGAAAAAATCGTTGTTCTTTGACCGTGGTTTTCGACCATATTACCTGACCGAATTATTACGTTACTGTACTCATTCGACACAGAATTTAATGTTCTTTAATTAGTTATACCGTAACTTTTTCGGTAGGATGCACCGTTTAGGAGTTATAGGCGTAAAACCAAAAAAAGTCCTATAATTTCGAGGTTTTTTTGCCGCCAAAAGTTTTCCCGAGGTCGTCCATGTTAGCATTTTTGTTTTTTTACATGTTTTTACCCATATACACAAGTTAAAAAAATAAAATCTTCTACCCCACCTTTTGCAACATACACCCCTGTTTCGATTCTCTACTGACTGGCCTATAAAGTATTTGGAAAATAATGTTCGGTTATTTTTTTTACAAATTATCAGTTTTAAAACATGTCTCATAGTAGAAAATCTTCTCGGGTTTGCAGCCAGGTGAGAAGTTTGTTGTGGTCAGATTCCCTGAGGATGGAGGCAGCGTCAGCCTCGGAAACGTTGGACCACAACAAACTTCTCACCTGGCTGCAAACCCGAGAAGATTTTCTACATAAGATTCGCCAGGAAAGCCTCAAATCTTACATGTCTCATAGTAATTAATCAAGGAAATGTGAATAATTAATTACTTACGTAACTACACACATGGACGTATGGTGGGGGTTCAGGGGGTTGAACCCCCCCCCCCCCCCCCGAAATGTCTGCTATATTTTTAAGATTATAACATTATGAAATGTAATTTAAAAAAACGGTGGTTCGATTGTTACAAATTTTAAAATTTCGTACATATCAGTGTGTTATTTAAGATTTATCATAATTTATTTTAGATTCAAATTTCAAAACGGTGTTGTGTTGGTAGTTCTTCAGTTTAATAATAGTGATGTTACTAGTGAATAAAACTCCCTTCGAATTCAGTGGTCTGGTTATCCATGTGGTGAGATCGTTTGGATATCAGAATTTCATTTGATTTCAGCTTAATAACCTGCAGAATTTGAATATATACACACACACACACACACATATATATATATATATATATATATATATATATACTAGTGTCCAAAATTAAAGCAACAAACTTAAATTTCATCTTTGGAGGTTTATTTTGCCATAAAAAACGTATAGTGGTGATAGTAACGTATAAACAATAGACCTATGAGGAATAAAGAAAGTAAACTATTGCAACGTTTGTGCATACCAGTAAAACAAAATGCCCTGTTTTTGTTTTTGCACACGTAATGACTTTCACACACATCCAGAAAAACGTGTTAATGTGCTCAGTATGGGGTGTGACCACCTCTGGCAGCAATATAGACCTCACAACGGCATGGCAGGCTGTGAATAATGTCATCAATCTCATTTTGAGGCAATAACGCCCATTCTTCCTGCAGAACAGCTCTCAAGACCTGGAGAGTGGTTGGTGGATGTTCACGTGAAGCAAGTCGTCTCCCTAGTGCATCCCAGACATGCTCTATAGGATTCAAATCGGGAGAGCGAGCAGGCAAATCAATGCGTACAATATCTTCAGATTCCAGGAAAACATTCACCACCTCTTCTGTATGAGGACGAGCATTATCAACCATCAGTACGAAGTCCGGGCCCACAGCACCTCGAAACAACCGCACATGAGGTGCCAAGATCTCATCACAAATCCTGACAGCAGTTAAACCTTGCCAATTTAGCAACTTCATATCGGTCTCTTTCCACAATGTTTGCGTCCCGAAATCGTATTCCAGGTTCTCTCCAGATGCAAATCCGTCGAGAATCATTTTCAAGACAAAATCTGGACTCATCTGTAAAGAGAACATTGGCCCACTGTTTGACTGTCCAGTTGGCTCCACTTTAGACATACTCTTCTGTGAATACGCGTCAGGGGTACACATACAGCAGGTCTCTGACAATAAAGGCCTCTGCCGAAGCCTTCTGTACACTGTTACCTCGATACAACTGTTTCAGTGGATGCTGTGAGATCAGATGCCAGTTTTTGTGCAGTACTACGGTGATATCGTCATGCCCTTACAGCCAAATAACAGTCTGGTCTTTCTGATGTCACTCTTGGTCGTCCTTACACTGGTCTTCGGGATACATTTGCCACATCCGAGAAACAACAGAACGATTCACATTAAGCCATCTGGCCACATCAGCTTGAGACTGTCTTGCTTTCATTCTTTCTATGGCCCTCCACCGAAGAGAATCTTCCAGGCGTCTTCTCTGTGCCATCCTGTACCCGCAGTAAATGTTTATACAGCAAACTTTGATATTGGACTAAGCAAGAAACACTATGCTGCAGTGCCCCTTTTGATAAGTGCACTGCCCTTTTGATTGGTGCACTGACGTCATTGTTTGCATGTTTGTAAGATGAAAAGAATGCCATCTTCAGTTCAGAACACGACTGTACGGACATAGCTTTACATTTTATATGAATATCTCGTATAGTAGACACAGGAAGGAGAAATATCAGTTTGTTGCTTTAATGTGTGTGTATATATATATGTATATATATAAACCTATTCTGGAACAGATTTACGAAATTACTATGATCAACTTTTTTTTTAAATTTCAGCTGTGTTTATACTCCTTTTACCTTCGAGGCTATATCAGGAGTTCAGGATCTTTGTACAGTAGGGTAGGCCATCGAACTATTGCTTGTCAATTATTTCTATTGACATGAAACTGCGACGACTTTACCCTTTAGAATAGGATAGGATAGGATCAGTCCTCTGAAGGAGAGAGGTGGGTTGAGAACGACCCTAAACACTTTTGCCATTCGGTCCACCTTGCTATCCTCCGGTAATGGAATGATATGCATGCCCAATGCCCCCCCCCATCAACAGACTTCATTACGAGCCCCACGGAACTTCTCTTATCCATCAGATACCTTTTCTATGCCACGTGTGCTGCTGCCTCGGTACCTCTTGGGAAATAGACCCCCAGTTTGGCGGCACACCATCCAGCAACTTCAAGACCACAGCAGGTGCTGCAGCAAGGGCATACCGGAAACCGGAAAAGGAAACGGGATGAAGATGACAGGGAAAGTGAAAGATGAAGTGGAGAGTGTTGGTGGAATGAATGGGGGAAACTGGAGGACCCCTCGAGAAAAACTCCCTACTCCCGGCTTTGTCCACCACGAATGACACGCCTGCCTACCTAGGGACTTGAACCTGGGATCACTTGCATGCCAGGGCACGCGCTAAGCATGAACCACCGCCGTTTGAACCCCTCCCATACAAAATTTCACCGTACACCCATGACTACACGCATGGTGTATTTCATTCACCCGGCATGTGAAAGCATAGTATTGAAATAGAATGGTGCTGATGACATTGTCGCTGCTTGTGGTCATTCTATGTGCAGTCAGTCAAATAAAAAACGAGTCGGGACTCGTATGCAGTTAAAATTAAACTTTTAACGCTTTAGTTCACAAGTTTCCTATAAAAGACATAAAATAGGGTCATACTCGAAACATATGAGGCCATGAGACGGGAGGAAAAAATGAACAACGCGGAAAGCGCAACACATGATATTCAACTTAATGTATTGTCATAATTAATTTTGCTTTGTGTCATGGCGCCACATACAAATGCTAGCTTGAGAGAAAATGTAATTAAGGCTGACCTGCATTTTTCGGCCTCTGAAGCAGCGAGAAGGTTCCATATTTCTGAAAGAGCAGCTCAGAGGTGGGTACTTCACTATAATGCTACTGTAAGTTTTCATAGAAAACGTGGATCCGGCTGGCTGTGTATGTTGACACTGGAGGAAGATGATAGTTTGGTCACAGAAGTTGAACGTAATCCGTTTCATACTGCTGCATCCATGAAGGCTACTGCTCAATTCCCTGGCCATCTTCAAACCTTTAGGAACCGGGTAAGATCCGCTGGTTTACGTTCTAGGTGAGTACTCTCTAGAGAAGTCCTGAAAGAAGAACACAAGGACGTGCGCCTTGTATTTGGAGAAGAAAAAACTGACTTCGACTGGAGTAGAGTGATATTTTCAGATGAAGTTAGTTTTTCGAGTGCATCTTCAGGGCCAGTTCTAGTGTATCGACCATTCGGTACCCAGTACGATCCCAAATACACTGCAACTTGTGCAAGGAGTGGCAGGGTAAGTGTGACATGCTGGGGCTGGATGTCTCAGGAAGGGACTGGCATGCTCCACCGAACCAGTGAAAAAACCGTCGGTTTCTAGAGAGGTATAAGCTTGTTTATGTTAGGCTTCATTTTCCTTATGGAAATCTTCAGTTATTACAGGATAACAGCCCAATCCACACTGCTTGATCGCTTCAAACCTGGTTCACTGAAAGACCATATATCGAGATGATAGACTTTCCAGCGCGTTTCCCAGATTGAAATCCTATTGAGAATGTGTGGGCAGAAGTAAAGAAGCAACTGAAGGAACTGGCCGAACCCACGTTCAGCTTCATGCCAAAGATACGCATTTGCTGTAAAATCATACTTTCTTTCTTGCTTTCTTTTATGTGTGTCCAAAATTCGAAACCAACAATTATAATTCATTAGAAGTAATTATTATTTTATTCCAGTCGTTGCTGCATTTTAAAAAATAAACATAAATAAAAATAAAAGATACAGAAGATCCCACTAAGGATCGAACCCTGGTCCCACACGTTCATTTCCAATGTCTTGACCAGTACGCTATTGCAAACAGATGAGAATAGCCTACATAATTCAAGCTTGAAAATACATTTCAGCCAAAGTTATTGATTTTGCACTACAAGTACCGGTATTATAAAACAAAATCTTTTAAAAATGCTCCTTGAATAAACATGTTCCTCGCGAATTTTTCATTATTAATATTACTGTATAAGAACTTCCATGCAAGAATATGGCGGATGTGAGGCATATATCCACTGCCTTCTATATATGTTCGTTTTGGAACAAAACTGACTAAATAATCAAGAAAATACATGGATAGACAAGAGGCAGATGTGAACCTAAGCTTAAGTGTTCCTATGCTCATATGGTACTTTATCAAATAAAGCCCAACATTTTTTTATAATCGATTAAATATTTACAATTGCACAGGAAAAATTTAAGTATAGAAGTAATGTATTTACGAGGGTAAGTCAATAAGTATCCACACTGTTTGTTTAATCTTTTGTAGATTGACTGTACCGCTTTGTGCATGTGCATGTTTACATGTTGTTCATTTATCCCTGCTTGTGGAATGTTTGACTGTTATGACTCTACTGAGTGTTATCACAGTATAAGTATTAATACAGTAAAGAAACTGTGTGTTAAAAGTCTTATGACAACATGTTGGCTGGACGACACTAGCGCTCCATGCAGAGATCAAGTAAAACTACATTCTCATCATATCAAATGACTTGGGAAAATACATAAACACATCACAAAATATGTTATGTTAAAAGAGCAAAATACAGAATATTTCTATTTAATGCAAATCTAATTTTAAATTTAAGAAGTAATAAAACAGATACTGTATTATATTCTAGTTAAGAATAAGGACTGTATCTAGGCCTAGTACTTTTCCTTTAAAATCATTGCCCTTTAATATCATTTATAATTCAGATTATGATATTAAATAGCCTACGTATTAATTACGTAAATTATATTACAGGTCTGTCACGTTGTTCATCCTGCACGTCATGGTTGACAGTGTATTTTGATACTTTGCCGTATATGGCAATATACGAATTCAATTTATTGTAGGTCTATGTAGCGTCAATTACTGCAGGATGGACTCCATTAAACAAAACAAAAATTCGGGAGCATTTGGAATTGAAGACACCGTCGGTACAGCAGTTTTAATTAACGAGTTTTTATAGGAATTCATAAACTGTCAGTTTTCGGCGTGTGTCAAGTATAGACGGTAATTTTCACTCAAATATTTTACATATTTTGTTACTAGGTTTTCTTGTCGACCATTAATGACCTATTTTATACACTAGAAATCATTACAAGAGAATAAAATATAAAAAAATTACATTAAAGTAACTTGAAACATAACCACGCCAGAATCACGAGTAAGCCAGTAGGCCTACAATAAATATTACTTATTTTCGTTCTTACCTTTCTGGATGTTTCAAGAAAGTGAAGAAATGCAATTCAGGATTTTCTCTTTTATTATTACTAAAATTTACAGCAAAATAATAAGGTCCTTTCGAATATTGCGTGTTCTAATTAATACAACACTCCTATTTATTTAATACTTCCCGGAGTAGTTTCTGTAGTCTTACTTTATGGCCGCTACGATCGCTAGTAAATGTGCGCACATGCTCGTCTGGCAGAAAAACGGACTGAGTTTCTGTATTGTATTAATACTTATACTGTGGTGTTATGCAGTTGCACATTAAACATGGCTGCACTGGTCAGCATTTGCATCAAAAAATAACAGCATGCAATGATTCATTTTTTGTCATCTGAAGGTGTACCAGGAACCAAAATCCTTCGAAGACTTTCCGCATAATTTGGAGGCAATGTTTTTTCATGGCAAAGCTTGTATGAATGGATTGAAAAGTTCAAAAATGGTTGGACAAGTGTGAAGAATGGGGGAAGAACAGAACGCCACATCCACTAGTGACGCCAACAATTAGCAAGTGTGTATCATGATTCAGACAAACCGAAAAGTGACTGTCGATGAAGTGGCAAACCATATGCAAATTAGCCATTGTTCTGCATTTGACATTATTCATAACAGGCTTGACTTTCATAAAGTCTGTGCAAGGTGGGTCCCAAAACAGCTCACTGAACAGCACAAGCACGATTGTGTGTCCATCTGCCAACACTTACTGCACCACCATGCTAACAAAGGTGAAATGCTAACAAAGGTGAAGCTTTTTTGAAATGAATAGTCACTGGAGACGAAACATGGATCCATCAATTTGAGCCTGAAAGCAAATTCCAAAGCTTGGAATGAAAACACCCTGCATCTCCAGTGAAAAAGAAATCCAGGAGTCATTCCTCTGCAGAAAAAGTGATGCTCACAAGGGCCAATACTGCAACATTACTTGGAGATGGACACAACAATAAACAGTGCACGTTACAGTGAGATGTTGAGCAACGAACTAAAGCCTGCAATTCAAACCAAACATAAGGCCTATTGCCAAAAGGAGTAGTTTTGTTGTAGGATATAACTGTTACATTGTTCAAAATATTGCAAAACTGGGTTTTGAGGTGTTAGAACATCCTGCATACAGTCCCAAACTCGCTCTGTCAGATTTCCATCTTTTTGTCCCATTGAAAGATGCCTTAAGGGGCTGTCAATTCACCACAGACCAAGATACCTTAAGGGGCTGTCAATTCACCACCGACCAAGAACTGAAGGAAGCAGTGCATACGAGGCTTGCTACTCAGCCGAAAAAAAAGTCTGACGGCATCAGGAAGCTTGTGCAATGATGGATCAAGTGCATTGAGAAGCAAGGGGACTGTTACATTTGTATGTAATTTATATTGTAAATTTCCATAAATGTTCTGTGTGGCACTCAGTGGGCAGTAATGAATAAAGAAGGCCGTGGCTCAACCAATAAGAAGCGATCCCGCTCCTGCCTACGATATACAGAGAGTTCATTCCATGATGGCAGATTGCCTTGTCTTCTGTAAGTATACGTCTCCAATAAACCTCTTAATGGTGGAGCATGGTACTATGTTAATTGTGTTAACTGTGTAATCATTTCACCCGACCAACTTCCTAGTAAGATTGTGTGTTGTCAAGGACAATACATAACAATGGGGACGAGGAGAAATATACATAACAGTGGCGACGAATCGAGGATTTCAAAGTACGCATGCAGGGAGCTGTGAATACAGAGTCATTCTGTTGGACTTCGGTTGTGGGACGGTGACACAGATCAAAATAAAAAGTTTGTCTATGGTTCCGGAGAGGAAGATTAGGACTTAATTTTTGTCGTGAAGAGGTGAAAATGTGGCAACATCGAAAATGCTAGGAAGGGTCGGTGAATTTGATGCAAGTCAGGAGACTTGGGCATCATATGTGGAACGTTTTAAACTATTTTGTGAATATAATAAAGTAGAAACTGATAAAAAGGTGTGTAAGTTATTGACACTAGTAGGTGCAAAGACATATTTCTTAGTAAGAAATCTATGTATGCCAGACAAACCGTCTACAAAGAAGATGGAGGATATTGTAAAGATAATCCAAGATCATTTGTACCCAAAACCTTCATTTATTGCTGAGCGGTATGAATTTAGCAAAAGAAACCAGTTAGAAAATGAGACAGTTTCAGAATATATTGCAAGTTTAAAGCAATTATCTATCCATTGTGAATTTGGAGCATCACTTAGTGACTATTTGCGTTATCGACTGGTGAGTGGCATACATAGTGAGTCAACAAAACAGAGGCTATTGGCAGAACCTTCTCTAACCTATGATGATGTAGTGAAAATCCTCCTGTGTATGGAGACGGCTGAGAAAAATGCATCTGTTCTGGGGACCAGTAATAGCGCTGGGGGCAGTGGCCAGTTGCAGCAGATGGCAGCATCTCATTGATGGAATGCCGGGGGCAGACCACAGCAGCAGAGGGGCAGCAACTACAGCTATGAACCAGCACAACCCAGTGGCAGCAGTGAGCAAGTGAAGTGCGAAATGAAATGTTTTTGTTGTGGGAAAGTTGGGCATGTCTCTAAAGAGTGCCATTTACGTGGTTGCGTTTGCAACAAGTGTGGTAAACAAAACCACATTGCTGCAGTGTGCAAATCTACACATAGATCTATCCAATCTAAGGGTCAATCTAAATTCAAGAGAAGTTACAAGAAGGGAACCAAACATAACTTTGTGGGAGCAGATTCTCAGTTTGAAGAGACATCCGAACCTACAGATGAAAACCTAGATGGTGTTGCTAACCTATATGAAATTAAACCAACTATCACTAGGTTGAGTGGTGAAAAAGAGTTTAACAAGGTTAACAATTTGAATACTGTACGAGTTGATCCAATAAGGTTAGAAGTCAGTATAGAAGGGCAAGGTGTAGTAATGGAGTTAGATACAGGGGCAAGTGTAAGTGTATGTAACAAAGAATTTTATCAAGATAATTTAAATTATTCATTAGACTTGTTACCAACTGATTTATCTCTTAGCTCCTATACTAATGAGGGGTACGCCGTAGCGTAGTGGTTGAGGCGCTGCGCTACAAACCGGAAGGTCGCGGGTTCGATTCCCGATGAGGTCGTTGAGATTTTTCAGTTGGCCTAATCCTTCTGGTGGCACTATGGCCCTGGGGTCGCCTCAGCCTCTAACAGAAATGAGTACCAGGAGCAATCCTGGGGGTAAAGGCGGCCGGTGCGTAAGGCTGACAACCTTACCACCTTCATGTGCCGAATGTCTAAAATCTGGGAGCCTCAACCTCCTGGAACCCTCTGGGCCTTCATGGCCTGTATAGGGATCACTTTACCTTTACCTATACTAATGAGCCTATTGTACCTATAGGTAGATTATGTGCCTCAGTGGCCTATAAAGATGTTCAAACTAAACTAGATCTGTATGTAATTGAAAAGGGGTCTCACCACTTATGGGACGAGATTGGCTTCAAGCGTTAGGAGTAGACATTTCATTTAAAACCAACTTGTTCGAGTTGAACAAGCCTAAGTCAATTATGGAAAGGGATAACACTTTTATTGAAACAAATGTAAACAAATTATTTCAAGTTTTCACTCATCAGCTAAGCGAGTACAAGGGTGAGCCAATTAAACTCAAGCGAAAAGAAAATGCCATACCTAAATATTGTAAACCAAGGTCGTTATCATTCACCTTGAAGGCCAAGGTAGAAGCTGAACTTCAACGCTTAGTTGATGCTGATGTATTGTCTCCAGTAACTAGTAGCGAATGTGCACCTCTGATTGTAGCTGTTTTGAGAAAATGTGGTTCTGTTCGTATATGTGGAGATTACAGAGGTTTGAATAAGGATCATTACCCATAACCAAGAATTGAGGAGTTTCTCACTGAGTTACAAAAGGGTGAAAGATTTAGCAAGATAGATTTGAGTCAAGCTTATATGCAACTTAAGTTAGATCTGGAATCACAGAAACTGTGTACCATATCTACTCATAAGGGGTTGTTTGTTTACAAAAGATTACCTTTCGGTCCCAGTATTTTTCAGAAAATAAATTGACCAAACCTTACAAGGCTTACCACGAGTCGTATCGTTTTTAGATGATATTTTTATTTCTGCACCTGACAATGAAACTCATATTCAAAGACTGAGAGAAGTTTGTAAGCACCTTTCTTCAAGGGGATTTGCCGTTAAGAAGGAAAAGCGTGACTTTTTTTGCAAAACAATTTGAGTATCTCAGATTCATTATAGGTAAAGATGGTTTACATACTTGCAAGTCTAAGGTAAAAGTTATTGTTGAAGTGCCTGTTCCCAAAAATGTAACTCAAATAAAAGCTTTTGCAGGACTAGTGCAGTATTATGGAAAGTTTGTGCCAAATTTAAATGTTATCATGAATCCATTATACAGTCTTTTGAGGAAAGGTGTTCCTTTTGTTTTTAATGAAGAGTGTTCACGCACGTGAATGGATAGTAGTAAAAATATCAATTTTATTTATTTATTTAAATTTGTGAAATATTGTTTGAGAAGATTTTCTACTAGATTCACCTAGTGCGCACACCATCAAAGATGGCTTTCTGTGTATGTATTGAAAGTAGTAAAAATGACATTAATTTTCTTCATAGCTTTCATTATCAAGAATTAAATAGTTAAATAAATAAGCAGAAAGCTTTCCTTCGATTATTATACACTCTAAAATATTCTCTTAAAGCAAATCTTGCTTATAAACATAAGAAGATAATTTTTGTTTGAGATTAAAGCTCTCAACTGATTAGAGCAGTTCCGGTTCTGGAAGCTTCTCTTTGAGCATGAAGGAGAAGCCCATGTTCGCCATTTTTTCAGTCTTCTCAAGTCTTCCTCATGATGTGGTGCAGTCTAGACTCCAAGCAAATGGCTTGGTGAAGTATACTTTTCGTCATTATTCAGTTTTACGAAAAGTCTTCGACGTGATATGATGCAGTGCAGCTCCCAAGCAAGTGGCTTGGAGAAGTATAGTGTTCGCCATGTGCTCGCCAAGTTAAGACCAAGCTTAAAAAATTGTCGATCGCAGTGAATCTACTAAAACGAAGAAATTTAGTCACATCGGCACCCATTTTAGTGCTTCTAAAGTGCCAGCATTGTGAATTTCTTTCCAACTGCATCTATGTTACGCAAAGTGAAGAAGCAATAATTATTGTGTTCATCAAATCAGTTGAACTTCAGACAGAAGTGATTCGTATCAGTACCTATGTTAGTGACTTCTAATGTACTGGCGATTAGCACCTTTTCTGTCTAAACATTCAAGACAATAATGACGAAAATACAGTTATTTAGTATGCTCGTCATGTTATCAAAATGCGTCACACAGGCAACCATGTTAGACGAACTTTAATGTGCTCTAACACAATGAACTTTGTGAAAAGGCATTTAAGTTAAACAATGCTAACATGTTTCAACTCAACGAACTTTTTTGTGTGTAGGGCACCAACGACCAATAATTGTTTGATGTGCCTTCAAGAAAATGAACTTTGTACAAGTAAAATTTCAACCTATGGTTTTGAACTGTGCATATTGTCTTCAGTGAGTTTTTCAACTATTCTTACATCAAAACTGTACAACAGAACCTACAAACCTAGCGGTCAGATTTCAAGAATTGTGTCTACATTAATGTATGCAGCCGTCCATGAATATTCAGGGTTGCACAACGAGGGAAATACGTGGTATCACCAGCTAGCAGTGACGTCATTGGATGATGAAAGAAATACAACAAAAAGTGTGAAATTTGTGAATGGACCAGCAACTTATTTGGTGAGACCGAGGCCAACCCCCGTATTTATTTATTCTATTAAGATAGCCTATGTACTTCAATCAAATCTTTCTCCATCACACATTACTTTTGACTATACAGGCCTTCTAGAAAGACTTTTACAGGCCTAGAACTTAGTTTTTTTTGTATATGAGAAAGAAGTATTTTTTTTCTATACAGACTTACAACATTAATCGGGATTACCGATAAGTCTTATCAATTGCACTTAAAATAAAATTTAATTCACAATATTGATAAATTAAACTTTTGTGAACTTTGAGAGTAACTTTGTATTGTTTCTCTTCTGAGACTAGAACATGTTGTATATTTTGTTTTACTTATTTTAAAGGATAGAGCCATATTTAATTTTTTTATTTAAAGAATAAATTTAATTTTCAATTAAATTTATGAATTTGTACCTTATTTTTTTCTACTGAAACTGAAGCCCCGACTAGGGCAAAACCTACAACCATCATTCCCCGACTTCGTGAGCACTGTTTATCAGTTACCGCTTTATGAATGTCCAGAGTGCTAACAATTACCCATTACTTCTTGCTACTTTGAACTTTGAATTTTTCAATTTACTTTCAATGGTAGAGATTGATATTTCAATATTCTTAGTAATTCTTTTGGTAGCTGATATACGGCCCACGAAATCGATCAGAAGAGTGTATGAAAACCTTTAATAAGGTTAAAGAATTACTCACAACAGCACCAGTATTGGCTCATTATTATCCAAAGGCACCAGCTGTATTAACGGTGGATGCAAGCTCAACAGGGCTGGGCAGTGTATTGAGTATAATAGATTCTGAAGGCATTGAACATCCTGTGTCGTACAGTTCTCGTACACTTTCTCCAGCTGAACGCAACTGTTCACAAATAGATAAAGAGGCAACTGCAGTGGTTTTTGGTGTAAAAAAATACCACCAATACTTGTATGGTAGACATTTTATTCTAAAATGTGATCACAAACCCTTACTAAGTATTTTTGGATCTAAGAAGGGTATTCCAGTGTTTGCAGCCGGTAGACTACAACGCTATGCCTTGTTTTTATCAGGTTACACTTTTGACATTAAATATGTTAAGTCTGAGGAAAATAGTGCGGACGCAATGTGACACCTACCTTTAGAAGTAAAACATAAGGATGTAACAAATGATGAGTTAGCCTGGTTAGGAACATATTTGCATTGTGTTAAGGAAAGTTCGGCTCCTATTGACTGTGAACTGGTAAAAATAGAAACACAGAAGGACCAACTACTGAAAAAGGTGTACAATTTTGTTATGCATGGGTGGCCCAATTACCTGTCAGGGGAAGATAGGGAACTCCAAGCATTCTATCAAAGACGGAATGAGCTAACTGTGAACTTATGTGTGGATATCGTGTGGTAATACCTAAGTCTCTTCAGGCATTTCTGTTAAAAGAACTGCACATTTCTCACTTGGGCATAGTTAAAATGAAAAGTATTGCTCATAACTATATTTATTGGCCTGGTATTGATTTATACATTGAACGTATTGCAAATAATTGTTCTTCTTGTCTTTCGGAATGACCAAGCCCACCTAAAGCAGAGTTACATGTGTGGCAGTATCCCAGCAAACCATGGGAGCGCCTTCACTTAGGTTATCTTGGTCTATTCCAAGGAAGAATCTATTTAATAGCGATTGATGCTCATTCTAAGTGACTTGAGGTTTTTGAAACTGCCTCAACTGCAGGCCATCTGGCAGTTGACAATCTGAGGTCATTATTTGCACGATTTGGCTTACCACTTTTGGTATCAGTGATAATGGACCGCCATTTAATTCGGCTGAGTTTCAAGAGTTCCTAATCCAATGGAGTAGAGCACAAGACGTCTGCACCATATCATCCACAATCAAATGGTCAGGTGGAGAATTCAGTTAAGTATGTTAAATACAAGTTACGAAATGTATTCAGAAAAGGGGTGAATGTATCACTAGCTTTAAGTAGAATTCTGTTTGACTACCATAACTCTCAATTAATGAATTTCATACTGTTTGTGGTGAAGTAAGATATGGTAATCAACTTTTTCCACCTTATTCCACAAAGTATATTAAAATGCAGAAATTATTTGATACGAGGGTAACTACTTTTTTACAATAGAAGAGAGAAATAAAACATTCAAAATGCAAATTACATTGTATTATAATATGTATCAAATGACAATAGTTAAATACACAATTGTTATATTAAAATTCACCGTTGTTGGGTGCTTAATAGTCCCTCTAACATTCTTAATTAACTTATGTTTTGTAAAGAAGATATTTCCAGAGTGTCTGAAATTATCAAAAGTCACACCTATATAAAAGCAAGGAGATAGGAGCTTGCCCTCAAGCTACAGACCCGTAAGTTTAGTCCCAGCTTTTTCTAAGATCATAGAATGCTTAATGCATAAACAGTTGGAGTGCTATTTTAACTCCAACAACATATTATCAACAAAACAATTTGGGTTCTGTAAAGGAAAATCGACAGTGCTAGCGGTAGAACATATTGTGAAGGGCTTTGAAGATAAAAACATTATCTCTCTGACACTGTGTGATTTATCTAAAGCATTCGATTGTGTACCACACAATCTACTCCTGGAGAAACTTGAATATTACGGCATAAAACAAAATACATTAAGTCTTCTGAAATCTTTTCTGTACAATAGAAAACAAATGGTTGCAATTGGAAATAAGGTTTCAAGCACGGTCACAGTGATACATGGAGTACTGCAAGGATCAATACTGGGCCCATTTGTATTCCTAATATTAGTGAATGATCTACCCTGTAACATGCTGATAGATACAACATTATACGCAGATGACACCACACTTATGACTAGTGCCAGAAGTCTGGAACAACTGAAGGATTTTGCAGACACGGGTTTCAGTGAAGCAAAGAAGTGGTTCTGTAGTAATAGCTTAGCATTAAATGAAAATAAAACTAAACAATTTTCATTTGCTTTGAACAATCAATGTGAAAATGAATTGAACAGTGTAAAATTGTTAGGATTTCATGGAGGACTCATGTTGAGGCTATTTGTATCAAGTTGTCAAGAGTTAAGGAATGTGTATTTTGCAATGTTTCATAGCCACATTAATTATGGTATACATCTCTGGGGGTCACTCTGCTGAAGTCATCAGCATACTAAAATGCCAGAAGAAGGTAATTAGAATAATACTCAACAAAGGTAGTAGAGATTCCTGTAGACCACTGTTCAAAGAGCTGAAAATTATGACAGTATACAATTTATACATCTATTGCACCCTAATCTATATTAAGACTAACCTAGATCTATATACAGTAAGAACAGAAATTCACTCATTCAACACCAGAAATAAGAATAACATTAACCTGCCTCGATGCAGACTCACTAGTACACACAATTCATGCTACTACAATGGTGTAAATTTTTTTTAACAATTTGCTGACAACAGCCACAGCTGCACCTATTCGTAGGTACAAAACTGCACTCTTTAGATGGCTAGAACAAAATCCATTTTATTATATTGAAGAATTTCTGAATGTATGGGGTTGATATCTGTATCTGTATCTGGCACCCTATGATCCCCAGGTGGGGCGAAGGGGCCTCCAAGTGGAGGTTTCATTACCTATACTAATTTTGATATGCTTATTTTCCGAGAGAGGGTAGAGGGACAGGTGGTAAGCCCATCGCCTCGCAACCCCCATCTGGAAACTAAGTATTTCTGGGACGTGAAAGGGCCGAGAAATTTTGTCCAGAGGCTCTAATTTAGGCTTGGAGTTCTTTTACGTGCCGTAAATCTACGACACGGGACCCCCAGCTTAAAGTCCCTCCCGGAGGACTCCGTGCCCAGGATTTCTACGTCCTGAAAAATCCATCGACCGCGGCCGGGTTGGGGTTGATATCACATTTTAAGTATTGTTAAGTAGCCTATAGCAACCAATGTTGCTCAATGGTGAAATAAATAAATTATTATTATTATTATTATTATTATTATTATTATTATTATTATTATTGTCATGTGGTGGAGTTATACGTGGTGGAGTTATAAGTACATTATATCCTTAAGTTTGCAGGTTATGATAGGAGGGTTGATCTGTATGCTCCACCCCTGACTCACTTCCTGTTGAGATAAAATTATCAAAATATTCATGCAAGCAGCTTCATATCTCAAGGTAAACACTTTACTGTTTCAATCTTTTATCTTTCTCTCTTGGGTCCAACAAAAATCCATCGGGATTTATGTGCGACTTTAGGTGAAAGTGCAGTATCATATGACATATTCAAAAGGTGGTGTCGTGATTTTAGATGTTATAGGGAATCATGTGAAGACCAACATGCAGGACCACCAGTGAGCATTACAACTGTAGACAATGTCAACCAAGTCCATGATCTAGTGATGCAAGACCGCAGACTGACTATTAGGCAAATAGTGGAGCTAACAGGCTTCTCCTACTACACAGTTTAAAATATTTTAGTTACGGAACTGGACATGAAAAAATTGACAGCAAGATGGGTTCCTCGAATGTTGACAGCAACACAGAAGAGACAGCGTGTGCTGATTTGTGAACATCTGTTACAAATGTACAGAGCAGATTCAAAAAAATTTATTGACAGATTTATAACAATGGATGAAACCTGGGTCCACCATTATGACCCAGAAACGAAGCTCCAAAGTAAAGAGTGGAAACATAAGGGATCTCCCCCTCCCTGCAAGTTCAAGACTCAACCATCTGTAGGGAAAGTAATGGCCACAGTATTTTGGGATGCCAGGAAAGTAATTCTGGTTGATTACTTACCAAAGGGTTCTACAATTACAGGAGCATATTATGCTGATTTAATTCCAAAATTAAGAGATTCTATAAAGAGTAAGAGACGTGGGAATTTAAGTGCAGGAATTCTCTTTCACCAGGACAATGCCTCCAGTCACACCTCTTGTGTGGCCAAGGCTGCTATAGCCAAAGCAGGCTTTGAATTAGTGGAACACCCACCATACTCACCAGATCTGGCCCCTAGTGACTTCAGATTGTTCCCAAAACTCAAGGAAGATATTCGTGGAAGACGATTTTCAACTCAAGGTTCTACAGGTCCCATTTTATGACTGACACACACATCCTTCACGAGAAAAATGTCCCCTGGCCCAAGGGAGGAAGATAAGAGGTTGAAACAGTGCATTGTTTGCCTTGAGATATGAAGCTGCTTGCATGAATATTTTGATAATTCTATCTCAACAGGAAGTGGGTCAGGGGTGGGGCATACAGATCAACCCTCGTACAAGGCAGATTGCTTTCTTTCTTTATAAAATTGATGGTAAAAATATTTATCAACTGCTTTAAAAGAACAGATTAAAAATACCATTCAAAATAGCCATCAGTTACAACATATCGAAAAAACACTAACAATATTGCATACGCTTAAGAAAAGTTGAAAACTAAATACCTTAGAAAAATTAGAAATATACAGACATAAGAATAAAATAATAAATGAAAACACAATCGAACCAAATCAACTTTATGAACTCTATACCCAGTTACACCCCACTACAAACCAAACATAATACACTTAGTACCAAACCAGTACTCACTGATGCTGGAAGTTCTCAAGTACACCAGACGGAATTTAAGAAGGTTAGTAATTTATTATATAATATCGTTCCTCAATCCACATAATAAAATTTATTATTTAACCTAATACATAAAATATTTACTGGTGTATGTCACTTTTAGGACTGAAGATGGCATAAATAGCAATGCCGAAATGCATATCCAGTAACAACTACAATTGCAGAAATCAATTTGATACGTGGATGAACTATTCCATATGTTAGAAAAGTTAAAACTACGAGTTTTATCTTCAGTATTCAACATTGCACATATGAACAAATGTGTAACCAGTGAATACCTGTAAATGACGAGGCCATATAATAGCAACCTATTGGCCAAGCAATAATTAATAGCAACCTATAATTTTAAATTGTGTATGAATGTGTTATTTTTAATCTGTTCTTTCAAAGCAGTTGATAACAAATATTTTTGCCACCAATTTTTTAAAGAAAGAAAGCAATCTGCCTTGTATCATAACCTGCAAAGTTAAGGATATAATTTACTTCTCCATATAACTCCACATCAGGACAATACACCCAACAACGGTGAATGTTAATATAACAATAGTGTACTATTGACATTTGTACAGGGTGGACCAAAAGTCGCGATCGGATATTTTGTATGTTAGTTTATGCATTAATAAAATGTCACAATTGACGTAACAACTTTATTTATTGAAGTAGCAAGCATTAAGGGATGGAAATATGGTAAAATAAAGTTCCCTGGGCCTGTCAGCGTCATTGTTAACGTCCCAAGTTTTGGTATGTGCACCATCGTTTTCAGCGCACAGTTGAATGCGCCGCCCGCCTCAGCATTATGGGAGTGATCGTTCTGAAGATACGGATGATCTCTCTCTTAAGTTGTTCAACAGAATCCATCCGAATCATTCCAACCCAAGATTTTCTTCTAAGGTCGACCAGAGCCAGTTGTCGCACAACGAAGTTCTTGGGATCTGCATTTCTGCCGATCGCTTCCTTGTTTTTTTCATCGGTGAACCCTCCAATGATTCACTCAGACGATTACTGACATCATCGCCACAATGTTTTTTAGGTCTTCCGCTGCGTATTGGATCCAATACAGAGCCTTTTGAGAAAGTTTTCTTTTCCAGTTTCCGTAGTTTGGCTTCAGTGGGAGCTGCTTTATCGAAACGGAGAAAGAAGTCCTCTCTGATTTCTTCGTACATTTTGCCAGTTTGTTCTTTTTCATGAACTTACACACTAACAATGAGACGTTCCTCAATCGTATATTTGCTTGTATCCGCCATTGCTTACAACACAAACATAACACAGCGTTGCACATCGACAAGAATCGCCTAATAAACCCGCGCACCAGAAAACTGTGGCTTGTCACTAAAACATAACAATGCCCTTGTTCTATCGGAAAATCGACAAACTAATCCTACAAAACGTATATGAAGGGGGTAAATATTCCTCTCAGCCTGTGAATAGTTTTCAATTAGTTTTCGATTTCGGAAAAGGAGTTATTACAATATAAACATTATCCGATCGCGACTTTTGGTCCACTCTGTATAATACTATGTAATTTGCATTTTGGATGTTTTATTTCTTTCTCTTCTATTTTAAGATAGTAGTTACCCTCGTATCAAATAATTTCTGCATTTTAATATACTTTGTGGTATTATCGCCGCACTCAATTCGTTGACAGTTAACATCAAAGAAGTCGCCGCCGCTTGGAGTAGTTGCCATACTGCACAGTGTTAGTAAACAGAGCGGGAAGATGTAGATGCAGCAAAACACTTACGTGGCAATGACATTGAGCAATGAGAGAATTGGCAACACGAATTCAGTCAGCGGTTTCTTTTGAGAAAACCTTTTACAGTAACAACAAGCATTGTAATATGAGAACAAAGCGAGCCGCCCGTCAACGTTATGAGTGCGGCGATAATATAAGGTGGAAGAAGTTGTTTACTATATCTTACTGTAACTGTACATTCAAGCATTAATGAAACACCTGCTAGATTAGTGTTTGGCAGAAATCTAAGAGCCAGATTTGATCTGTTGAGACCTAATCTGTATAACAGTGTTTTACAGAAACAAGAGAAACAAAAATCCTACTTTATTGGTAATCAAACTAAGTATTTGTATGTAAATCAACCAGTTTTGTCAAGGAATAAGTGGATTGAAGGTGTTGTGATGAAACAGATTAGTAAGGTGATGTACCTGGTGAGAGTAATTCTTGGTGTAGTATGGAAAAGGCATAAAGACCAAATAATTACCACAGACATGAGTGAAGTAAAGGATAAGGGGGAGTTAGATATTGGGCCGTATTCATAACAACGAAGGATATCCTCCTAAGCATAAGGTAGAAGTGTAAGGATATGATTTAAAGTAAAAGGTAGAAGTATAAGCATTTCCGTCTTTCCATATTCATAATGATTACCTTATACTTGCGAGGATATCCTCCGAGCACAAGTAAAAGGTTGGCTCGTGTAAGCCCTGAGTCACTAGCTAGCACGTGCCCTAACCTACTTCCGTCACTTCGCTCACGCATTACTCAGTTGTGCTACGGATCGCATCAGTGTGCGTTCTCCATCAGTGATAATGCAGTCATCAAGTAGTGAAAGTGACACTGATAGCATAGGAAGTGCTAGTAACGAACTACAGTTGATAGCAGAAGGTATTGCCGCTGCTCGTGTGATTTTGGAGAAATCTCAGGTACCAAACATAAAACGAAGGAAAGACGAGGCCATTGCAATACTTACAAAGAAGTACGAAGCAACAATTGGTAAGCCACTTGATTCGAAAGGTTTATTAAAAAAAATTAACAACATGAAAGCAAGGTTGAAGAAAAAAACGGACCTAAAGAAAACTGGGAATAAAGTGATACAATTGTTAGCTTGGGAGAAACATTTACTAAAAGCTTTGGAAGGTGACAGCAATCCTACAATAGGAAGAATTGGAGGGGCCATGCAGATTGGGATTGATGCAGACAGACCTACTCAGCAAAGAGGGAGTGAAGCAAATACACAGCAAAGAGGGAGTGATGTATCATCTAAGCAATCAGGTAGTAGTGTCATGGCTGTTCAACCATTGTTGGCACCAAAAAAAAAATCAGTAACTGAGAAGTATGAAACAGATGAAACTAGAGGACTGACTACAAAAGAACTCCAACGCTTAGTTCTGTTACAGCAGTACCACACAAGTATGGTACAAAGGGAATACTATGACAAGAAGCTGGAAATTATGCAGCGTAAGGAAACTACACAAACTAGTCTTGATGCAAATGGAACGTACTTCACGTTATAAAAACTTTACCAAAACATGTTATTTGACTTTTTTTGTTAGACCAGTGTTGCCATGTGTCGTATGCCAATTCATACGACTATTTTCAACATTAGCATTTTATACTATCATTTCATGTTTATTTTTTAGCAATCTACTGCAGAATTTTCAATTTGGATAGAAATGAAGCTTTTTGTTTTCTTGTAGTTTATTTTGTATAGGCATACATGTTGCTAAATGAATGGCGGGATGTTATTATCGCCATTGTCAAATAAAACTCAGTCTATTTATTTATTAGAGGGTATTCATACGACTATTTTCAATATTAGCATTTTTTACTATCATTTTATGTTTATTTTTTAGCAATCTACTGCAGAATTTTCAATTTGGATAGAAATGAAGCTTTTTGTTTTCTTGTTTATTTTGTATAGGCATACATGTTGCTAAATGAATGGCGGGATGTTATTATTGCCATTGTCAAATAAAACTCAGTCTATTTATTTATTAGAGGGTATTCATACGACTATTTTCAATATTAGCATTTTTTACTATCATTTTATGTTTAATTTTTAGCAATCTACTGCAGAATTTTCAATTTGGATAGAAATGAAGCTTTTTGTTTTCTTGTAGTTTATTTTGTATAGGCATACAAGTTGCTAAATGAATGGCGGGATGTTATTATAGCCATTGTCAAATAAAACTCAGTCTGTTTATTTATTTTAGGGTTTCACTGGCCGATGCCGCACCTCGCTTAAGTTGTATTGTTGTATTTTTATTTCTACTTCTCTCATTATTGTTTTCCAAACATTTTATATTTTAGCCGCACGTGTGCAAAACGAAGTAATCCAGATCTCTAGAAATTAGATGCTCTGCCGACAAAGAGCAGGTGGTCTTATTGTTTTTATTTTATTTTGACCAATCATAATATAACTTTGGGGTAGTACTTTATTGCTATTTTAAAATAAAGAGTAATGTTGCTGAACATCTAACTGCCGATGACAAAGAGTACCAACAACAATGGGTATATGTATAATATACAGTCACGAGAGACCAGTCAGCTGAGTAGTAGCGGTGAACAGCAAAGTCAGCAGGCGTGAAAGGAGCAGTAGCACTTAGAACTTACGAAAGCATATTTTAACCACCAAGCTTGCATTTATGTCTGTACAGAGTACCTCGCTTGGCAATAACAACAATAATAATATTATAATAATAATATATTATATATTATAATAATATATTATTAATATTGTTATTGTTATTATTATTATCATCATCATCATCCTGACAATAATCTAGCATGATAGGGAAAAGCAAATAAGTCAGAAAACCAAATTTTCAACAGAGACAAAAAACAAATTATTTCCACAGCATTTTTACTTACTGTAAGATAGTATGTAAAACTATCTGGGTGGGCTGAACTAAATATTTAACAATGGTTGGTACTACTGTTTTACTTTTCTCATTTGGTAACCCTATGTTAGATAAACACAATTTTTTTCCCCCAAACTTGTGTATTTTTGTAATTTCGAAAATGTGTAATTGGTTTAACAAGACATTTCAACACAATTTTGTTTTCTAAACTTGTAAACTTAATAATCATTAAAATTATCGATTACAATACTCAAGTTTCTTCTGATTTCTTGCCCATGACGGCGAAGAGGTAGTTCATCATTATTAATAATGTCATGGTTTTCTTCATCTTCTTCTGGTGCTTCTTCAGCAGGTTGCAACGTTATGGAGCACAACACAGGTAACGATTATTTTTGGTACATTTTCCAATTTCACGCGACAAACGTATTGTAAGATAGGAAACCGGCGTTTCAGTTGGCCAAAACATCATTCAATTATTACTCTTTCTTGTTTCAAAAGCTTGTTATAATTTACCTCTGCTCCAGGAGTGGGATTTCTAAATGGTGTCATGAGGCATGGTTCTATCCCATATCCGTCATCACCAAGTAGCACAACGTTGCCTTTATTTCTTATTTGTAATGCCACTTGTGAATTTTTCCATAAACTGGAGTCATGCACGGATCCAGGCCAACTAACGTCGACACTAGTGAACATTTCTCTGGCGTCACAAGTGGCTTGAACATTCAGAGTAGGCTTACCCCTACGTGGGTACAATCAACAACACCAATAGCTGTTGGAAAGTTGTATTTAGTTTGCCACAACTGTTTTGCCTCTGTTATTTCAGTGTTGGTAGTTGGAAACTTTATCCATTCATTTGAATTTGCAATTATCCTCTCAACTACAGCATTGACAGTCTGAGACACCGTAGCTTGACTAACACCAAGTTCTTGACCAATACCCTTTTGATAGCCAGGATCACTGAGATAACGTAAGCATACTTTCATTCTATGAACAGAGGACAACGCACCTCCCCGAGTTTCTTCACTTTCACTTAAAAATCTGTCCGCAAGCCATTGTACATTTTCTTCTTCAAAACGGTATAACATTTTAAAATCTCGAACTAGTGTAGGTAAGCGGGGTTTGTAATGTTTCACATCTCTCACATCCACAACATCTGCCATCGCGCTGAAAATCACGGAAACAGCCTTTTACTGCAGAGGTGAGTCTGATACTGACCAATCTCAGTTTTTTTGAAGGATATCCTTTTTATTTCAAGTAAAAGGTCAAGATTATGTATACCCATTTACTTTTATGTGAGTGTAAGGATATTCTTGTACTCTACAAGTAGAAGGTTCTGTTTGAATTTATTATGAATACAAGCAGAAGGATTTCCTTCATATTTTGCTAGTATAAGCATATCCTTTTCTTTATGAATATGTCCCAATGACTGTCAAAGTGAGTCAAGGGATTGGCTAGTAATTGAACCAGTAACCCCTCTGAGTCAGGCAGCAGTTGAATCAGTTAGTAGCCTTTCTGCTTATGTAAACTCACCTCGAACATCTCTCCATTCTGAAGGTAGAACCTCTGACATAAATCCTTGCAGTCTGCAACCATCACCTGATTCTGTAAATAAGGATCCTTCGTTTGTGGTTATCAGACGCTCAAACAGAGTTCGGAAACGAGTTGAGAGGCGTAATTTGTAATACCCTTTTACCTGATTGTATTATTATTTCATTATTGTAATCTATGATTAAGTGTTGTATGATTTGTCAAATTGTTCCAATTTTTATACAAAATTGCAGATAGTCCTTTTTCCATTGTGTGTATGATAAAACTTCAACACAAACCAATATAAAATGAACAATGGATGTCACTTATTCGGCCCAACCACTAGACCTTCTTTAGGTATAGCTAAAATGGAAGTTCCAACTGACGACAACAAACTCGCGGAGTATCCTTGGCTACAACTCACGTACACAAAGCCGAATCGCTGGTTTCACCACCTTCTGGATAGTCCAGGACATAAACTTGAAAATCTGTTGTTCTCCCAAATCTTTTATTCCAATCTTCCGGGATGTTGTAATCGGAGTCCAAACTATCGATCGCAGGGGGCGAGGGAAATTTTACCATGCACATACCGTTTTTAAAATTTTATTCTTGATCAGATTTAACCAATCATCTCCGAGGTCCCCATCATACCTATTCAAACTCCCTTGGTTGTCAATGATGTTTATCGCCTCCACGATTTTCTTCTTTACAGGGTTGCATTCGATTTTTACAATCCTGAGTTTGTCAATGTGGTGTTGACTGTCTACCATGTGTTGGCTTAAATCGGTTGCTGGTCTCCCGAGCCTTATGTCTCTTTCATGCTCCATCATTCTCACTTTGAACGTCCTCCCAGTTTCACCAATATATGAGCCCCTGCACTCTTTACACGTTATCGAGTATACTCCAGGTAGTTTCATCTCTGGCTTTACTCGGCCAACCTGTTTAAAGAATATACCCTCAATAGTTCGCTCAGTTTTGTATGCCAGAATTAAATCATATTTCCGCAGCAACTTATCCATCTTCCCACTAGTAATTGGATTGTAGGTTAAGCTGACATACTTCTTATCCAGGTCCTTCTTGTCTCGTCTGGCATTACCACATATTTTGGGCCCTGTTCCAGATTCTACTTATCCTTCTGCTATTACAACCATTTTCCCCAACCAACTTGAAAATTTCCTCCTTTTCCCTCCTCAGATCCTCCGGGTTATTACACAATCTGATGGCCCTAGTTGCGAAATTACACCAGACGTTGTCTTTGGTTCTAGGACTGTGAGCGGACCTCTTGTGTATGTATAGCCTTCCCTTATAGGGTTTCCTGTATATGCCCATCCTGATCTCGGGGCTGTCAGAAAATTTAAGCATTTATTGAGTGGTTTTTCAATGGTAAATTTTACCCTGTCATGGAAGCCGTTAAAATCTTCTAATATTCGGTCAGAAATATCATTCTTGGACAGGACCAAAACATCGTCCACGTATCTCATGTTCGTAGTTATGTTATCAACATATTTGTCCAAAATCGACCTTTCAATAAAATGCATGAAAATGTCAGAAACTATCCTGGACACCGGGTTACCCATCGCAAGGCCCTCATTCTGTTTATAAGTGATCCCATTGAACTGGAAAACATTATGCTCGGTGCACACCTCATACCATCTCCAGTATTCGACTCCCAATTCCGTTAACCATTTAAAAACACATTCTCCCGCCAGTGCGAGAGGTATACTAGGATACAGTGAGACTTTGTCCAGACTAAACATAAACTGTTCTTGGTCGCACACCACTTTTTCCAGAAGTTCCTTGGCATCAAAGGAATTACTGATTGACCATTTTGTTCTTCCCTGGATTTCCATCAGCCTTTTTACAAATAACTTGTCTAATTCGTACGCTAGGTGACTAAACATTGGGACGATTGGGCTTAGGGGGATGTCATCCTTGTGCGTATTTGGTAGGCCAAAACAAGTGGGTAATTCACAATTCTTGTAGATGATTTTTTTTATGTCCTCACTGATAGTTATGCTGCTGTTAATAACCTTTGTAACCTCCTTTTCGTCGGGTCCTTCAGGAGAATTGAAAAGTCTGGAGGTTTAAAGCACTCCCTCATTTTCTCCACGTACACATTGAAGTTTATGAATACCGGTTGATTTTCCTTGTCACTCTTAATTACTAAAATGCTGTTTTCCTTTAACCATTTCTTCGCATATCCAATATCCTTATCAATTATTATTGATCCCAATATAGGTGTTCTTTTTTCATTTAGGTCCTCCAAAGTGACTGACACTTCCTTCGTCAACTTCTTTTTCTCGTCCTCGTCCAAAATCAAGCTTGATCCCTTAATTGTGGAAGATTGGATTAAAAGATGTGGGAGAACAACAGGTTTTTAAGTTGATGTCCTGGACGATCCAGAAGGTGATGAAACCGGCGATTCGGCTTTGTGTACGCGAGTCATAGCCAAGGATACTCCGAGTTTGTTGTCAGTTGGAACTTCTATTCCTTCCATTTTCGAGTCTTGTGTCAGACATTGTAGGGGGAAGATGTTTTTGTGCGGAGATAGCAGTAACTGGGAGCAATGGGCGTTGACCTGGCAACATATCGTGCGTGAATAGGATTGTACGGAAAAATGAAGGCAAGAAGAAATATAAGTAATGAAAATTCTACTGCTCGTCAACGAACAATTTATGGTTCTTGGGTGTAATTATGGCAGTATTGCTGGTTATTGGCGGTGTTGAATCTAATCCAGGACTACCACCAGCTTCCGGGAATAAAAGTGGCAACAGTGTGGGAAGTGACAATCTTAACACAATCGCGGATATGATAACGAAGCTAGACGAAAAATTAAATAAAAAACTGGACGAAGTAAACAGCAAGTGGGAAGACTTACAGGGGTGGTACAACAACTTAAACAATGCATATACATATTTAAAAAAGGAAGTTGACTCGATTAAGGAAACCAAGTGGACAACCCAGAAGTTAGAAAAGGAATCAAGAATGAGGAACGTCATTATATTTGGAATGGAAGAATTTAACTACGAAAGAAGATTGGACACGTGTGGCCGCGTGTTGGAGTTACTAGATGAGAAATTGCACTTGAACCTCTCCGAGTTTCATATCGAGAATGTTTACCGCCTCGGAAAGGGTAGAAACCGCCCCATCTTAGTGAAATTCGCAAGTGCAATAACCAAAGACAGAGTGATGAGTAGATCCCGTATGTTATCTGAATCTAGAATAAGACTGGAGCATGACTATAGCTATCAGGAGAGATTAACAAGAAGAGAGCTATTAACGTTTTTGAGACAGGCTAGGAACGAGGGGAAGTTTGCAGTGTAGTGTTAGTTGGAGTCAAGCTGCGTATTGAACAACGGCTCTTTGATTTGGAATTTTGTAGAAAAAACATGGAATTAAAAAACAATCCCCAAACTTTGGATACAGTAAATACACAGGAAATAACAAATAGCGGTGGAGCGGAGATGAGTCAGCAGGAAAGTTCCCAGTCAGTGACAGGATCGGATTCGGCGTGTGACAGGAGTCAAGTCACCGGCAACAACACGCTACATCAGCAACCTAGCTCTCCGGCAGTTAACCAAGGGTTAGTCACCGCGGAGAAAAATGCTGACGCGGATAAACAAGCCAGCAAGAGTTCAGATTGTGTGACAAGGTCTCAATTACAGAGACAGAAGCAAAGGTGTAAATCAACATTACAGTCTTCGAAATTGGGTAACCCCATCTGACAAAACGCAAAGCTAGGGCAACGACTTTGTAAAGGGTCTGAGGATAGGTTTCCTTAACACTGAAGGAATTTGGAGTAGTATTAAACATGGGGAAATTCAAACTATTTTAAGGAACTGTGAGATTCTCGCCTTAGCGGAGATGTGACTTAAAAATGATGAGGTAATCAATATTAGGGGCTATGATTGTTTTGCTAGAAATAAGGTAAAAATAAATAAGCTTGGAAGATGGCCCGGAGGCCTTTTATTTATTATAAGCAGTGAACTAAGGGAAAGTATAGTGCAAATAGATAGCAAGAACGAAAATAGTCTATAGAAAGGTCTAAAGAGTAATAATAAAGAGATAATATTAGCAATAGGTGTATCTTACCACCACCCCAAGGGATCTCAGTACTTTAACTGTAGCTTCTATGAACACTTGGGGGAGGAAATAAATGAAATTAGGTCTAAATACAAAGTAAATGACGTAATTTTGACGGGGGATTTCAACAGTAGGACTGGAAAGAGGGATATAAGCCCATTTAATATGAAAGCTTGTAATGATCATATCAATAGCGGCATAAACCGCGATTTGCCGTCCAGAAACAGTTGAGATCCAGTGACCAATGCTGAAGGCCTCAAGTTACTTGACTTCTGTGGTCACAACGGGTTGGAAATACTCAATGGTTGCTACGGAGATGATACAGAAGGCAATTTTACTTTTATTAATGAACAGGGAGCTAGCATTGTAGACTATATGTTAGTATCTCATGACATAGGTGAGTTTATTTCAAGATTTGAAATTTCGGAAGTACCTCACAGTCCCCATATGATTTTATCGACAGAGATTGATATAACCATTAACGGTAACCATCCTCGGCCCTCTTACAAGTCCGCCAGTGAAAATAGATACGAGGACAACATATTTTTGGACCAAAGAGCGTAGTGACAATTTTTACAATATGATGAACGACCAATGTGCAGTGTTGCTAGAATTAGGGGTTCATTTTTTCATTAATGAAGGCAATATTAATAGGGCCTTACAATTACTCCACAGAGTGGTTGAAAGAACTGGGGAAAGGAGAGTAAGAAAATATACACACCCCATTCGTAATAATTCATAGTTTGATATGGAATGCATTCACATGAGATCACAATTAAGAAAGGCCTACAGAAAGTGCAGAGAGGTAAGTGAAGGGGACAATGATAACGCTGTAAGGAATAATTTTATCAGCATAAAAAACCAATATAAGAAACTACCAGCAGACAAGAAAGAAAAGTTTTATAACATGGAAAGTGAGAGAATAAACTATTGGTTAGAGAACAACAACACTACTGAAATTTGGAAATACCTGAAAAGGTTAAAACAAAATACTAACAGTAATTTAGGGCTTGATGAAGGGACGTGGGTTATGCATTTTCACGAACTATTCAAACAAAGATATTCTAGTAACTACCTTACAATCGATGTATTTCCCTGCATGAATTACATGAATGGGCTAGATAACATGATCTCTAAAGACGAAATTATCATGGTAATTAAAAAATTCCGGAATAAAGCTCTCGGGTTGGACGGAATTCAGGTACAGTTGTGGAAGAAGTTGTGCGAGAATCAGAAATGGCTGGAGATCATAACTGGATTATTTAATAAGATTAAATTAACCAATCAAATTCCGGAGATTTGGAAAAAAGCTATAGTTGTGCCTATATATAAGAATAAGGGTGATATAAAAAATCCAAACAACTTCAGGGTATTAGTTTATTAACAGCTTTATCTAAAGTCTACACAGGAAACCTAGCAAACAGGTTAACAGGCTGGTTAGAAGTATACAATCTAATTTCACCATGGCAAGGAGGGTTCAGAAGGGGTAAGTGCACAATAGATAATATTTTCATTTTGAACACAGTGATAGACAAATACTTGAGCAGAAAAAGAGGAAAAATTTATTGGTGCTTTATTGATCTGAAGAAAGCTTTCGACTCAGTGAATAGGAACCAATTATGGTATAAGTTGAGAAAAATAGGGCTAAGTAATCAATTTACAAATAATATAACAGCGATATACGACAACATAGAATTTTGTATAAGAACGGATTTAAATGGTGGTATCACTAGAATGATCAAACAAGAGTTTGGAGTAAGGCAAGGTTGTAACCTCAGCCCACATTTATTTAGCATATTTATTAACGATATCTTTGATGAAGTTATGTTAGCTAACCAACACCAACCAGCTATTATGAACACACAAATCCCGGGCCTAATGTTTGCTGATGTCCTGGCACTTACAGCAATCACCCCGATAGGACTGCAGAAAAGTATTGACTCAGTCAGCAAGTTTTATAGAGCATCGAATTTAAAAATTAATATTCTGAAAACTAATATTCTTGTTTGTAAGAACTGCAATAAGCTCAGCAAAAAGGAAATATGGAGGTTAGATGACAAAGTAATTAATATTGTGAATACTACTAAATATCTGGGGTTAACCCTCAACAATAAAGGAACGTGGGATTCACAGACAAAAGCAGCAAAGTAGCCTTGGGTGCAATAAATAATTGCTTAAACAAAATACCTGACTTCAAGAGTTAAAATGCTAAATAGGATATTCAAAGCCTTAGTAGAGTCCAAAGTTCTCTATGAAGTTGAGGTTTGGGGGGGGAGGCAATCCTGGAAATATTTAGACATGGTAAGGGCCAGGTTTTGCAAGCAGGTACTGGGCATCCCCAGATTCACTTCAAATGAGGCGGCGAGATATGAACTAGATTATGACAGTAGCATGGGCACAGTCTTAGGTAAGATCTTAAAGTTCTTTAGATACATATAGGAGAAAGACAACGATGATGTAGCTAAAATATGTTTTCAATCTCTCCTATTGTGCAATGGTAATAGGAGCAGAGTTCACGATATTACGAAACTATTGGATGAGATAGGACTAAAATGGATTTGGAACTCAGTTCTGAACCCTGAGAAAAACATAATAACTCTCACCAAGATCATTAGTAGAAGATGCAACGATATTCAGAGAAAAAACCATGTAGCTATAATGAGGGAAAAAAGATCCCTAGTGTTCTATATTAAAATGAAAGAAATGTGGGGATTGGAAAAGTACGTCTCAGGTTGCTCCAAGAAACAAAGAATGGGTCTAGCATGGTGGCGGGTTGGGGTATGGAAACTTAGGGGCATAAGAAGGAATTTTGAGAAAGGACGATGTCCTTTATGTCTAAATAGAGAAGACGCTGAGCACATGATTTTAAAATGTCCAGAAACTGAAACGATCAGACAAACATTTTTGAATAGAAAATTCCTAGGAATTAACATAGAAATAGCATATAAGAAATTAACAACTACAAAGAATATGAAAACTTTGAAGGAAATGGGGAACTTTTTATACATTGTTAAAATAAAATGGGAAAAACGAATCCTAGAATTAAGTGAGCCTTAATTCCTTTTTTGCTTTATTCACAAGTAAGGCAAATACAGGAATACCACAATTTATAGGTACTCAAGGCTTTTATGTTAATATTAGTGTGTAATGGTAGGAGGTACATCCTATGGCGAAAAAACATCTGTAACGCCAAGGGTGTTAATATTACGACACAAGAATAAACTATATCACATATCACATATTCCTTCCATTTTAGCTGTACCTGAAGAAGGCCTGTGGTAGGGCCGAAACATCAGAATATTAATGTTATAAGTGACATCCATTGTTAATTTTATATTCTTTTTTGTAGAAGTTTTATTGTTCTAATTTTGGTAGGGAGGTGTTATATATGTATGTAATTTATATTGTAAATTTCTGTAAATGTTCTGTGTGGCGCTATGTGGGCCATGGGTCATGGCTCAACCAATAAGAAGTGATCCTGCTCCCGCCAACGATATATAGAGAGTTCATTCCATGATGGCAGATTGCCTTGTCTTCTGTAAGTATGCATCTCCAATAAACCTCTTAATGGTGGAGCACGTATCAACTGTGTAATCATTTCACCCTTTTGTAAGTCAGTGGACCACTCCTCAGTTCTTGGTAATGGGTAATGTTCCACGTCAAGATCCTTATTTAAACCTCTGTAATCTCCACATATATGAACAGAACCACATTTTTTCAAAACAGCTACAATCGGAGTTGCATATTCACTACTAGTTACTGGAGACACCAAAACTTCAACTATTACATGAATTATCCACCTCCCGCCCTTTGCGCTGGTCTCTTCCACTTGAAATCCTGGGACGTGTGACTTTTACATATCGACAATATGACAACCTATACCAGACCCCCATCCACCCTCGTTACCTCATGGACTGCATTCCAAATCCTGACAATTTCATCATAGATCTTCGCACGTTTACATGACAGTCAACATCACCGGCTCTCCGACTGGCAGAATATGTCAACACGACCATTAATACTATACCCCACCAATTCTATTTTACTGATGGCCCAAAAACGGAAGATAATACGGGAGCGGCATATTACAATTGGACCGGTACTTATGGCAGAAATTGGAAATTACATTCTTAAACTTTGATATATACCGTGGAAAATATAGCTTTATATACGGTCTTAAAGGATGCATATCAACACACATACCCTAATATCTTAATTTTTTCAGACAACCAAGCCATCCTCCGTGCACAATCAACTCCATATCACTCATCTAACAATGTTTACATCACTTTTATTAAATCAATCATACATTCATTGCATAAAAAGGGGTCAAGAGTAACTCTGGTATGGATTCCGTCACATTCAGGTATTTCCGGTAACGACACAGTTGTTGAATTAACCAAATTATCTACTCATAAACTCTCTAATTTTCTTACTCTTTCAGACGATATTGCTCAATTCATGATCCATCATCAACAAGTACATCCGTCTGACCACACGGAACGTCAGAAACATTTACTATTACAAAACCGGCTTTCTAAATATAAACACACCCCCAAACGTTTTCTTACATATTACTGCTGTTTAAAATTTCAAACTGCGCAAGTACCTGTATACCAACATAAAATTAATAGCAATCTCTCACCCTTATATGAATGTGGCGCACATGGAACTATTGACCATATGTTTTTCAGATGTGACCTTCATACTCATCTAACCACGCAACTCATACAGATCACATATAAACGTCAACCTTCCGGACCCGTAATCATGTCCAACCTCCTTACTCAACATTCCATTCCTATCAATAGAGCACTCTTCCGATATATTACGAAAACCAAAATGAAAATTTAATATCCCACCTTCACACCACATATAATACCCAATGTATACCCTACCAAGCTCATTGTCAGGGCTTTCAACACCCTGGTGATGGTACATCAACACGGGCGAGACACAATGGCACATCTCCAAACTACTTGGAGATAGCAGTAGCGTCTATAAAAAACAATAACAACAACTTCAATGATGGCGGATTTCCTTGTCTTCTGTAAGTATGCGTCTCCAATAAACCCTTTAATGGTGGAGCACAGTACTATGTTAATTGTATTAACTGTGTAATCATTTCACCCGACCAACTTCCTAGTAAGATTGTGTGAGGACAATACATAACAGGGACTATGTTGAAATATGAGGTAATTGAAAGTTTTGTATTATTTGCAATAAATTTAAAATGGAGAGTGTGGATATTTATTGAGTTACCCTCGTAGTTAAGGCAGTGTATTTTGTACACCAGCACGTGTTCGTAAGGGTTAAGAAACCCTGCAACTCTGTTATTTTGGTTGGACTTTGGTTGGTTTATTTAAAAGTTCAAGAGATTATATGAGTGACTCATTCCACAACTTGAAAAACATGCACTTTTAGATGGATTGTTAAGCTTTAAATGAAGTAAATATGAATTTTCCAACATAAAAAGCAATCATTTAGGCATAGGAGTTGTATTTCTGTCACTTTTTAATTTTACACAGAAGTGTAAATGTGGGTTAGGCACCTATTTCACTAAGTCACTTTATTGCTATACACGTTTGGGTACATTTTTCACCATATTTCCTACTGCACCTACTGTAATCAAAGAAATCAGCCTATCATAAATTGTGTGACAAACGAGCAGTACATACTGTAGAAGACCATTAACATCCCTAATGTTCTTTGGATTTAATGGTCATGGTTCGAAAAGTTTTTGTTGTACTTATGCAAGAGGAATTCTGTTTTAGGAAATAAATTAGCAACTTCAAAATGTGCTATATGAGGTGGATTGGTCTAACCCACAGCACCTCTAAATTTAATTGATATGGATTGCATCATTCTCTAATTTTCCGTGTTGGCAGGGTTAGACCACTGTCACTCTATTCAGATATAAAATGAAGACAGTCTAAACTATCACTGTTCCCATAGGAATTTACTACTCGATATTTCCTTATAACCCTAAAACTTACTCTTTCCCCTGTAGGCTTACATACGCCTTATACTAGAAGTCAATTATAATTGTGAAAAGATAATCTTGCATGTAAGATAGATGTTACCGTTGTACTTTTTTTCTATACTTCAGGTAGCATACTTCATGCTGTGGCATTCTGCTGTTCACAAGCACTGGGGGCGTCTTCTGAAAATGCTATTTAAGCTCATGGAAGAAAAACCTCTCCGAGAACTTGATGAAAAAGCTTGTGAGGCTGGTCTCAAACTTGGTTGGGAGCACTATGTTAATCATATTGAATCTTCACTGCCTGTTCGTTATCCTCCTGCATACCGACCATTTTGATAGCACAGTAAGTAGACTTATTTGTCAGTATTTCTAGTGTCTTCATAGACAAGTTAATGAAAAATTTTATTCATTTCATTGTTGACACTGTTTTCAGTTGGTTATAGAAGTTTCACAAGCATTTTTATAATTTGTATACATTGTAGGAATTTTAGATACATGCAAATTAATGAGTTTAATTATAAAATAAAAATTGTAAAACACTCAAAACCACAATATACACTTTCAATACCACAATAATGTAGTTCTGTGATTTCACAATTTATACACAATACACTTCTCTTACCAATGTTTTGGCAATTTTAACATGTTTAGTGGAATTTCGCTCACATCCTAAACTGAAAGTCAACTGATTTCGCTTTGAAATATTCTGATTTTTCCTCTGGTATAGGTTCCAAATCAAGCTTTCATCTTATGTCTTTTCAAAATTTATTAGCATATATGCAAACTTTTCATGTAATTTTTTGCCATAGGCTACTTGTACTTGTGCTTATTAAGCCTGTTCAGTAATCTTAAACTGGTCTTGAATAAGCGTCTCAAAATTTGATATCTCATGGTAGGTGTACAGTAAATTAAGCATGTGTGTTGCTTCTCTAGGTTTTATTATTAAGTAACAGTAAAAACAGTACTGCTTACTTTTAACTATGGTTCCAAAATTCGGTTAACAAATAATTCTATTCTTCTTCCAGGCTACTTATTCAACTATTTTTTTTTATTTGGATCATTATTGAATTCTACCTCCAACATAAAAGATAATAGAATCAGCAGTTAGAAGATAACCATTTGCTACGGATTTTGGAGTGCAAGAGCTACAGTTGTGATCATAAGACTTTTTGGAAATTGGTTTTAAAAGATGTTATAGTTAAATGTAATTAATTATTACACCAATCAGTTGTAACTTATACATTGTAGAATTTTAATGAACGAATGTAATTAATTTTTTAAAGGTTTGTCTGGATGTTTGTCTAATTTTATTTTATTTTATACTATTCGAACTGTATGTACATTATTGTGTATTTTTTATGTTAATTTTACTGAGATATTCTTAGTGTACACTCCTTTTGACATGTAGGACTGCGTTATTGTGCTGAATCCATATTCGGAGTATGCCATTTTTATCCAGGAAAAATAAAGGCAAATGTGTATTAATGAGAGTGGATAACTGAATTGAAGCCAGTCTCTGTGTAATGAGTGCCTCTTTCAGTATTATATTTACATAACTCAGTAGCTCTCATGTTCCAGCTATACAAATTATTCTGTTTCTAATGGACAGATTCAAATAATTCATTCCAATTCCAATTTTTAAAGCTATTTAAAATAACACTACAATGATACTGAGTTACTTAATGAAGTATGACAGTTTTTGAAGCTTTATTGTGTGCAATTAAAATAAAAGAGTTTTAATTGGGGAAAAGCTTGCTTACAGTAGAACTTCAATTATTCCAGATGTCAATTATCCAAACCATCTATTATTTATTTTTTTTAACTCGTATCGCAGGTAAAGATGGACAGGAGCAGAGTGGAGGAAGGTAAAGAGTTGCTACTCAATAAATGAGGGTTTGGGTGGTAGCAACGAGTTCTCATGGTTACATCTCCTTTTGTTGATATTTTCAAGTTATATTGACAAATAAGGGCCGTATTTTTTGGTAACAACGATAAGCGCGAAATTTTATAAAACAACCTCCCTTAGCTATATTTAGCTTTTATAAGCTTAAAATACCAATATGAACCAAATTGAATCCACAAAATATCGCAAAATTTACTTGATTCCGCGAAATGTGTGTATAAACGTGAAATATGCCCCTTCTGCCCGTAAAGTGAGTAATGAGCACGAAAATGTGCCTTAAATTCACAGTATTGTGTTTTGATGTACTGTATTTTTTATTTCTTAGCAGCATACTTTTTTTCTGCTGTTTCTGTGGCTGTCGAAGATTTACCAATATATCGATATCTGTGATCAATTACATAGATTGCAGAATCTATACAAAGATTGTCTGTGACAAGCTAGTTTGTACTGTTGAGTACACTCCTTTCCTGCTATCTCTTTGCCAAGTTAGCGATGCCTATGATTGATTACAGCAGAAGAGTGTAGAATGTTTGTTACTTGTATTCATAAGATTTTGTCTTTCATCCACAATGGTATGGTTGGCACTTCTGTTTGCAAATGGCTATCAGATGGTGTTTAGTAGAAATTACAATAATATTTCTCGTCATTATATTTGAACATTAACTCTAATCATGACTAAATCAAAAGTTACTTCAGTTCATACAAGGGCAGAAGAATATAGAAATGAGGGAGGGAGGTGTTAGTTCAGGTAAATAAAGAAGCAAAGTTTATCTATGCGCAATGTTCCTAATCTCTATGTATATAAGAGGCTTTGTCCTGACTGAATGAATGACTGACTGACTGACTGACTGACAGAGAATCAACTTAGAGCCTAAACTATAAGATGTAGAGACTTGGAATTTTGACAGTACGTTCGTTTCATAATGTGCTCACTAAGAAAGGATTTTGAAAATTTTTTATTTTAAATGCCAAAAATAAAATGTTTTTGAGTGTACTTAATCCCTTTTTACACAGAATTATCAAATCCAAATCACAGTTGGCATGGCAACATATTGTTTCCGGTGGTCACAGATGGGTTTGGAAATAATTGAAGTGGGACTTTGACACTTTAGAAAAGCTATCAATATAATTCATGTTATAAATAAATATTAAATTATGAAATCCACGAAAATAATGCAGTCACATAACTTACTCTACCCTGGACATAGAGAAAACAGTACGAGGTATGGTTATATGTACATTATTTTATCGCAGGTTTTTGGGGAGGGATGTATGAAAGTAATATGGCATTTCTGTTTAAATCTATCCTCAAAACGGTTTTATGGTAACATTAGAGTGAGAAATAAAATATTCCACAAAAACAATACAATTTTATGTTAACGGAATTTCTGTTTCTTCTTATTCGAACCCCTACCAGGCTTGCTGTGTACAAGCGATGGGATCCAAAATTCTACATCCTCTATTAGCCGTAAAAAGCTGTATCAGGTGTTTTCTAAGCGAATAGTTTGAGTGTGATACGTCATTCTTCCTCATTTCAAATTCTAAATACCTATAAATGGACCTAGAATTTTAAAATCGAAAGTCCTTCATAATTTAATTACGAATTACAAAATACAAAACCCGGGTGACGCCGGGCCTTTTAAGCTAGTGTAGTATAAAGTAATTTATTTCACGAAATACCCACTGAAATAGAGGGAAGTTAACACCAAAATCAGCCATTTTATTTACCAGTAAATCAGGACCCTATTGATAAATTAATGTTTTGAAATGGTTGGCAGTAGTGATATGAGCCGGAAATATTCCCAGTGGGAAGGAACTAATAAAATGGGAATATTTCCTTGCCCAGGAAAGTGGTAATTTATAGAAGTCCTTAGTTTTTAAAGTTTTAATACTTATTAATGGTTCAGGTACCTTAAAATTAAACTATTTCAGCAAAATTCGACATGTTTATCTAGGAATTATAGGAGAGTATTTACCCTTTCCTATGATATAATTTTTCACTTATTTTCAAAAGCAATGTACCTTGAGTCCATCTTCTTTTAAAAAATAATAATAATTTGTGATAATCTCTTAGGTTTTCTTCATAATCTTATATTTTATAATGTGATACCTCACATTTATTCAAACAGTATTTAAAGATAAGTAATTATCTATGTACAAAAGGCAATATTAGTATGTGTGTCCTTTATAGACGAAAAGACTACTGGACAGATTTACGTGTGATTTTTTGCAAAATGATCTGTGTTGTCCGGAGAAGGTTTAAAGCTATTGAAATCCTTGTTATGGCAGTAGAAAGAAAGTTAGGGACGTAGTTTGTGAAAACATTACACTCAATTCTTCAAATGTAATTCAGTTCTCATGACAACAATATTGTTGCAGTGTTCACATAGGACTTTATGGCATTTTACTGGGCTTTGACAAATAAATTATCACATATAATACCACATACCTTTCTCTACCCTGGACATGGAGAATATAATTTTCTCACTTCATAATTTGATGTAAAATAGGAGGTCATATTGTGTAAAATAGGAGGTCATATTGCAGGGACAGCATTTACAGTTGTCTCAGCCTGAGTTTATGCCAACAATGGGTAGCTAGTAATGCTGTACTAGAAGTCTGTAACAAATTCTATCCATTGATACTTTATTCATTGCTGTAGGCTTGGTATTAGTTCAGAAATAGAGATGTTTATTGTAAGCCCTAAGCATATGTAAAAAGAGACAAAATAGGATGGAACATCTTTAGTACTATGTGCACAGTAAAATATTGTGTCCGAGATTTTTGGGCAAGATTGTGTGAAAGTGATATTGATCTTCTTTTGATTTTAGCCCTGAAACAGTTGTATGACAACATGAAAGTGAGACATAAAATACCCCGTAAACACAGTAAAATGTTTTGTTACCGGGATTTCTGTTTCTTCTTATTTCAATCCTTACCAGGCATGGTGTGTAAAAGCAAAGGTTTGTATAGTACTAAGTCCTATGTGAGCGATAAAAGCCATAACTAGCATTTTCTGAGGGAATAGTTGGGTGTCATACGTCATTCTTCTTCGCTTCAAACTCTGTATCCCATATAAGGACTTACAGCTTGGAAATCAAAAGTCCTACCTAATTCAATTTGGAATTACATGCATAATACAAAGCCCATGCAATGCTGGGCCTTTTAAACTAGTTTAATATAATTGCCAATAGATTGTGTCGGCATTTATAATAAATTGCCAAAATCCAACATCTTCAAGATTAACAAAAGTAGTGTGCTTTTGCCAGTCACGTGACAGGTAGCGCTGGAGGGGAGGGTGGCACGGATATGACATCATGGAGGGGAGGGTGGCACGGCTATGACGTCACGGAGGAGAGGGTGGCACGGCTATGACGTCACGGAGGAGAGGGAGGCGCGGCTATTACGTCACGGCCTATGTCATTGGTGGGCGTGGCAGTCGAGGTTAGTATCTGAGTCACTAGTAAACAAACTCGTAAAGGGGAAAATCTGGCATGGCGTTTTAGTTGCCTTATCGGTCCAGTACTTGGTGCAGAGAAGTCCTGAGAGCCCTGTTAGTCCGAGGGTTGTGTTGAGCATAGTGCCGAGACCTGCGTGTAGGGGGTCTGGCATTGTGGGGTAGGTGCTGGTGCACTGACTTCCATTTTGACCGGTCAGCACTAAGCTGCCCCGTCCGGTTGTCATGTTGTTGCTGGCTCTATTCTCTCAATTGTCAGGCTGTGCAGGCTCTGTGGCGTCCGGGTCCTCGCACCCCCCCCCCCGGCGCCCTTGGTTGCGGTCACCTCGAGATGAGCTGGGAGGGATGGTGTCTCCCGTAATCCAACGAGGCTTGTTCTCAGTGATTTGCGCCATGAGTGGCAAAGTGATGGCGAAAGGTCATGGGAGTGGCTTTTACAGCTGACCTCGATATAAGGCCGCTGCTCCCTGGGTTGAGACTCAAGTGCGTTAGGCCTAGATTTAGGGCCGAGTCTCGTTTCCGACAGATCTCCTAGTGGTGGATAAATACCGTACCCAAAATCTAGGGGCGCAGCCTCCATGTGAATCCCCGTGAGGTTCTCGGCCACTGTCATCTATGGCCGAGGGTGCTAAGTGCTCCTCCCTCTCCGGATCGGTTAGGGCAGGGATACTTATCCATCCCGTCATGCAACCGAGGATCCTAGGTTGCAGTGGCGTTGGTTTTTCCAAGGATCTTTTCCCGACGGCCCTGGCGGTGGTTAACGGTTGATAGTAGAGAATGTCATTGGGAAACATTGGATCCGCCCCATGCAAGGGAGGGGGGCGAATGGTGCAACCTCCCTAGAGTGTATGAAGATCGGTATACTTGAGATACCGCCGATCACTGTTGAGGGTTCCAATCAGGGCCGTGTTTAGAAAGCAATGGCCCCAGGGACAAATTTTCCCGGGCCCCTGTCAAATTTTAAATTCACTACTCAACTCGCCCTTTACAATGTATGCAACAAAAAGATTATGTCATGATATTACATAATTATTAAGTGCCCGAATGGTACCGGTTCTTTATGAGATTGTCTGGTAGACAGGAAAATATCTGTCCGTCTGACTTTCTGTGTGTCTGTAAGCGCGATAACTTAAATACGCTTTATCATATTTTCATAAAAGTTCGTATACCATTTATAACGCCCATGGGACGAAGCCTATAGATTTTGGACCAAATCGGTTAACTGATGCCGGGCACGAAACAGAAGAAACATTAAAGTGCTATAATTAGGAACAATTTTATCCGTATGTGCCACTTTAACCTTTGAAAATTATGATTTTAAATGCCGAATGTTACTGTTGAGCCCAAAAGGATTTCTGCTTCTACTTTTCAAAAACAGACATTTTTATTAAATCCGTTTCAGATTAACTGATTAATTCCATGTCACCGTTATACGACAGGAAAATGCAGATAAAATAAACACATAAAACATAACTTAAGCTTTTTATTGACTTAACCAATTTTATTATAGAGTAAATTTAGAAAGTAAAAAATAAAACCTGGTCGGCCGGGCCCCGGGGCTGCAGCCCCGGCTGCCCCTCCCTCTCGTCGGGCCTGGTTCCAATGGCTCTAAACCCTCCGAGGATCGTCAGGCGTGATCCTCATACTCCAACTTCTGGGGATGGGTTTCTGGGCGAGGATGAAGGTGGTCCTTTTTGACCATCTCCTAGTTCAGTTTCTCATCTCCTGGGTGTGGGTTGGACCCCATTGGTATAAGATATTGGCTGTATTGCGCCATGCCCTAGTAAGCAATGATTGTGATCATCGCCCTTTCAAAAGTGGTGGGCGTGGTTATGACATCACGTGATTCAAAATGGCGGACCAAGCGCGCGATTCAAATTTGGAAATTCAAATTGTGGAAAAATTTGAAAATTATATATTGGGAATTCAAAATGGCGACGTTTCCGGCTCCTATTGCAAATGGCGGACCGAGCGCGCGATTCAAATTTAGAAATTCAAAATGGCGCTCAATTTAAAATTGCAATTGGTAGAAGGCGGGGGATTTAAAAATTCAAAACGATGGAAATTTTGGAAATTGTATATTGAAAATTACAAATGGTGGATGGCGGTAAATTTGAAAATTGCAATTGGTAGATTTTTTAAATTTATTTTTATTATTATTATTACAAAATTTTATAATTATTACAAACTACGAAAAATACAAATTATTACCAAATTATTACAAATACAAATATAAATAATATAAACACAATTATTACAATTACAAAAGAGTATTATTTACCTCGCATGAGCATAGCTCGTGTTCGGGGTCAGTTCGGTCATACTAAAATTATGTTATAATCATTATATAAAAAACAAACGTATTATAGGTTTAGGGAAAGACAATACATATGAAATAAATACATGAATAGTGATACAAATAATAATAATACAAATAATAATAAATTACAATATCACAACAGGGATACAAACAAAATACCTCATGTTAAAAATTTAAAATTTAGAATAAATAATGGAATACAAAGTGAGTAAAAGTACCATTACAAGTTAGTTTTAATCAATTCGAGTACTTGTGTTTTAAACAATTGATTGTTTAGTGGTGTCAGATTCGGGTTTCTTTTAGTAAAATTCTTGTATAGCCTTGGACCGTAATTTATACTATGCCTTAGACCTACCTCTGTAGCACACTTTGTTTCGAAAAGAGGATGAGAGATATTATAGCTCCTTGTATTATAGTAATGATTTCGTGTTATGAATTTGTCATGATGTTTATGGAAATAATGTGATAAAGTGTAGGAGTATAATTGTTTATATTCAATATGTCAAAATCTTTATATAAACTTTTAGATGGATAGTCGATTGATTTTTCTAAGCATATCTTGATTATTCTTTTCTGTAACAACGACAGTGGGCGGAGTGCAGTCTGACATATGCTATTATTCCATATTGTATAACTGTTTGAACTAAACTTATATATATATTAATCTTAAAGTACTCTGTGGCATAATGTTTCTTAATATAACAAATTTATATATAGTTTTCTGTAGTTTAAGACACAGATATTGAACATGTTTTTCCCATCATAAATTTTGATCAATGATAACACCTAAGTATTTTACTTGCGTTGATGAAATTAATTTTGGACATTCACAACTAAATGGGATAAAACAAGAGATTTCATGTAAGATTAAATTATTTTGTGCATTTATCGAGGAAAGTCCTTTAGAGTTTAGTGAAAGGTAAATATGTTGTTTTATCAATATTTAAAGATAGAAGGTTTTCATCGAGCCATTTTTTATTTTTATTTTGTTTATTCCAATGTTAGCATTCCTAAAAGCGTGCTCCCAACGGTTTCCAGAAAATATTATTACAGTGTCATCAGCGAAGGAATAAACATTACCTTTGTTGAGATTTATATCTAGTTTGAGGAATGAGGAAGGAGGACGGGAATTTGAAGAGTCATAGACGTGAAGGATTGAGAACTAAACAGAGAATATTAATAAAATATATGAAGTTTTTAAAAGAAAAAAGAAAGAAGCAAAGGAAAAACTAAATATTAACTATAAAATTAGAATAGCCACATGGAACGTAAGAAGCTTATACTCTGGGAAACTTGAGACAGTCATTAAGGAAGCTGACCAAAGGAAAATAGACATACTAGGATTAAGCGAAGTAAGGTGGAATGGTGATGGTTACTTTCATAAACAGGGTAAGCTAATTTACTTCTCAGGACCAGCGGACACAGGGGAAAATGGAGTGGCCATTTTAATTAACAGCAATATGTCAAATGCAGTATTGGATTTCAGTTCAGTGAGTGATAGAATCATAATGATAAGAATGAAAGCAACCCCAATAAACTTAACTGTTATTCAAGTATATGCTCCCACAGCTCAAGCAAATGACACAGACATTGATTTGTTCTATATGAAAGTTCAAGATACTGTAAATAGAGTTTCAAAAAAGGATATTTTGTTTATAATCGGAGACTGGAATGCAAAAGTTGGCAACTCAGGAATGAAGAATATTACAGGAAGCTACGGAATGGGAAAAAGGAACAGTAGAGGGGATAGATTAATAGAATTCTGTGCGAAAAATAATCTTTATGTCGCAAATACCATGTTTCAGAAACAAGAAAAATATTTATACACTTGGACCTCTCCTGACAATAAATATAAAAATCAGATAGACTAAGTATTAGGAAACTATAGATGGAGAAGTGCAGTAGAAGATGTTACTACAGTTCCAGATGCAGACTGTGGAAGTGATCATGAACTATTGACTGCAGTGGTTAAAGTCAAATTGAAAAAGATATGCAGGGTAAAAACTGCTGCCTGCAGTTATTGATTTAGGAAAGATACCACCTACTTACAGGGAAGCTGTTTCAAAAAGACTCAATGGCGCTAGTGTTAACATTGAAGATCCACACATAATGTAGGAAAATATAAAGGAGATAATCTTAGAAGAAGCACATCGTCACATTCCTAAAAAGCAAAAAATAAAAAATAACTGGCTTTCAGATGAGACAGTAAAAGTGGCAGAACATAGGAAAAATGCTAAGATGACTGGAAAATTAGATCAAGTTAGGGAACTAAATAGGATCTTTCAACGCCGGGCAAGACAAGACAAAGAAAAATTCATACAGGAAAAATGTAAAGAGGTGGAAGAATATAACATCAAACACAGATTAAAAGAGATGTTTCACGTTATAAGAACTATGACGATAGATTTTAAACCAATAGCTGGAACAGTAAAAGATGAGTATGGACAAGTAATTACAACCAAGGAAGGTGTTATAAAAAGGTGGGAGGAATACACAAAGAATTTGTATGTGAATGATTTACTTATACAATCACAACTGATACTAGAGAAATACGAAGATGAACCAGAGATCCTAGAAGAAGAAGTGAAATGGGCTATAAAGCAAATAAAAAAGGAAAATCTTCTGGTGTAGATAATATCCCAATAGAATTAGTAAAGGACATGGGGGACGAAGTGATAAGGAAAATAATGCAGCTATGCAATCTTGTATGGAGGAAGAAAAATTGGCCAGTTGACTGGAGACGATCGGTGTTTATCCCTCTACCGAAGAAAGGTGACATTAAAGACTGTGCAAATAATAGAACAATTGCACTAATCCCACCCATAAGCAAAATTCTCCTTAAAATTATTAATAAAAGACTGGAACCATACATAGAGAAGGAATTAGCCGCTGAACAAGCAGGGTTCTGGAAGGGTAGAGGTACAAGGGATCAAATTGCAAACCTAAGGTGGATTATGGAAGAAACCCAGGAATTACAACAAACTATATACATCGGATTTTTAGATTATTCTAAAGCGTTTGATTGTGTAAATCACGAGCTCATGTAGAGGACGTTGAGAAAGATGGGCATCCCAGCACATTTAGTTGACCTAATAAAGGCTTTGTATGAAAACCAGGAGGCAAAGGTTAGAACAACAGAAGGAGAAACAAAGTGGTTTGCGATAGGTAAAGGGATCAGGCAAGGCTGCATTTTGTCACCCAGAATCTTTAATATGTACACAGAGTATATAATGAGAAATTCAGAAATGGATATAATAGAAATAGGCATAAGAATTGGAGGAAGGAGAATCAATAATCTTAGATATGCTGATGATACCACCATAATCACAAGAAGTGGCAAAGAAATGGAAGATATAGTAATGAGAATAACAAAAGAAAGCAGCAAAGCAGGCTTAAAATTAAATCTACAGAAAACGACATTCATGACTACTGACAACAAAGAAAAAATTACAGTTAATGGAGAAGAATTTAAGATGGCAGAAAAAGTCAACTATTTAGGAGTAACAATAACAAAATCAGGATATTGTACAGATGAAATTAAAAGAAGAATAGTATTAGGAAAAATAGCCACAAACAACCTCAATAGATTCATAAAAGATACAGGTATATCAGTAAAGACAAAAATCAAATTAATGCAAACAATGATTTTTCCAATAATTTTGTATGGCTGTGAGAGTTGGACAATGAGAGTTGCGGAAAAAAGAAAAGTAGACTCATTTGAAATGTGGGTGTGGAGAAAAATATTGAATGTAAAGTGGACAGATAGAAAAACAAATGAAGAAATTTTGGGAAGAATAAAGCCTAGCAGTTCCCTGGAAGCTAAAGCCACAAAACTGAAGCTGGAATATTTTGGGAATGTTATGAGAAAACATGAATCTTTGGAGAAGGATATAATGCTGGGAATGGTAGAAGGAGCCAGAAAACAAGGAAGAAAGAAGATGAGATGGCATGATGAGATAACCAGGGCTACCAATCTTACATGGAAAGAGATTCTTGATCGGGTACAGGATAAAATTCAATGGAAGAGACTGACATCAAGTTACAAAAGCAAGAAAGAGACAATTTGAATAATACGGCTGGCAACCCACTGCTGTGTATATTCGACTGGATCACAAAGGATCGCATGCGATCTATGTACTCTACTACTACTACTATATCTAGTTTAAATAGATCATTGATATATATTAAGAAGAGCAAAGGACCTAACACAGTTCCTTGTGGGACGCCGATATCTAGCACTATGTTTTCATTTTTCTCATTGTTGACTTTAGTGCTTTGGTATCTATTTGATAAATATGATCAAAATAGGTCTAAGGCAGTACCTCTATCACCAATATTTTCTAATTTATTTAGCAAGATGTTGTGACTTATAGTGTCAAAAGCCTTTCTGAGGTCCAGAAAAACTCCTAAGCATTTTTTCCCTTCATCTAATACTTCAATATTTTTGGATGTAACGGCCATTATAGCCATTATAAATTTGAAAATGGATATTTTGTAAGGATTTAGTTGGCAACCCTTGTCCTAAAGTTCACTCTAAGTCTGGTGTACTTCCTGTAAGCCAGGAATATGCTGAATCAGACTCCACGGATGTGGAGAATAGCAAGAGGTTTTTAGTTAGAGTTATGCTGGAAGTGGTAGTGACAGCCATGTAGGTAAGCAGCGTATGTTAGCAGCAATGTAGCTGAAAGTGTATATTTTATCGTGTAGATAAGAAGTGTTGATGTATGTATATGTTCATTTATATAGCGGGAATAGTGAATAAACGGGCGTAGAATAGGTAAAGAGTGATGTATTTACCTGGGCTGTAACTTTAATTGTGGCAACACTGCTGTGCCAGCGAAACCAGACGGAGTTAATTGTTGTAACTTCTGTCACATGTTAATGTGTGTCTGCCCTACCCCATATTAAATGGACTCGTCCGTACGTCTCAAAGCGCATGAGCTTTGGAGAGAGGAAGTTATTCTCTTGTTAGTTGCCGCTCTAAGCTGTTTTGTTGTGTTGTGTTTCGCCATGTTTACAAAGCAGGAACAGCGAACTTGGCTGAACATTCAGTGTGCCCGTGGTCGTACAGCACGACAATGTCATGAAGGTCTTGTGAAAGCATGTCGGGAGACGGCATTGCCATACAGGACTGTGGCGAGATGGACTGTGGCCTTCAACGAGGGGCGTGACCGCGTGGAACACATGGCTAGGCCAGGTCGTCCCAGCATTAGTGAAGAGGACGTGGAAACTGTTTCCTCACTTCTAGACACGGACCGACGACAGACGGTACGTGAGTTAGCCCTCGAGATGGGACTGTCGCATATGACTGTTTTCCGAATTCTCAAGAAACGCCTGGAAATGCGAAAAATTGCATCTCGGTGGGTTCCCTGGAATTTGACAGAGGCTCAGCTATGGCTGCGATATGACTCTGCTCAAACTAACCTGCAGCGTTATGGTCATGATGGCGAGGCCTTCTTACGTCGCATTATTGCAATTGATGAAACCTGGGCCAGGTCATACGCGCCTCTACTTAAGCGCCAATCCAATGAGTGGCGTCATCAGGGGTCACCACGCAAAACAGTGGTGCGTCGTACCCCATACAAATGTCAAGGTGATGGTTATTCTTGCATACGTCTGCGATGGCGTCATTCTAACGCATGCCGTCCCGCAAAGACAGACTGATAATGCGCAGTATTTCCGTCATTTTTGGAGAATAACCTGAGACCAGCGCTGCGAAGGAAGCGCCCACATTTTTTGCAGAACCCTCCAATCATTTTGCAGGATAATGCTCGGGCGCACACGGCACACCCTGTAGCTGATCTGTACCGTCGCTGGGGGGTGGGAAGTGCTTTTCCATCCACCACTTTCACCGGACTTAGCCCCTGTGATTATGATTTAATCCCTCAGCTGAAGGAACCACTTCGAGACATTCGATTCCAGACTGTTCCCGAGATTCTGCAGGCTGTAGGGCGGTCCGTCAGAAACATCAACAGAACAGGTGCTGCTACAGGGATACTACGACTTCCACATCGCTGGCAACGAGTTGTAGACAATGCTGGGTACTACATTGAAGGACTGTAGAAGTGTTATGGGTGTGTCACTTATATACTAGTATTAAATAAATAGTTGCCACAATTAAAGTTACAACCTATGTATTTATTAATATTAGCACTAATAACTGTTGAGGGAACACTTTACTTAATAATATGTTATACGGCTTACCGTTTAATTAGTAATCATTTGCGTGTTGTAAAGGATATTTGTGAGGTAGAAATTATTGTGTTTTAAGCAAATCATATTAATATTTTTATTAGCGAGTGTTATAGCGATGCGGAAGTGTACAGCATCATATATCATTGAACGGGAGATAAGATTGCTGGAGAAAAATGCTGATGCAAGAATTCTACCCGATATCTACCTCTGCGTCATACAACATGTACTACTACCATGATCGGTGTTATAACTTTTATCTGCTTCATTCATTAATACAATATTACTCCTTTCATTACTGGAAGTGATGTATTACACCTAAAACGAGACCGAGACCTAGACCGAGACCGAGACCGAGGCCAAGACCAAGACCAAGACCAAGACCACAAGACCAAAACAAGAACTAACCTGTAAGACTCTAACGTGTTGCGATCTAATAATCCCGATACTGTGTCTAAAGAACTTAGGTATGACCTTTTCCGGACGCCACGAGTTTTAGCAAAGTAAAACATAATAAATAATTGATGTATGGTAAATACAGTTAGTTGCTTTTCATCCTTCCAGCTGTGAAGGTGAGGTTACAAAATGAGTGACGGGAACACTTCAAGTTCTGCACCATCTGATCAAAGTAGTGAGTGCTACCGATGCAGTATCCTGCCAATCGAAACTGACGGGAGAAGTCAAACAGTAAATATAATGATTTTTTCGACACTGTTGATGGAAGTGAGCAACCTTATGGTCTGTGAAAACTGATCGATAGATCAAAGAACAAGAAAGTTGAAACAAAAATGAAAGATCATAATACTTCAGGTCTGAAGAAGCATCTGTTAATGGTACATAAACTCCTCCCGGGAGTATATCGTCAGACAATGTGAAACATGACAATTGTATACGAAAAAATTTAAACATTAAGAAAAGCCGAGCTTCGGTCGAAACAGGAGTTTAGCGATATTGTAAATCCGATAACCGACCCCTTGGAAGGTCTCATCAACTCGAATAAAGAGAAAAAAACACGAATTAGAGTGCCCAGAAATGGAATATAATTCATATCAGTCCTCTGATCAAATTCTGCAGATGGATTATAAATACATGCTAGAAAACGTTTACGGACGAGTGTCGGCGCCTTACGTCCAGAACTCGTTCAGCTTAAACCGAGAAATGATTATGACATTTATGGATTAAAATGGGATCCCGATATGCCGGTATTCACCATTGGTAAATCGCCGGGCACTACTAAAAACGATTACCTCTATTTTGGTAAGAAGAGATATCGCTCGTCCTGGATTACTTGAACTATTTATGAAAAGTATTCTTAATAAGCATTTTATATAGCCGCTATGACGTAACCACGTATAAGGAGATTTTGGAGAAGACTAGCGCTTACAAAGAAGATTATGACGAAAGTAAAAACATACGTATAGTCAATACTCAATAATATCAACACATCATTAAAAAATTATTTTCGGCAGAGGAGGATGAAGAAGCAGAAGAAAAAGAACAATACTCAGACTCATTTCCGGAAGACAAGTAGAAGAGGAAAAAGAAGAGCAATATTCAGACTCTTCCGATGAGGCTTCGTCGCACCGTGTAACAGGAAGAAAGATGCGGAAAGACGTACATGCGAACCATGATATCAATTATAAATACTGGAACGATCCAAACGAACTCATTGACGGACTTAGAATTCTCATGTTCTCATCTGCGGCAGGCAACCTTTCGCAAACACGACGAAATTGTGGTAATTCTAGCTGAGTTGCGAGAACGAGAATATATACGAGGGTTGGTCAATAAGTAAGGTCTCCAACACTCTAGCCCAAGCTCAGAACGTCGGACGAGAGATTTGGCGCCACTGCCATGTCCCGCTATCTTCCCTCTTTCAAACGAGCCATTGCTGCAGCCGCTGAACCTTTTAGTGTCCGAGATAGAGCTGTTTGAAATAGATCTCCCGATTTCCGTCCCCGCCAAGAGCGCCTACGCGAAGTCATACAGGTTTCTTGCTGCAAAAAAAGTTCCGCCGATTTAAATTCACAGACAGATTTGCGAAGTTTATGGAGAGGGATGTATGGACATAAAAAATGTGCGTAAATGGGTTCGTGAGTTTAAACAGGGCCGGAAAATATACATGATGAAGATCGAAGTGGGAGACCAACAACAGCCGTCACAGATGAGATGATGGCAAAAAGTCGATGAATTGGTGAGACAAGATCTACGCGTCGTTTATTGCTTCCTGACATTTCTAAAGGTTCCATACAGACCATTTTTAGTGACAAATTGATGTTCTATAAGGTTTGTGCGAGGTGGCTTCGCGGAGGGCGCACTCGGCGGCGACGGAATTCGGGAGATCCATTTCAAAAAGCTCTGTTTCGGACACTAAAAGGTTCAGCGGCTGCAACAATGGCTAGTTTGAAAAAGGGGAGATAATGGAACATGGCAGTGGCGTCAACTCTCTCGTCTGACGTTGTGAGCTTGGGCTAGGGTGTTGGAGACCTTACTTATTACTTGGCGGGGACGGAAATTGGGAGATCAATTTCAAACAGCTCTATTTTGGACACTAAAAGGTTCAGCGGCTGCAGCAATGGCTCGTTTGAAAGAGGGGAGATAGCGGGACATGGCAGTGGCCCCAAATCTCTCGTCCGACGTTGTGAGCTTGGGCTAGAGTGTTAGAGACCTTACTTATTAACCAATTCTCGTAGAATGAGCAAGAAGCAAATCGCATACGAGCTCCATAATCCTGGTCGAATAAATGACCGAATGCCTCATGTTAAAATAAGAGGCTTAAACGATTTTTGGCAAAGCGACTTGACTGAAATGATTCCATACTAAAAAGAAAACTGAGGTTTTAAGTACATCTTGGTAGTTATAAACGCGTATTCCAAGTTTGCTTATGCAAGACCGTTGAAAAGTGAAAGCTGCAAGGATGTCACCGATGCAATGGATGATACACTTATAACTGTTAATATTCCACCAAAGCATATCCAAACCGACAAGGGAACGGAGTATTATAACGCTAATTTTAAAGCGATAATGAAAAATTATGCCATCAACCATTATTCCACATATTCCAACGTTAAGACCTGCATCGGCGAACACTTCATTCGAATTCTTAAAAATAACACGTATCAGTGGCGTAGCTTGACATTGCGTTCTGAGTAAACTGGATTTTAAAATGTGAATTTATAACTGTTTAAATGATACACGAATTTCCATTGTATTTGTGTTTAAAATTATAAAATAATGTTAATATTATGCACATGGATTCAATTTCGTATATACCTATATAAGTATATTATTTCCCCTCAAAATCCAACCTCGGTGTCCAAGTCGCGGGGGGTGGGCAACGATAAGTAGGGGATTGCCGGTTGGGGTGATGTACGACGTGGACCTCGTGAGCCCCGTGACCGCTACGGTAGCCATGAAGGCCCAACGGGAACCCTGAAAACATCGGCGAACGAGGCAATGGTTGCAGTTGGAGCGTCTGACCCAGAGTGGGCGACTCCAGTCAAGGTTAGGGAACTGCTGCCTTGCAGTGGGAGTTGGCTCTCAAAAGCTAGGGGAAGACAACCTCGAGTGCAAATCACCTCGCCTTCCAGGTTAAGGGTTGGGCGTGTGGCTGACAACCACATCCCTGAAAAATCCAAAGTTTTGGAACCTGTAGGTAAGCCTCGGAATGGAATACCCTGGAAACGACCCAAGCAAAGGAAAATTGACTACTCTTTAGGTACATGGAATGTTAAAACCTGAACAGACCAGGAGCTTTAAAAGCTCTAACACAACAACTGGACATGTATAACATCAAAATAGCGGCCATACAGGAAGTAAGGTGGCTAGGAAGTGGGATAATGGACTTGAAAACGCATACTATATGTTATAGTGGTAAGAAGGCTGGAGTTAAGGAATTCGGAGTGGCTTTCATTATAGTCCAATCAAATTGTCAAGAATGGATGCAAAATTTAGGGTAGAGCTAATTTTTTTATATGATGTCTGGGATGGTTTTGAGAGTAATTTCTGACATTTTGCCAACAAAATTTTTTGCCGCCGGAGCCGCCATCTTGAAAAAACTTCAACATTTTCTATTTTATTTCTGTGTTTGCCCATTATCTGCCAAAATACGCACCTGACAAAAATGTTTTATTATCCATCCTAAAAGTAGACTAAATTTGCTACAGTTTGAGATCAAATTGAGTTTTCTATCATGAATAGTTTCGGAAATACAGCTCTCCGAATTTCAGCAACATTTTGCAAAAAATGAAAAAATCTGAACTTTCAACTAGTTTTTGCTCGCTATCTTCTAAATAACCAAACCTATAGTAAAACGCCGTATGGAAACTTAAACTAGAGGTAATTTGAAACTTGTCGAGTACTTTAAACTTATCCTACCTCTTTCAGGTCACAAAATACAGAGGTTTAAAAATATATATACAGCAACGATTGAATAAATGCATGTGCGTACAAGTTAGGAGCAATAATGGCACAGAACATTCATTTATATACAAAAAGATTTTATTTAGCTGGAGTTCTGGTGAAACATTGCATTGAATAACTTGTTTGTTCATAGACTTCGGCACTTAGAGGGCCTTGGGCAGTTGACGTCTGCTATTTCGTCCATGATGTTCACAATCTAGCCAGTGTTGATAAAGTACTCTTCAGCGTCTTCATCCAAAAACGAATTAATTGGCTCATCAGGAGTGTCATCATCCTCACTGTCGGAGGACAGGACTATTAGTATGTTTTCACACGACTGCCCATTGCAATGTTTGCATATCGTTGTGCACTTTAATCCAGCTTTACGACACCCACAAGCGTTTAAACACCCCTTCTTGCAGGTACAGGAAATACTTTTCAGAATTGATTCTGGAGCTGGCTCCTTCTTGGCTTTAAGGGGAAAGAGGCCTCTTGGTGTGTTCATCCAGCCCCACTTCAAAGGGTCTTTGTATTCACTGAGCCATGCCTGAACTTGGTGGTATGTTCGCATGGCATGCAGTTGAGCCGCATCACTGGTTGGGGGCAAGTTCGCTAAGTTAAATTTAATTCTTCCTGCAGCTTTTACAAATATTCCGTGCCGAAGTTCGTCAAGTGTTTGTGTAGCAGGGTCTCCTCCATATAAGTGACCCAAAAAATGTTGGCCCACTTCAGCCACTTCTCCTGATGTAGCTTGAGGGTTTGAGAAATACATTAGCCTCCTCTTCTAGTTCAGGATGTTTCAAAATCAGCGAACAGAAGTGGGTTTTCCCGTGGCCAAAAACTGCAGATGTTGTGTCACAACCACTGAAAGCATGGATGAACAGCAGCATGTTGGAGAAGCTGTGGCGAAATGACTGCCTTGATTAGAAGATGTCTGCAGCTTTGCCTCTTCCGTACTTTTGGAGATATGTATTCAAATGAGGGGATGGTAATGCAGTGAGGAAATAAGAAGGTCTATGTCCTCCCCAACTACATAGACAGTGTCGTATTGAGATGCTTTTGAGAAGGCAGTGCTAACAATCAAGACATCTGCATCTTTAACAGCCTATTCCAGCTTTTGTCAATTCTACGAAGCGCCTCTTGTTGTTTTCATTGGTGAGAAAAGTTTCTTGTGAGCTTTTCAAAACAGTAGTTCTATCAAAGACGACATCAGGAGATGGACTCGTAGCCCGTCGGAGTCTCACAATTCTTTGTGCTTGTTTGATTAGCGTCTGAAGGATAACCACCGAAGATAACTGAAACCCTTGAGTCATAATTTGTCTGCAAATATTTCAAAATGCCTAAGGTTGCCTGGTACAAACACATTAAAACAGATGTATCCGGAGAGAACGGTATGCGGAGCAGTGACAAAGAGCCTCTTAGCGCCATTCCTCCGATAACATGTTTCCATTTTGGGACAACTGTATCTGCTATAGGAAGTAATTTTTTTTCAGAGGACACTGCAAAAGTGTTCTTCTAAAATAAAACGCTATTCTTTACAAATCAAAATGCTGTACCTACACCAACTTATCTTATTATTTTCTTTTTACATTGTTTTTTTTAGTCTTTTATCATTATAAATTGTTGGAAATACTGTTTTGGTTGTTAATTACAATGTAAAACTTAACTATAAGACAACACAGGTTTTTTACTGATAAAACGCCATTTAGAATATCCTAGGCAAAACTAGACTTTCGTACCTTCGATAAGTTTTCTGAAATGTGAGGAGTTGTAGATACCTCTGTATCTGGTGACCTATAATAGGTATGAAAACATTAAATACTCAACTTGTTGCAAATTTACTCTACTTTAAAAGTTATCCTTCGAAATTTTACTGAAGGTTTGGTCATTTAGAAGATAGCGAGCAAAAACAGGTTGAAAGTTCAGATTTTTTTTTTTTGTAAAATGTTGCTGAAATTCGGAGAGCTGTATTTCCGAAACTATTCATGGTAGAAAACTCAATTTGACCTCAAACTATGGCAAATTTAGTCCACTTTTAGGATAAATAATAAAACATTTTGTCAGGTGCGTATTTTGGCAGATAATGGGCAAAAACAGAAATAAAATAGAACATTTTGAAGTTTTTTCAAGATGGCGGCTCCGGCGGCAAAAAAATTTGTTGGCAAAATGTCAGAAATTACTCTCAAAACCATCCCAGACATCATATAAAAAAATTAGCTCTACCCTAAATTTTGCATCCACATGACTTATTTTGTGATAATTTGACTGGACTATTATAAGAAAGGAAATCAAAGGCATCATATTGGATTTTAAACCTGTGAGTGAAAGGATATCTACCCTCAGAATTAAAACACAATTTTTTAATGTAACAATGATCAACGTTCATGCCCCAACAGAAGAAAAAGATATAGAAGTTAAAGAACAATTATATCAACAACTGGAGAGAGTTTATGGCTCAACACCTACTAATGATATAAAACTAATACTGGGGGATTTAAACGCAAAAATAGGAAAAGAGAAAGAATATGGGGGAACTGTTGGACACCATAGCTTACATAATGAATCCAATGAAAATGGCAGAAGTTTGTTAGATTTTGCCATGAGTAGGAATATGATTGTGAGCTCCACTTTCTTTCCACACAAAGATTTACATAAAAGAACATGGATATCCCCGGATAAAAGCACATTTAACCAAATAGACCATGTGTTAATAGGTAGGCGTTTTTGCGACCATTATTTTGGATATAAGATCTATGAGAGGAGCTGACTGTAGTACGGATCATTATTTGGTAAGGATCAAATATAGGAGTAAGATCATATGCAGCAGATCAGTAATGAATAACAAATGCCTCAGATATAACTTGGATGCACTCAAGGAGGATGGTAAGGAGGAAAGATTCCACACTAAAATTAAAGAGTATTCCAGTAAGGCGAATGGAAGTGTAGAGAGGGAAGACATGGTTCATTTGGTGGAAGCCACTGGACAAAGTTCAAATTGGATGTCTCAAAGGCAGCGGAGGAAGTATTTTGACATCAAAGGAAGCAGGGTAAGAGGGAGTGGTTTGATGGAGAATGTCAGGAAGCAATAGACCATAAAACAAGAAGTACAAAGAATATATAGCAAGGCCTACCAGAACAGGAGAAGAGGCTTATAAAGATGCAACAAGAGATGCGGACAAGATATGTAGGAGAAAGAATCGAGTCTTTTTAAATAACCGACTTATACAGATGGAGGAAGATATTAAAACCAATGATTCTAGAAAGCATATACAAAAAACAAATTAAAAAAAATGATTTTAAGCCTAGAAAGGAGTTAATTAGGGATTCTAGTGGAAACATAAATGGCAATAAAACGGATATAATGGATGCCTGGAAACAATATTTTGAGCAGCTCCTGAACCCTCATGCAAATATGGATTTAAGTAATGAGGTAATGGTTGGAAACGCAATTGAGGAAGAAGAGGAAGAGAATATAGAAGTACCAAGTATGGAGGAAATCAAGGAGTGTTTGGAGAGGATGAAGAAGGGAAAGGCGCCGGGAGAAGATGGGATCACGGTCGAAATGTTGAGGGCTGGTGGCAGGGAAGTGACAGAGAAACTGCATGCTCTAATAAAGGAGATATGGAAAAAAGAGGAAATGCCTAAGGATTGGAAGAAGAGCATCATATGCCCCATACATAAGAAGGGAGACAAGCTAAAATGTAGCAACTATAGAGGAAACTGCTTATTATCTACATCCTATCAAACCGGGTTCAGACTAGGGAGATCTACAACGGATAAGTTATTTATCCTGAGACAAATAACAGAAAAAAGTTGGGAACACAATATAGATCTATATATGATTTTTATAGACTTCAGACAGGCTTATGATAGTGTAGACAGAAGGAAACTAGAAACCACTTTAAGGAACTTTGGAATTCCCAGGAAATTGGTGAAACTAATTATGCTAACCATGACAGAAACAACAAACCAGGTTAAAATACAAAATGAACTGACTGGAAGTTTTTACACTAGACAAGGGCTTAAACAAGGTGATGGGTTAGCACCCCTTCTATTTAACTTGATTCTTGAGCATGTGATAAGACAAACAACAATAGAGGTGAATAGCACAATAGCATACAAATCCTCGCAGATATTGGCATATGCTGATGATATAGCTATAGTGTCCAGATCCATGAAGGCAGTTGGAGAGGTCTATAAAGAGATAAAAGCAAGTGCAAGGACAGTGGGATTAGAGATAAATATGAGTAAGACAAAGAGCATGATACAATCATGTAAACAATATCTGCAGAAGGACAGGATAAGAATAGATGACGACGAGATAGAAATGGTGGAAGAATTCATATATCTGGGATCCGTATTTCAAAAAGATGGAGATGGTAGTGGTGAAATAAAGAGGAGAATAGGCTTGGCTAATAAAGCCTATTTCTCACTACAGTCAGCATTCAAATGCAAAGATGTACATAGGTCCACTAAAATGAGATTATATAAAACCACTAGCTGAAAAGGCCCGGCGTCGCCCGGGCTTTGTATTTTGTAATTTGAAATTAACTTTTGGAGGGCTTTCGATTTTGAAACTCTAGGTGCTTATATAATATGTATGTAAAACTTGAAATGAAGAAAAATATTTATCACACTCAAACTATTCCATCAGAAAACGCTAGATATAGCTTTTTATGGCTCATAGAGGATGTCGAAAGCTGCATTCCGTTGCTTCTACACATCATGCTTGGGACGATTTGAAATAAGAAGAAACATAAATTAAATAAGATTGTATTGACTTGACGGAAAATTTTATTTCTCATTCTCATGTTACCATACAACCGTTTCGGTTCTGAAATAAGAGAAATGCAGTATCACTTTCATACTTTCCTCCCCTAAAACCCGGGACATAAAATACTGCGAGCATAGGACTCAAAATGTTCCATCCCATGCTTAGGGCCTATGATAAACATCCTTATTTCTCAACTAATACAAAGCATACAGCTATGGATAACGTATAAGCGGAAAGGATTTTTTACCTACTTCTGATATAGCATACTCACACACTTAAGTTATCCCAGCAATACGACCTCTTATTCTACATCAAAATGTGAAGTGAGAAAATATTTCTTGTGTCGAGGGTAGAGAAAGTTATGTGACTGCATTACAATGTGCTTTATTCTCGTGGATTTTATTCAAGAATTATTTTCGCAAAACGTTAGCATCAGAATTCGTTAAAGTCCAATAAATTATTATGTAGTGTCCAGAGCCCCATGTGAACTGTGTAAACAATACACTGTTGTCTTGACAACTGAATGGGATTTCATTTTTTTTTTTCATAATATTCTCAGAAATTATATAATTTTCAAGGGAAGGACTGATTTGTTTCAATTTTAATGTCGACAGCTATACTTCCCGGGCTTAACTGAGTATGTGTGCAAAATTTCGTGTAGATTGGTAAAGAAATGTAGATTTGTATAGGGAACAAACATACATACACACTTTCGATTTTATATATTAGATGATAAGACCAACATTGTGGTATGCATGTGAGAGCTGGAATCTTAACAAAAAAAGATGAAAATGCTCTCAACACTTTTGAAAGAAAGATCTTAAGACGCATTTTAGGACCAATAAATGAAAATGGGATATGGAGGCTCAGGTATAATAAAGAAGTTTATGACAGGTTAAAGGAGCCCTGCATCTCAACAAGAATTAAATTCAAAAGACTGCAGTGGGTTGGACATGTAGTTCGGATGGGAAAGGAACGGATACCACTTAAAATCATGCAGAATAAATTTGGGAGCAGGAGACCAGCAGGCAAACCGAAAAATAGATGACTGGATGCAGTGGAGGGGGATGTGAGACAACTTATGGGACTCACAAGGGGATGGTACGAACCTTCATGTCGAAACCCACCCTGAAATTTTGTACACATGTAGGTCATCCTAAAATGGAATAGTACACAAAAAATTAGCTGCCAGTTTGAACTGTGAGACCATTAAATTGAAGCTTGAAATTTGGAAGCGACCTAGTTGGTTTTCCTGGATCTTTGTAGCGACTACTGCAACTTACGTGACTCATTCTTATCAAACACGGGCTTCCTTCTTCTTGCTATAGCAGTATAAACAACGACCGTAGTGATGAATTGCGATCTGTGTGTCTGTCAGTTAATAGAAGGAAGTCACCATGAGTGTCTCTACAGACGTGTTGAATCCTATTAATTTGCTTTCAGTTGCTATAAACTATCGAACCAACACAAGTGTGAAGAAGCAGAATGTGATATGGGAGCACTTGTTTCGATGTGCATGGTGCAAAGTAAATTTGTGCATTTCCCATTCTATCGACACTAGGCACTTCTGTTTCACATTTATTGAATAGTAAAGTTTAAAACAAGCTGTTCTGTGCACGGGGAAGTGATCATGCAACTGTATACTGTGAGTACAGTCAGGGCCGTCGCGTGGTTTGTTGGCGCCCAGGGCAAGATTTCGTCAATCCCACGTGCACCCACCCGTCATTCCACCTATCTGTAAGGATTCAAACACAAATAAATAAAAATAGAACAGTGCAACACGGCAGCGAGTGTGTACATACTTAAGGCCCACACAAGAGTTCATTATTAGGCTATTATTATTAACAGTATACAAGCAAACCCGGCTGCTCAATTTTAAGCAAATATTTATTTTGGGATAAATTAGCAAATATAAAGTTACTGGTGTCAACAAATAAATACATACAACGTAATATTCAAAATTCAGTTATACCTAACTTTAAAAAATACATTATGTACATTTAACTTATTTTTTCAAATTTTGTTGATTTATTTTTGCCGTAGCCAGGGCGCCCCCCTGGTCGATCGCCCTGACTACAGTGTTTGTGTTGCGCCGACTGCCCGCATGCCTCGCTCAAGACCTTGTACCTCAGCCACAGACCGCATCCCTGCTAGACGGGATGAGGCGCTCTGACAATGCTTTTTTCGCGATGTTGTGACGTAATTTTCATAGACTGGCAGCTAATTTTTTGTGTACTGTTCCATTTTAGGATGACCTACATGTGTACAAAATTTGAGGGTGGGTTTCGACATGAAGGTTCGTACCATCCCCTTGTCAGAAATTGGAGGACAGCCCTGGATAGAAAAGGATGGAGAGGTTTATTACGGGAGGCCATGGCCCGACATCGGGCTGTAGCGCCATAGAAGAAGTATATTATTATTATTAGTACTACTATTACTACTACTACTACTACTACTACTAGCAGGCTACTAGTAGTATTAGTACCACAATCTTTATTAATTATTATAGAATTTTCGTGGATTTGGATTTTAAACTAAACTAAGTTACATAGATTTAAAAAATAAAGTATAAGATTCAATTTTAGAAAAACGCCTAAATCAAGCTTAGAAATTGTCTTTTACTCTTTGGTTCATACGATAGAGTCGAAAACGGTGTTATCCATACCTATTATATTAAAACATGCAACACGGAAATACTCACAATTTTAAGTAAACTGTCTGAGGAATGTAATGTTTATGTTACCGTACCCTTCCCTTTATTCGATCTTTTGTCCGGCTTCATACTCGAGCGCTCTTCAAGAAAGCAGGTGTCTGAAGAGACTACTTATGGCATCAGTTCTTTTCTCCTTTCAATATTACTTAACTTTACATAATATTATCTCTACACAGCCAATTATTTAACAAGGTTTCAAAGTCATGCGAGAGTTGTCAGGCGAGAAAATAGTAATTTCTATGCTTAACTTAGAGAAAGTTGTGCGAGTGTTCTAAGAGGTGAAATAAGTCGCGTCAAAATAATTAACGGTGCTTTAGTGGTTAAGGTACAGATCGTTATGTGAGTTTTCCAAGAGGAAGAATAAGACGAAAGAAAATGACAAATAAATTATTGGGGTAAAGCAAGTCGTGTGAGAGCTCCCGGAGATGGAATAAGACATGAGAAAATTGTAATTTCAATGCTTCCGTTAGAGAAAGTGTGTGTCTTCAAAGAGCTCGAATAAGACGAGAGAAAATATAAAAGATTAATTAGGACAGAGTAAGTCTTGTGAGAGCTCCCTGAGATAGAAGAAGGCGCGAGAAAATAGTTATTTCAATTCTTATGGTACAAAACATTATGTGAGTTTTTCAAGAGGTAGAATAAGACTAGAGAAAATAGCAACAATTTTATTACGGTAGAAAAAGTCGCGTGAGAATTCCCAGAGATGGAGCGAGAAAACTGTAATTTTATCGTTGAAGGTAGAGAACATTGCGTTGTGTTTTCTAAGAGCTGGAATCAGACGAGAGAAAATAGTAACCATTTTGTTAAGGTAGAGAAAGTTGCGTGAGTATTTCAAGAGCGGCAGAACACATGCTGGGGGTTGTGAAATCCGTTTTGTGAATTTAACATTCAAATTTGGCGGCGTGGTGCAGGAGGTGACGTCACAGCCCAGTGCTGCCAAAGCAACTCTTTACAGTTTTCGAAGAGACTAGGGTTCTAAAAAATCTCTCCAGTTTCTTTGGTGGTGACTTTATGCCGCTCTTGCGAAACAAATTGGCCTGTCTTGGCAATGAGTAAGTTAACGTTTAGTGGGAGGTCATATAACTCGCACTTGATGAAACTAGACTGGGAGAATCATTGCTTACAAGGAACCTTTCACTACCCTCATATCGAAACATGCCTCAATATTTTTCCTGGGTCATCTAGATGCTGTAAGAAGTCCACGCTCCAAAAATTAGCTGCTGGTTTCAACTGCAAGTACCCTAAATCGAACCTGGAAAATGTCGGGTTGAAGCAGTGCAGTGGGAGATGTTGGACATCCCTTATCTGCAGTTCGAAGTTCCGGATGCGCGGAGACAATTGACTGTCGAAAACAAAAGAGAAGTGACTGGTGTTGATGCAGTGATTAAAACACAAGTTCCACATTCTTCTTAACATGTTTTCACATTTGTCTGTAGACAGAATTTGATCGCTGAGTTGTATATTTGATTGCAACTAGACAGACAACAGAAGCTAGGTTAAAAGCTTGATCCTTTCATTTGCGAATCCAAGCCCATGTAAACAAATGCATGTGATTTGAACCGCAGACAATATAGTGCGGTACTACATTTGATTTTTATATAATTAAAAACTAATAATATGTGACGAAAATTATTAAGATAACAATATTAACTTATTAAAAATGTTTTAGCGTATTGTGAAACGTGGCATTCGTAATATAATCCTTCAGTTTGCAAGAGGCATTCTTGTGAATAATTAGGTGAAAGTTCGAAGGCTTGTTCCGATATGTTTCTGATTTGAGAATTACGCCACTGCCAGAGAACTCCGCTTAATGTACGTAGGCCTAATTATTTCACAGTAATAATCTGTATATATTCTGTACATACCATTATTCATTTAGCACTCAATTTCAGCTTGAACAACGAAATAAGCAAATAAACATGTCTTTGTTTTTTACGTATATGACAGCTGAAAGTAGCCCTCCTGGATATTTATTATGAAAGGAAACACGGCCTACTAGAAATTTTTCGTTGTTCGCGGGAAGGAGATGATTGACGTAGGCTAACAGTTGACGAATCAAATACAGATAAGGGCGGAATGATACCAGTGCAATGTTTATATGGACTTCCATTCTCAAAATGAATGGATGACGTAATACTCCCGCCAGTCAGGGTTGTCCAGTCCCATCTCTCGATTACCATGTTATATTCCCTATAAGTTCCACGATGTTTGCAAAGCATTTTAGGGTACTTGCAGTTGAAACCAGCAGCTAATTTTTGGAGCGTGGACTTCTTACAGCATCTAGATGACCCAGGAAAAATATTGAGGCATGTTTCGATATGAGGGTAGTGAAAGGTTCCTTGTTAGTCTCGAGCTCGTCTTCACTCCCGCATCGTGAGATTTCGAGGCTGCCTAAGTACGCGGCAACACAAGTTGACGCTTTATGCGTTGGGGTTAGGGAACGCAGCGGCGAAAAATATTTTGATGACACGGCTAATGAGTTTATAATGATCAATGGCTTGGCTGTTGTTGCCTTCATTTATTTGTTTTGAATCCACTATTTCCTTATATTATTTAGGTAGACTCAGTCTCAAAGTCTACCCTTACGCTACGCCACTTACACGTATCGTGAATTTTCTGCAAAAGGAAGTTACAAATGAGTGAATACGTTACCAGATCTCCTTAGAGAATGCGATAGGTACCACTCAACCATGAAAACGAAACCCAAATGATAGTCTACTTAAAACAGTGTATAGCTACAAGGAATGCTGTACGAAACCAAAATTTGTTAAAGGCGAATATGTAAGAGTGTCAGAACATAGGAAAATGTTTAAAAAAGGATTCCTGCCGTCGTGGACCACATAAATTTTCAAAATAAAAAAGTTCAAATTACTTATCCACCCAGTTATCTGCTTCAGGATTTGGAAGGAACTGATATTGAAGGTGCATTTTATTCCGAGGAACTTCAGTAAACAAAGTTTCCAGACTGATATTTAATTGAAAAAGTGTTTAAAAGAGAGGATAGAATGTGTATGTGAAGTGGTTGGGATTTCCAAGATTAAAAAATCATGGGTTCAGATTAAAGATATTGTATCTGATTAATATTTTATTCTAACACAAATCATATAATATTTTAACGCACATCATATAAACATGAAATACATATGTATATTCCTAATATATTTTATGGGGGTTCCTTCTCATCCTCCCCAATTTTGTAATGTCCGAGAGCGAGTGTCTACGCCGTTATTTAAAATGTACCTCTTGTCATCGCTACCGCTCAAGGTCAGTTTATTCATACCGATGGAGTACACATGATTGTATAACCTAATCGACCTGTTGATGGTAAAAGTCGATTGACCCACCTTCAAACAGTTGACGTAATCTTCAAATTTTACCTCCTTTTCAATTACGCTTTTTCTAATGCATTTCAATTTTTTAACGGTTATACCATTAAATTTTATAGAATACATTTTCGCTCTCAGACCCATGAAACGATTTATTCTCGTACAATGGTCAACACCTCCAATCATATAAAATGTTATACAATTATAGTTTATGCTCTTGCTTTTCGGAAAATCGTGTCCACATACATCTTCACTCTCAACACCCGGTTTGATTCGAAAGTTGTTTAGAAATCTGCAATGAGGATACCACATTATATACCACATTATGTGCTCTCTTAACGGAATATAAGTACTTTCCCATCGTCCGACCACCACGTGGCAAAACGCATATTTTACATAACCTTTTTTCCCCGTATAATAAAATCCAGCTTCAGCCAATTCAGTTGTATCGATACAAGATAGAGGCCATCACTCAAATTATTTTTTGCGATCATATTCTCGCCTCATGTTAAACATTCTGTATGGCTTATGAACAACTTGAAACATGATTACAGCAACACAAACGTTCAGGAGGATGTCGACCTCTAGACTGAGGCGGCTCGCGGTCTAGAGCCAGACGTGCATAGACTTGTTCATGGATCTCCCACGGAGATGCCTGGAGGCACACGGATGACCTACTTAACTTCCGGCGAAGACAGGTTAGGACTTGATCTGTGGTACGTAAATCGTTAAGAAAAACTGATGACATTGCGTAATATCATCCGCTGTAATGATACGAAGTGAATCAGCAATAACACGTGTGAGGAATTCATGACTCAGCTGTAATGTGAGACGCGTGACCTTGAACAAACCTGCTCCAGACGTGATAGAACTTGATAGTGATACGTGACAGAACGTGAGATAATAGAGTGAGGAATTCATGAGAGCTGTTATGTGAGACGCGTGACCTTCAACACACCCGGTCTCAACCGTCTTGCTGAATAAATTTTACTCACTTTAAAAATATTGAATGATGAGAAAAATACAACACCGAATTATATCCAAAGTCGAAATTTGAAATAAAAACCTAATTTAAAAGTGGAAGTCTTGCACAAATTCCAAAATCGAATAGTAAATGTGAAATCGGATTTATTAGAAAATGTTAAATTACAAATATACAATTTAAAGTCTTTCACCTTCCGCCATATTGAATTTCCAATATAGAATGTAAAATCTTGCTCCTTCCGCCATATTGAATTTCCAATATACAATTTAAAATCTCGCACCTTCCGCCATCTTGAATTTCCTTCATTTGCAATAGGATCCAGAAGTGTAACCAACTTATGATAGGAATGTTACATCAGTTTATTATTATTACTGTTATTATTATACACAAAAAAGGAAGAATTCGCAAATACATCGCGACAGATTAGCAGGTAATGCAAAACATTGTGTTATTATTATTATTATACACAAAGTAATACATCACTTCCAATAATGAAAGGCGTAATATTGTATTAATGAATGAAGCACATAAAAGTTATAACACCGATCATGATAGTAGCAGATGTTGTATGGCGCAGAGGTAGATATCAGGTAGAATCAGCATTTTTCTCCAGCAATCTTATCTCCCGTTCAATGAGACATGATGCTGTACACTTCCACATCGCTGTAACACTAGCTTATAAAAAATATTAATATTATTTGCTTAAAACACAATAATTGCTTCCTCATAAATATACTTCACAAAACCAATACGCAAATTATTATTCATTAAATTGCAAGCCGTACAAGATATTAAGTAACGTGTTCCCTCTAAATACAATGGTTGATCGAGGGTTCCAGGTTCCAGTGTCGAAATAAAAAGATTCAAACACTTAGGCCGTTGTTCTACTAGGTTTTGTTTAGGATGTTACGGGAGCATCCAAATGTCCAAAGGTCAGTGGTTACGGAGACAGTGGTCACGTGGTGAGCAGCGTCATCAGAGAGGTGGGTGAGATGAGTATAGCGCCTCCCGATGAGTGCCTCCCTCCCCTAAGGAGGCGCTATGTTCAAAAGCACACTACTTACAGTTAGCAGAGTGACTTTACTTTTTACTATATTTGAAGTAATAATAATGGATCCCTGCACATGTAGGAGTAGAAGGCAACGAACTGACAGATAGATTGGCCAAAAAAGGCACTAGAACCTACATGAAAACAAAACCTCTGACAGTTGATTCGATAAAGAAGATAATCTCAAAGAAACCCATGAAAAATGTAAGAAAGAAACTACTCAACTGACTAAAATGAAGAAGTGGGAAAGAATAAATGACCTATGAGACAAAAACAAGAGCAGGCCGAGGAAGGAAGCTGTAGCAAATTTCAGACTGGAAACAGGACATGACTGTCTAGCTGCACATCTGGCTAGAATGAAAATATACCAGACAGAAGAGTGCACCATCTGTAAGGCTGCCGGATCGGTGATGGACTCGAATCACCTGCTTTAGTACACAGGACTCAGCCCAACTCAGCAAAAACAAGGCAATCTCCCAGGTCTATACTGGACAGCTAGAAACAAGATGAACCAGGACTCCGTTCCCTAATAACTTTCCACTATTGTTTAACTTAACCTCCACTATTTTCCACCAATTTATTCATGTTATCATACCATCTACCTAATTAACATCACACTACAGGTGGCAGTCGTAGAACAAAATGTACAATTCTGCCATCCACAGATGTATACATGATAAATTCGCTACTTTTAATTAGAGGGTGGGAAGGTTTTTGATAGTACGACTCTTGTAATCTAACACAGTTCATAAAGGATTCTATACGTTCCATTCTTATTGTTTACGATCGAGCCAATGTATGAACTTCATACATGATCTCTCACTTACTTATTCTATGGTTTTTCTTTCCCTCAACTCAGATATGAGTTCCTGTATCTCGTCGTGGTGAGATTTATTCCCTACCTCAGAAGAGGATATGAGAAGCCGCAATCTATCAATGAGATCATTCGGATCGCCCCAGTATTTATATTCAATTTTTCGATTCGCATGTACTTCTTTCAACATCCATCTACGGTGCGACGAAGCATCGTTGGAAGATTCTAAATATTGTTCTTCTTTTTTATCATCATCTTGTTCTTCTTGTTCTTTCTCTTCTTGTTCTTCTTCCTTATCCTCTTCGGGAAATAGTTGTTTACTCACATGATTGTATTTTTGCGTATCGAATCTGCATACTTTTTTACCGATGGGGTAAGCATGGTGATCAGTGTTCGTATACAAGTGAGGAAATCGATTGGAAATGGTTTTCTGTTTGTTATTAGTCGTCTTTTCATGACAAATTGAACACATGGATAGATATATAGATATCATATACTTTGTAACGTTTGCAAATTTTCTAGATAGTTCAATAAACATTTTATCGCGACCGCAATGTCCTATTGTTGTATGGGTGGTATCAATTACGTCGTATATTTCATCAGCAGAAAGGTAACATTTTATATTAGTATCATCTTTTGCAACAAGTTTCCTTATTCCTCCTATTTCTGATACGTCAAATCTTTTCAATCTTCTTTTTTGCATAGCTGTCTTCTTTTTTGCTTTTTGAGCATCATCCACCTCTTGCATGAGTGAAAAGTAATTTTCCTTTGTTAGAACATTAAAATGAGAAGATATTTCACTCTTAGTTCTTAAAAGCTCAACCATGAATCTCTCTCTACATTCGTTTTTAGTTTTGTTACAAATTGACCAACTCTCAACCATGATAAGAAGAAACGTAGAATGATAATAAATACAAGTTACCAGCTGTGTATAATGTTGTTCACAGCATCGCATTTAAAATACCATAGCTATACTGACTTTTTTCTAGTCAGAACTAGTCTGGACTGGCTTTTGTCTAGTTAGAACTAGTCTGGACTGGCTTTTCTCTAGTCAGAACTAGTCTGGACTGGCTTTTGTCTAGTCTGAACTAGTCTGGACTGGCTTTTGTCTAGTCAGAACTAGTCTGGACTGACTTTTGTCTAGTCAGAACTAGTCTGGACTGGCTTTTGTCTAGTCAGAACTAGTCTGGACTGGCTTTTATCTAGTCAGAACTAGTCTGGACTGGCTTTTGTCTAGTCAGAACTAGTCTGGACTGGCTTTTGTCTAGTTAGAACTGGTCTGAACCGGCTTTCATCTAGTCAAAACTAGAACTGCTACTGCTCAGCAAAGTTGGACAAATTTTACATATTTATGAAAAATTTTCGTTTTAATTTCTGCTTTTTGGTTATATCATCTAACCTAACCGATGTAATCAATAAAGTGATCCATACAAAAGTAATAAAGGAATAAATTCTGCGTTCGATGAGATTAAAAGTGAATTTGTTGGACCAGCCGTTTCCGTAAAATTCTACCTTAAAGTTTGGCCAACGATGCAGTTGGAATGAGGAAGACTCCCAAGTCAGTGTTATATGACTTCTTCACACCACTGAATGAAGTAAACCTGGAAGAAGCAGCTTTTGTCATCGATGGTGGATATCTTCTCCACCGGGTTGTGTGGAAGAATGGTGAAACATTCCACTTATTCCTAACCAGATATGTTGACTACCTAAAAAGACACCACAGCCAAAATGCGACAAGTGTGGTGTTTCATGGCTACCCCGAAGACCTGCCCACTAAGAGCATCAAATCTGCTGAGCGCCTCTGCCGAAGCAAAAGACGATACTACTCCTGAGGTTATTTTTACCGAGTTAATGGTGGTGACCATAACTCAGGAGCAATTCCTTTCCAACGACAGAAATAAAGCACGTCTTATTACCTTGCTTACTGAGAGGCTTCAAGGTGAATGCTTCTCAGTAAAGCAGGCTAATGAAGACGCAGACCATCTAATTGTTGCCACAGCCCTTGAGGTATCACAGGAGCATAAGGTTGTGGTAGTTGGTGAAGAAACGGACCTCCTCATCATGCTCATTGCCCCATCCACACCATCATTAAACATATATTTATCTAAACCTGGAAGAGGAACGGCCCCATGAAAAGTCCTAATAGCTTCGGCAGACAACATCAGAAGGCCACTCATATTTCTCCACACCATAAGTGGATGTGACACAACTTCGGCACTCTTCAGGCAAGGCAAGAAGAAGGTGGTCAAGCTGTTGGTGTCTTTTGGAAGAAATCAAACCTTTCTTCGACCATGACACTCAAACTGAAGCTATTGCCGATGCTGGCCTACGATAATTAACAACCCTCCACGGAGATACTTTAGATAAATTGCGATTCGACCTGTTTTCCAAAGCTTTCGTGAAATCCAAATTCAACCTGGCATCCCTACCACCAACATCCGATCAGTCCACCAAAATTGCTTGGGAACTTACCTACAAGTACAAATGTGGTTAGGACACCAGATGGATCCGCTCCTCTGGGGATGGCAGGCTTCAAAGTTTGGTCTTGACCCCGTTCCTACCTCCAAGGAATCAGCTCCACAGTATCTTCTCTCCACAATTTTCTGCAAATGCAACAAGGGATGTGCACATAGTTGTGGGTATTGGAAGGTTGGGATTAATTGCTCATTGATTTGTGCTAACTGCAAGGGGAACTCCTGCACTAACTCTTTCCAACCAGATGCAGCTGAAGAACCAGATGTTGACGAAGACCAGGACTGCATATATGGGGCGACGACAATTACAGACTTTTAGGAACCGAGTGATGGGGCGACGAATTCCTTATAAGAAATTACAGAATTTTGAGGAGCCGAGTGGCCCAACGACAATGAAACGTCAACATCTGTAAAATTTGTATATCTACCTATTATTTTCCCTTTTCATCTTCCTACCTTAAACTGCAAGTTTTTAAAAAATAAAATCATCACTAATTGATTTGAAGAATTGTGTTTCTTTTCTACAATTTTAATATTTTATATATTTACTAAGTACAAGACTAGTACAATGGAGTGCTATAGTACTATGTTTACACATCTCTATTATCGTATTATTGGCCAATTTGCTTCTTTTTTAACGAATGGTATTCAAGCACAGATATGTTATCGGGCGTTGGTAATCACCCAACTACCACCATCCTCGAGACACAGAAATTCTGTAACTTTGAGAGGCGAAACCTTAGGCGCTAATAATTAACGTACGCAGCTGGTGTTAGGCTAAGAACACTCACCAGAAACAGCTCTTTAACATTCCGAATTGATCACTCAAATCAGCTGAGTGAGAGGAAAGTTATGCGCGGACAATCGATTTTTATAAAACTGAAGAGAAAAAAGTGAAATTTTTAATAATAACAAACAAACAATTTAGTGTTAGGGTGCAAGAATTTCTTCTTATTTTCTTAATTTTTTAGAGATACTTTTAGTTAACAAAAGAAATGTGATGTGGGCTAGACATTTTCTTCTTCTTCTTTCAGAAATGCTGCAGAGCAGCATGGGTCCACTAGTTTTTCATAAATATATAAAATGTATATATTTATAAATATATTATATTCGTTCGATGATAAACTCCTGAAATGGGTGCAGGAAGATGTCTAGGACATTGTATAACCTGATTAAATAATAGAATTTGTCCAACTTTGATGAGCAGTGGTATGGGAACGGGTTGTCCCAAAAATATGTGTTTAATCTCATTTAATGCAGAAGTTAATGCTCTACAACTTTTAATAGGACCATGTCTTCGATATCGTGAGTTCTTTACGAGATATAATCGTAAAACCGCAAAAATACCCCTTTGGGGGTCACATTTTTACCCCCCACCACTTAAGCACAACTCCGCGGAGGGGGAAAACCTAGGATAGTCATATTAGGCAACAAATGAAGCCATTAAAACAATAAAACCTTTTGTAGCAATTATTTTCGATTCGTCTAATTTGTTGGTTTTACGCTACTGGACTATTTGGGGCTGCTGGACGAAAGGGACCTGGCTGGGTCCCAGTATTGTGATGTAATTTTATGGAAACCGGAAAAGTGTGATAAAATGTTCTGTTATAAGAGTAACGAGAAAGAAGCTCCACGGAGAAGGGAAGAGACAACTTAATAAGGATAGTCGGCGGTCTGTGAAAATCCCACGACAAAAACATGGTCCTGGGCCCGATCCCGAGATGTGGCAGCCTGCCAGGTACGTACATAGAACACACTATACATTCAACCCTTTCAGAGCCGAATTTTTACACTGGTAATAATGCAATGAACAAGTGAAATCATATGCAGGCTCTCTTTGAAGTCGACAAGTAAAATTTCAATGAAACAGCTGATTGTTTAGTGAGAAATATAACATTTGAATAAAAACCTCACATTTTACATAAAGCATTACTCAAATCTTTATTCTTAGGGACATATTCTAAAACTTATACATATCTTACTATTTGGAATTATTAGCCTTCGAAACTTATTAACATGGTTTGGTCTACTTCACTCTGTTTTATGGTACTGAGGAAAATGTTCTCATATTTTGTAATTAACGTTCTATTAACCTTTTCAGAGCTATATTTGTATATTTTAATAAAGAGTCATCAATGAAATCATCAGTGGGCTGTAAGCGTAGAATTGATAAGGACAATTTAAACAGAATAGCTGTTATTGATAAAAGAAAAGTCTATTAATCTTATATCTCACTTTATACAACATTTTTATATCCTCTGCCCTTACAAGGTACTATAGGTAGAGGACCCCCAAATTCGAAGTTGAGTTATTAGCATAAATGCACGTTTTGAGGTCTCTGAACCTAAAAATAGCCTACAATTTTTTGGAATCATGCTGTATGTGTTTGTATGTGAACTCCATAACGGAAAATCGTATGAAAATAAAATTTTGATTTTGAGTCAGGTACTTTCTGAAGATATAACACGAAAATTTCAACAGGTTTTTCTTATTTTTAAGGGGACTTTACATGAAGAAATTTTCGTATTTCGCGATTTTTTCGAAAACGGCTCCAACGATTTTGTTTAAATTTTACACATAGGATGCTTATAGCCTACTAAGAGGTAAAACTTTTATTTGAAACATTTTTTAGGAAAAATTATGTGAAGGGTGGTTATAAGCCACCCACTCTGAATACGCTTTTTGCAATATGGCCTCTTATTTTATATAAGAATGTGAAGTGAGAAAGATTTATTGGCCATGCTTAAGGTGAAGAAAATTACCAGAGTACAATTTTTTTAACTTTATTATCCAAGTTTTAACCTTATTTTACCCGAAGGTTTATTAAGGTTATAGTTATTAACAATCACTTAACATATCTAAATATTAAAGTAATATATGTACAAGAGTATTGAGTCATGAGATGGCTAACAATTTAACATGAGATGACTAACACTATTTGGTTAAAGTCTAGTTTTAACAAATATATAAATTTAGAAATAGTGTATGAAATGGCTAACAACATACGCTAATAGTTAACTTAGTTGCTGATACAGTATCTGATATACATTTCTAACTATAGAACTTAATTACTGGTACAATTTTATCTTTGGAAATATTGTATTTAAAAATGATATAAAGTATTTATATGATTTACGGTTTACTAAAACATCTGTGAGTGGCTTAGAAAGTGTGCAGTCCACAGATTCCAACAGCAATCTAAGTTCGTATCTCTCACTATGAAATAGTGGACAGTCGAATAGTTTATGTGTGACATTTTGGGTATCTTCTCCAAAGATCATTCCGGGCTAGGTTTAAGATGGAATCTATGTAGATATTCTGTAAAACCACCATGTCCAGTCAAAAACTGAGTCAAAACAAAATTGGGTGTCAGCAACTTACACTTCAATACGAGAGTACATTAATCAGATTTTATTTGGGTTATGTATGCTTTGAGGATGAGATGTGAGTGGTAACAACATTCTCTTCATATTTACAACCAATTTACGTGAAAAGAATGTCATACATAATAATTATATTATGCTAACAGACTAATTTAATATGTACATGAATTTCACATCACATTTTTAGATGACGAATTTATATGTTTTAAATGTATAATGTTATCTGTAAATATTCAGCTTCGAAGATTGATTTCCGTGGCATGAATCATTCACCATAGTCTACAGAATAGTAACAATACATAACAACATGGAACTCTCATTTGCAGTTAAGGAAATTAAAAATATTAAACTATATCTGGCATCAGTTCTTTCTTCTTTAAAAATTATCTTAACTCTAAATAATATTTTCTCTACACAATAATGTATATAACGAGATTATACTTACGAGTAAATAAATGTAACCAAATTTATCTATAGCTCCACATATACCAAGCCTATTTTATAATATTTAAAAACTAAAGAGATATCCTACGTTTTTGTCTAACCACATTTGTACTTTTTTTAATGGACAAGGATGTAAAGTAGATGCACGGGATTATGGTTACGAAATCCACATCTTTATCAAGGAAATAACAATTTGATGTAAAACAATATAATAGCTATTTATGTAACAAGCACGCTTAATAACGCTTTAGCGGACGAATCTAGTATAGCGGCCGAGACGAAAGCCGAGGCTGAAATACTGGATGTGTCCGCTAAAGTTTTTGCGTACGTGGTGCATACAATACTTTTTTATTAAAATATCTCTAAATTATATGAAATAAAACAAAAATCTCGTATAATTAATTATAATGAAAGGTAGTCAGCCATATGTTAAAGTTATATTCTCATGGCCGTCTGAATAAAAAACAACAATGACCGTACGTACCAACAAAAAATGTAGTATAGATGCATAATACACGACTCCCTTGTTTGTAAACAATATTGCGTACCAACCAGTATTTATGATAAGCTATTGAAAATATAAATGATAATCCAGAGGAAATTTCAATCCAAGCCAGAAACATTGAATTGAAGCTGGTGCCAGCAACATCACGGCAGCAGTAGATTATGAGAAGCATTAAATTACAATTAAATGTTGCTGCATCCCCCATAGTAAGTAGTGATTCTCTTGTTAACGAAGATATGAAAAGATGTTGGCTTATATTTGTTGTTATATGATGAAATAGGTTACCCTATTTTGCGAAAAAAACATGGTAAAGTTTCTGATTATCATAAAGAAACATGCTGGCGTGTTACCAGTCCGGCAAGCAGCTGTTTTAGAGAGCGTGTACTAAAGAAGCATTTTCTATACAATTTTGATGTTTATGCCAGTTTTGGTTCAGGGGGGTTCCCCTAACCCTTTTCATGAAGGGCCATTCCATTATCCACCACCTATGGACCCGTCGTGTCCCGGACTGGCAAAACCGGCAGACACTGTACCACATAGTGATAAGTAGACCTCGGAAGTTGATGAAAAATCATATTTTTTTCTGATACATCACAGACAATGCAGAATACTATAATTTGATCAAGACATAAAATATGTATAGTACCGTCATTAGTCATAAGAGATATTAAAAGACACTTAGATTATAAAACTCATCAACAGAATACATACACAATAACGCATATAAAAATATTAAAGTCATGCAAGAGTTCCAAGGTATGGAGTAAGTCGCAAGAAAATAGTAATTTCATTGCTTAAGTTAGAGAAAGTTGTGTATGTGTTTTAAGAGGCGAAACAAGACGCGAGAAAATAGTTATTTCAATGCTTAAGAAACAGAACGTTGTGTGAGTTCCAAGAGGAAGAATTAGACGAATTCTCTTGTGTAAATGATAACCTTTACAAATTTTTAAAGCCCATCCTTGGTTACTCCGGGGTTGGTAAAAACTCAGAAAAGAAGAAGAAAATAATTATTAGGATAGAGAAAGTCGTGTGAGAGTTCCCAGAGATGGATTAAGACGTAAGAAAATTGTAATTTCAATCCTTAAGGTAGAGAGATATGTGAGTTTTCAAAAAGCTAGAAAATAGTAATCTACATGCTTATGGTAGAGAAAGTTGTGTGAGTTTTTCAAAATGTAGATTAAGACGAGAGAAAATGGCAAACAATTTTATGAAGGTAGAGAAAGTTGCGTGTGTGCTCCAAGAGCGGCCGACTTTATCGTTTTAATTCATTTATAATGTAACTCAATAATAATAAGCCTGGTTAAGCTCACATAATATTAACAAGAAAACTGTAACTCATGCGTTTTAATAATCTAATAATTACGCATAATGTAGAAAATTGAATTAATGGCAGTGATTTAGAAAATGAATTAAGTTGGTTCCCGTGTGGAGTTGCTGGTCTCCCATCGGGCGCCTCCCCGGGTGGCGGATTGGGGAATGGTGGGTACTGGGGAAATAAAATACCCAGGGCGGACCAAAACCAGCAGTAGGGAAGAGAGGTCTCTTAGCCGTAGTGAAGGCAATCTCTCTAGGGCGAGGGTATGCCCGAAATCAAATCCTTCCGTCCTCCAGGTTAGGGGGTTCAGCGTGGGGTTGGCGGCCCTATCTCGGAAAAAGACTCTAACTACGTTGCCTGACTCAAAGAAAGATGGATGGATTTCTGGACACAGACAATGGCTAAGAAAAAGGACTATCTCTATGGCAACTTGGAATGTACAAAGTATAACAGGAAAGTTAGAAGAAGTTGTTGATGAATTTAAAAAGAAAGAGTTAGGTGTGGCTGTACTTACTGAGACAAAAAGGAATGGTAAAGGGGAAGAGGAAGTGGATGGATATATTCATTTATGGAGTGGTATTGATAAGACAGAGAGGGCCAGGGCAGGAGTATCCATTTTAATTAAAAAGAAATGGAAGAAGAATGTATTAAATTGGGAATTAATAAATGAAAGATTTTTAAAGGTAACATTTAAGTTTTTTGGAACTACAATAGAAGTAATTGGAGTATATGCTCCAGCAAATGATTCATTGATGAGTATAAAAGATTAATTCTTTGAGGATTTTAATGGAGTTATGGATACATGTTGTAATATTCACGAACTATTAATTCTAGGAGATCTAAATGGAAGAGTAGGTAAAAGAAAGAATGACGAAATAGTGGGTAATTATGGAGAGGAAGAAGAAAACGACAATGGTAGGAGATTGATAGAATTATGTAGAAGTTAAAACTGTATGATAATGAATTCATTTTTTCCTCACAAAGATATTAATAAATATACTTGGGAACAACCAAAAAAAAACAGTTGAAGGCTATTATTGACTATGTAATTATCAGGAAAGAAAGGAAAATTATTATACAGGATGTTAAAGTACAACGAGGAGCAGAATGTGGATCAGATCACAGGCTGATGGTTGCAAAAATAGCTATTCCAAGAATTAAAAGTTTTAAAGAAAATGATGTTGTAGATGAAGGAAAAGAGGTAGAGGACACGAGATATATGTTAAGTCTGTTACAGGATGATAGCATCCGGGAGTTATATCAATGTAGATTGAAGGATAAGATTGATGTAAATGAAGACTGGTCTCCTAGTATATTATATGATCATCTTAAGATGCGGATACATGAAGCAGCTAAAGAAGCCTTGGCGGCAAATCTCTCGTCCGACGTTATGAGCTTGGGCTTAGAGTGTTGGAGACCATACTTATTGACCAGCCCTCGTAGAATAGAACGAGTACCCAATAAAGTAATAAGGGAAAGAATGGAACAGGAAGAAACGCTCGTGGAAAGGCTTGAAAAGAGGACACTGCAATGGTATGGACATGTCCAGAGGATGTCAGAAGACAGATGGCCGAAGCAGATCATGTCATGGTCACCATATGGAAGGAGGAAAAGACAGAAGCTTAGAAGCACCTGGAGACGTGGAATAGCCCGAGCAATGCAGGGAAGGAATTTACAAGAAGGCGATTGGCAGGATAGAGGATTCTGGAGGAAGGCATTAGAAGGCAACCCCTGAAAAGGGGAGACGCTTTAAAAGATAAGTAATTAAGTTGGTTAAGGTCACAGAATATTAACAAGAAAACTGTAACTCATGCGATATAGTAATTTAATAATTACGCATTGTATAGAAAGTGGGACAAAGTTCAAACATAGCAAGCTGCTAATGTATTACGATCAATTATTTATATTCGTCAAGGGCTGAAGAGCAGTGACCTCATACAAATCATGCGACTTCTGCCCATCATACTGGTTCAGCCGAAGGTCAAAACTTCCATACAAAACATTCACGCAGAGCACGCATCACTTTGGTACAGCTTCCACAGAGTATGAAGAGAACGCATTCTTAACGTATTCAAATGCATTAGTATGTGTATCTGAGTAAGAAAACTGAACTAATAAATACAAAAACGAACATGAATAGCAATAATTAAATACATTTACCAGAACTCAGAAAAAGATAAGAGCAATATCAGATACACTTACCAAAGCTTAAGAAGCGGTACGAAAGTCCTCATTCAATGTGAAATAACCATCTCCATTCACAAGACCAGTCGGATGAGAAGAAAAGCCCAGAGCAAACGATCAGAACAGCAGTAGTCAGGAGAATGAATCCACGGGTCGCGGCCAGAATTAGAATAACCTCAATAGCATGGTGCGCCTCATTAGATACCATTAATTTCTTAATTACGTCACAGAATAACAAACAAAAGAAGGTACAAGAGCTAAGTGCTCTAATATACAGCGAAATGGGTCAGAACTCCCCCCGAAAAAGCGAGCCCGCGGGCTCAAAATTATGGAAAAGTTCATGTCCTTGAAGGTGGAAATGTTTCTGTTTTGAAGTAGAGAAATGTGTATCATGGAAGGTCATAGTACAGTACAAAACTGTAACACAAGTGGCGTAACAATAACTTATGTAGGCCCAGGAATCACTGTTCCACTTGGGGTCCATATTCATCACATCCAGCCAACCAATGTTCACAAGAAGAACACTTTGAAGTTCTCATCACATTATCTTCCAAGTATCACGCTACTTCATAAGGATGCTAGAAAGTCCATATTCGAGCAGACCACTTCAGATAGGCAAACAACTGACGCATAATCGGACCCAGAAGGTAAAAAAAAGACAGGGATGATCGTTCCTAATACTAGGCAGTAGTCGGCACTGAAGAGAATACAAGGCATACTTCACATCCCACGGTGCGATGGTTTGGGAGTACTGTAAATGCAAATGAAGCGCACAGAAAAAGATTCTAAAAATGGGAAGCTAGTTTCGCTAGCTTTGGAATAAAGTACTTTGATTATGTTTGAATGAATCCAACAGTTAAGCAAATAATGAATTTACATCAATTTTTGAAACAATATAAAATACCACCCATTATCCCGGATAATCGGGAGTTTACTGTAGTGGCATGGTCTGAATGACGGGACAAATTAAACGCCAATTGGAGCCAATCAAGTTGAGTGTCCCATTGACTATGATTGGAAGAATGAAATGCATGAGAGCAGATTTAAGATTTCGATTTACGCGCTCAGCTTGGCTGGGATTGGGGTAATATGGAATGGTAGAGAGGTGTTGAATACCAGTGTCCAAACAGAAATTCTTAAAAGCCAAAGATGTAAACTGAGATGCATTGTCCGACATCAAATATTTGGATATGCAAAAGAACAAAAAATAGAGCGGAGCACAGAAATCTTAACCTTAGAAGTGGCCTCCCTGACAGGTCGTAACCAAACAAACTTAGAGAAGGCATCGATGACCAGAAGAATGTATGAGTTACCACAAGAAATAAGAGGCCACAAAGATCTTCTCCATAGGTCGAGATGCTACATTCGAAGACAGTTCCCCATAATTTGGTCTGCGCAGCCTTGCTGAGGGCACATAACTTGCAAGCACGAATTCTTGCCTAAATCTCAGAAACCATACAAGCCAAAGGAATTTATTACGGATTTTCGCGAGTGTCTTTTGAATAACGAAATGACCGCCAATCGGAGATCAATGGTAATACTGGAAAACAACACCAATAAGACTGCTGGGCAAATCTATTTTGGGAGAAAAAGCCCTCCGAGACTGACAACACAGAACTTGATTACGGAGCACATAAGGGTAGACTGTCTCGAGTGACTCGATCCGCTGTTTCAGGGCAGCAATTTTAGGATCTTGAGCCTGCGCTGACAGCAAACCTTCATGCGCCCAGGGCAAGTCTGACAAAATACCAGCTGAAATATGTGGACGAACAGAACAGAAATCAGTATCAGAAGAAATACATTCGAGACAAACTATCAGCCACAACATTCTGTGAACTACGGATGTGAGAGACAGTGAAAGTAAATGAGGAAATGTACAATGCCCAGCGAGCCAACCGACCAGATTTTCTGGGCGAGCCAAGACCCAAGATAGAGCTTGATTATCTGTCTCTAAAAGAAAAGGTACATTTTCTAAATACATTCAAAACTTTTCTATACCAAATAGGACAGCCAGGGCTTCAACTTCGTAAATGGAATACTTTAGCCAAAGTACGGAAGGCGTACGCAATTGGATTCTGCCCTCTGAAGTTTGTTGCAACAATACCGCAGCTACACCAGTGCCGAAAGCATCCGTTTGGAGGTTCAAAGACTGAGAAAAGTCGGCAGCAGTAAGAACAAGAGGATTAGAAATAACCGATTTAAGCTTGTCAAAGGCACTTCGTTGATCTGGACGTCTTTGCGACTAAGCATATTGAGCGTAAAAGCAATATCAGAAAGATTAGGAACAAACTTGGCAAAAACGTTTACCGCGCCAAGAAACCTAGCTATGCCCTTCGGGTCTTCCGGATGTGGAAACTCACGAATGGACTTAGTTCGCTCGGGATCAATACGTAGGCCTTGCGGCGACAAAATATGACCCAAGAATTTCAAATTGAAGTGGCTACGCGGAACTTAGAAGGTTTCACGGTAAAACCGGCTCATCGAAGCCTAGATAACACTTCCTAAATATGCTGCAAACCTTGCTGATAGGAATTAGAATAGATAACCAAGTGGTCTAAGAAATTGAAAACATAATGGAATTTAATATCAGAGAAAACAGAGTCCAACAACCGCGTGAGCACTTGGGCACCAACAGCGATACCGAAAGGAACGAGGGTGTATTAAAATAAATTCCAATCGGTGTAAAGGCGGTATACTGGCAGGAATCAGAAGAGAGAGGAATTTGGTGATGAGCGCTATTGAGATCAAATGTAGTGAAAAATTTTGCTTTAGCAAACCACTGGAAACAGGAGTGAATATCCGGCCCCGGAACAGATTCAATATGAAGTTTACTATTGAGAACCCGGTAATCCACCACAGGACGGAATTTATCAGGACCTTTCGGAACCAAAACGATGGGACTCGAATATGACGACGTGGAATGGGGGATAATTCCTTGCTCCAACATAGCATTAATATAGATATATTAATCTATTATCATAGCATTAATATGTTTCCTTAATATAGCCTTTCTGAGAGGAGACAAGCGATACGGGGCCAATTTAACTGGAGATGTATATTTAAGTTCAATACGGTATTCAAGCACATTCGTCAAACCCAACTGATCCGTTAAAACATCAGGGTACTGACCAAATACGTTCTGCTACCACTAGTTGTATTGTGTGTGGGGGATAGAACTGGCCCAAAAGTCGTAGTCATATACAGTAGTAACTGAATAATGAATCTTGCCAGAAATAGCAATAATAACAGCCAAACTGAAACACAAAGCAACAGATGGGGTTCCACAAAAGAGCATATAAGCTCCTCCAGCTAGGCCTATATGGCCCTATGAATAAGCCGGAGTTCAAAGCTTCCGAGTGGATGGTGCTATAAATATGTAATCAATAGGGCCTACGAAGATAGGAATTAACAGTAGCGATTGAAACGTAACAGAGTTTCAAATAATGATATTTATTGACAATATGAAGTAATATTAATAATGAAATCTTAAAAATTGAATGTAGTAAAATGTATTGACAAATTGTATGTTTGTAAGTTTGACTAAGATGAAAAGCACAAAATTTTGTTTTGAAACACGAAAAGGTTCAATACGCCATTTCAAATTGCTGCTGGCTCGCTTTTTCGGGGGGAATTCTGAGCTATTTCGCTGTATATTACGTAAATTATGCCTCTACAAATTATAATTGTCAGATGCTCAATTTACTTTTCTCGTCAATTTCATTTACTGTTTAAATTATAGTTTTATTTGATGTAAAACTCAAGCTTTATATTTCCCATAGTTTGTCAGTGGATGCTACATTATTACTTTTTTATGGTCTCGGGACTCTTTCACCTGAGTGTTACTTTAATGATATGAAAAAGAAGGGTTTATTATTTCACTGTGGGATTAATATAACTTTTCTTTCTTTCCTTATTATGATGTTACAAGCTTATATTGAGGGCAAATATGGCACTAATGTTTAATTACAATTTCCAAGTGGTTTCCTGTTGCAAACTAATAATTATTTTTTCTGTATAATGACTGGTAACTCTTTGCAATCTGTGATTCTTCTATGAACAGATTATGTTAATGAATGAAATGCTTGCCCAGCCCCTACTATCTTTAATTTGGTCTCTTGAAATGTATTTTTGGCATCGTTCGTGCCTTCATGTGTTATATATTTCATACAGTACGCAAGATTCGTTATTGTGCAACACTTCAGCATAATCAGGCAAGTCATAACAGGCTGAGGTATTTTTGTGGTTTTATGTTGTTTAAAAGAGCATCTTCAAGAACATTCTGATAGTAATTGTTGAAAGCCGTCTCTGCGGAATTGTTAAAAACCATCTCTCTGCGGTTGTGTTTCTATTTTCTTCCGCGAATGCCATCACTAAGTTTTGTGCCACTTGATTTTGGCTTTAAACTTTTATAATAACTAATATATTAAAAGTGATCCCTATACAGGCCATGGAGGCTCAGAGGGTTCCAGGAGGTCGAGGCTCCCAGATTTTGGACATTCGGCACGTGAAGGTTGTAAGGTTGTCAGCCTTACCCACTTGCCGCCTTTACCCCCAGGATTGCTCCTGGTACTCATTTCTGTTAGAGGCTGAGTCGACCCCAGGGCCATAGTGCCACCAGAAGGATTAGGCCAATTGAAAAACTCCAACGACCTCATCGGGAACCGAACCCGCGACCTTCCGGTCTGTAGCGCAGCGCCTCGACCACTACGCTACGGCGTACCCCCAACTAATATATAAACTTAGGTTAACTATAGGTTTGTTAACAATATTATCTAAATCTTTATATATTAACTTCTTTCGTTAATTTACCCTTTTTTACCAAATTTGAGTACTTACACCATCTACTGCTAGCTATCCTTCCTTTTTTGGTTAAAGTGCTTTCTATTGTTCGTTTCCCGCGTTCTGGCATCACAACGGCCTCTTTTTAGTTAATATTGCTCTTGTATATTTTGTGTGGCGCACTCGTGCGGTGAGTTCCGCATTACTCTGAGTGGGCGTTCCCGCTAAGGAGTTGTCTTCCGATCGCCAAGCAGTAAAGATGTTGAGTGAATTGCCGGCATGTAGTTGAGGAACTTGACCGTCTGTATTTCAGTTTAGCTATTAGGTATGTTTTTTATATTTATTCTAAATTTACTGGTGGGTTTTCTTTTGTTTATTTGAGTTATTGCAGTTTTGTTTCGCCCACCAGTCCTGTGTTCGTTTTCAGTTCCGTTTCTTTGAAGCTAGTAATTTTTCTAGTATGTTTCGTTTTGTCTTTTTCTATAATATGGAAGAAGGATTGCTCATCGTGTTTGCCCACGTACTGTAATGGCCTTAAGCCTTGTCCACTTTAAATCTGAATAGTCTACAGTTTACAAATTTTGCTTATCTTGTTTCAGTAATTCATAACTAAAACCTATTAGGTCTTTTATATTTTATTATTATATGGTCAGTTTTGGTATCAATTCACTGTGTTTTTTGCTGTTTTGCAAGTATTACCACAATAAATTATTCATTCCAGATTTTCTCGTCTTTTGAATTTTTGTACTAATTCCAAAGGGGGTCACTGCTCCAACCAACGGGATCTGGGGCCGGGGGCCTAGTGCACGCCACAAAAGTAATTAACTTGGTTCTTGTACCTTCCTTTCTTTGTTATTCTATGACGTAATTAAGAAATTAATCGTATCTAATGACGATGTGCGCGCACTGGAATGCGCACCATTCTATTGACGTTATTCTAATTCTGGCCGCGAGCCGTAGATTCATTCTCCTGACTACTGCTGTTCCGATCGTTTGCTCTGCGCTTTTCTTCTCATCCGACTGGTTTCGCCTAATGTATTGTGAATGGAGATGGTTATTTAACGTTGAATGGGGACTTTCGTATCGCTTCTTAAGCTTTGGTAAGTGGCAAATGTATTTAATTATTGTTATTCATGTTGATTTTTGTATTTATTAGTTCAGTTTTCTTACTCAGATACACTTAGTAATGGATTTTAATTCGTTAAGAATGGGTTCTTTTCATATTCTGTGAAGCTGTACCAAAGTGATGCTTGCTCAGCGTGAATGTTTTTTATGGAAGTTTTGACCTTCGGCTGAACCAGTATGATGGGCAGAAGTCGCGTGATTTGTATGAGGTCACTGCTCTTCAAGCCTTTACGAATATAAATAATTTATGTTATGAGCAGCTTTCTATGTTTGGACTTTGTCCCAATTAGAATGCGTAACTATTAAATTACTATACCGCATGAGTTACAGTTAACCAACTTAATTCATTTTCTAAATCACTGCCATTAATTCAATTTTCTATATTATGCATCATCATCACCATCAGGATCTAAAGGCAATGCCTTGTTGTAGTAGCCATGTCTTCCTCTTCATCGCTGTTCTCTTTAGATTTTCGTATGACAGCACGTCCATATCCTTTATCATGTTTTTAATAAATGAATTTCTTGGACGTCCTCTTGATTTCTTTCCCAGTATTTTCCCTTCAAAAATGTTAATGAGTAGATCATTGTGCCGAAATGTATGACCCACTAACTTTGCTCTTCTACTCTTAATTGAATTCAGAAGGGATCTCTCTTCCATCACTTCATTAAGCACTTCTTCATTTGTTTTCCTATCCACCCAACTCGTCTTTGTTAGCCTTCTCCAGAAGCCAAGAAGCTAGAAGCAGCAGAAATGTGGATATGGAGAAGGCTATATTATGCGTAATTATTAAATTATTAAAACGCATGAGTTACAGTTTTCTTGTTAATATTCTGTGAGCTTAACTAGGCTTATTACTATTGAGTTAAATTATAAATGATCCAACAGTCAAGTAAATAATTGATTCACATTAATTTTTGAAACAATATTAAATTAGGGTCAATCCATATGAAATCAACCAATGGGTGTTGGTGACATATTTTATTTTATTTTTAAGTATATATTTTCTGTTTCTATGTGTATCTGGGAGTACAAAACATTTTTTTTTTCACATTTTTATCACTAACGCTTTGGCAACTAGTGGCCATTTTGCTTAGAAGGATTTGTCATTTTTGGCATTTTCAAAGGTTAGCGGTAAGTTAAATAACTATTTTATTTCTGAAGATATCAACTTGAAGTAAAAACCATCTTAATGTATAAGAAACATTCTACAATTCATGTTAATACCAAAAATTTGTTAGGTCTTAAGGAAATAATCTAAAACTTTATTAGAAAATGCAGTTCCGATTAGAAAAAATTAACAACTTTATAAAACTTTTTCCCATAGAAGGTATGAAAACACATGTTTCATATTTATCCCCCGCAAAGTTATAGTAGATCACTAGATGCTAGTAAAATTTGAGATCATTTATATAAGTCCTTTAGGTTTTATTGGTCTTCAAATATCGAGATTTTCCAAAATTGTTGATTTCAAATTGAAATACCTCAAATGGGACTGCACAGAAAAATTTGAAATTTTCCCAAAATATTCTTCATAATCAACATATAAAATTTCATTACTGTGTTCTGACCAGAAGTATCTTATTTTTAATAATGAAAATGATAAAAAATAACACTGTCAAATTTTATATTTTAGTGTGTTTTATAGAGAACTCAATGGGCGACCTTTCCACGGTCTCTAGGCCTATATATACCAATGAATTTTATATTTTAGTGTGTTTCTATAGAGAACTCAGTGGGCGACTTTTCCACGGCCATTATATGCCAACTAAACTAAACTCCGTGGCGCGACATCCCCGAAGGGTCAAGGCCTACCACCCGACCGCTGCGTCATCTACCTATAGGCAGATGGCAGGATTGGGGCATGTGGTCAGCATGCCGACACCCACGGCCGTTAATAATGGTTTCCATGACCGGAGCCGCTACTTCTCTATCAAGTAACTCCTCGATTTGAATCACGAGGCTGAGTGCACCCCTACCAGACCTCCCTACCTCAGAAATATCCGAGGAGGTACCCGGGCCGACGGATCTGTAATCAGCGACGCTAACCACAAGACCACGCCGACGGTCGATTATATGCCAATGCATTTTATATTTTAGTGTGTTTTTGTAGAGAACTCAGTGGGCGGCCTTTCCACGGTCTCTAGGCCATTATATCCCAATGCATTTTGTATTTTAGTGTGATTTTATAGAGAACTGAGTGGGAGACCTTGCCACAGTCTCTAGTGTATATAAATAGCAGTGCGATATTTTTATGCTTTTATTATATTTTCTATAATGTGTGTAAATCATGATTAGTCATAGGGCAATGCTTGTCATCATCCTAAAAATTGTTAGTGGTCCCCACAGTCAGATTAGACGGTTGTAGTACTGTGACTAAAACTTCTAGGGTTAACAGTAGAGGCGGAGGTGTTGCCCTCTTATTAACATCCAGCACGAAGCCTTAGTTAAAAATGAATCCTGTGCGATCTGATGATCTGGATAAGCTACAGATCGAAGGTGTAATTGAATTTTGTATTGGACTTATGACTTACAATACTTTTGGCCTACTTATTATTTTATATAGGCCCCCTGCCTTAGAAGGATTTACGCAATTTATTGAGAACCTTGAGTGCCTCTTGTTTACCGTCCGAAGAATGTTTTGTACACCATATTTAATCTGCTCAGATTATAATGTAAACAACTTAGAAAACACTCGAATGAGACAATGTTTATATGACCTGTTTGAGTCTTATAACTTAGTCTCAGTACTTAATGATACTGTCAAAAGAATGGTAGACGTAAATCGTTCTCAACTGGACTATGTCATAGTAGACTCCATCATCCTTGATAAATTTGTGGAGGCCAAGTCTATGCCCGCTTATTTAAGTGATCATTATTTATTAACTGTAAATATTTTGACTGAGGGTATGCCTACAAATTACTGCTCAAGGATTGAGAAGAGGACATTCTCAAGTGCTAATCTAGAGTTATTTCGTAATTCGATTTACCTTCAAGATTGGAAATTAAAAGACTATCTTCGTGCGAATGCGGATGAACTTTTCAATGAGTACTATGCTACCTTTTTATATGTATTTGATATTTATTTTCCACTTTCCTGTTCTGTAAAAATGAATAATGTGCACACTTCTTGGATTGACCAAGAGGTAATCAAATCATATGACAGACTTTTGGAAAACTACTGGAGAGCTAGGGCCACAGGCTCTACGCCTGACGATCAGGAGGCATATAAGAGAGTTAAAGTGTCGCATTCTCATCTGATCGATACCACTAAGATGAAATATTATGGAGATTAGATCTTAAATTCTATAAATGTGAGCAAAGAGTCATGGAGAGTCGCTCGCAATCTTTGTGAGGAAGATTATAAAGCCCATAATAATCTAAGCTTACTTGTCGATAATGTAATTGTTTCAAATCCAGTAACAATTGCAGATAAATTCGGTAATTATTTTGTGGATGAAGTGCAAAGGCTAGCTGGAGCTAATGTGCCTGCACCCTTAAATATTGACTTTGGAACTCACAGTGATTTGTTTCTTAGGCCAACAACTGCTGGTGAAGTAGGTGACATCGTATGTAGTTTGAGAGCCAAGAAAAGTTCTGGCATTGATGAAGTGCCCTGTTATATTCTGGGGTTATGTGGGGATGAGGTATTTGAGGCCTTGGCTGGAATTTTTAACAAATCCTTCTCCACTGGATGTTTTCCCACTAAATTGAAAGTCTCAAAAGTTGTGCCTGTCTACAAGAAGGCTGATATACATTGTATGAAAAACTACAGGCCCATATCTGTGCAATCTTGTTTTGCAAAAATTTTTGAACTTGTTTTTCTGAATAGATTACTACCCTTAATTGAAGATCGATCCATTCTTAACGACAACCAGTTTGGATTTCGTAGACGCAAGTCCACTAAAGATGCCATTTTTACTTTCTTAAAGGATGTTTACATCAAGTTGGACTTTTCTGAGAACATACTTTGTCTTTTTTATGACATGACTAAGGCCTTTGACCTTCTGAATCATCATAGGAATATGGGTATTTGTGGTATGCCTCTGAAGTGGATCGCTTCTTATCTTGAGAATCGGCAGCAGATTGTTGCCCTAAGACATTTGGGAGACGACAATGTGCTCAAAACTTACAAGTCTCGAATATCTCCACCGTTAATGTGAGTGTCCCTCATGGCTCAAATCTTGGGCCTATATTGTTTCTTCTTTATATCAATGACTTACCTGAAAGTATCACCAATGGACATATTTGGCTCTTTGCTGATGACGTTTGCCATTTGATTAATGACACATGTAGAACTGAATTGATCCATAGAACTCAGAATGGTTTGAATGAAATGAGTAAATGGTGTGACCAAAACAAACTTATATTGAATCAAGAGAAAACTTCTTTGATTGATTTTCATACTGGAAAAAAGTTTGACTCTGTTCCTCTTTTAAGATTGAATGGAAAGACAGTCCATACATGTGAAACTGTAAAATATCTTGGGCTTAATATTAATTGTAACCTAAATTGGTCAGCTCATATTGACACCGTATCTGGAAGACTTGCTTCAGTGTGCTATTTGATTTATAGATTAGCTAGGTTGGTTAATCGCGAAGTACTTCTAAAAGTGTACTATGGATGTTTCAATAGTATTTTGAACTATGGTATAATTTTTTGGGGTGGTTGTACTGCAGCAGACAGACTCTTTTTACTTCAGAAGCGAGTTGTAAGGACTATATGTGGCGTCCATTGGCTCACACATTGCAAGCCCTTATTTAGATCACTTAATATTTTAACGTTTACTTCTCTTTTTGTTATGGAATCGGCCCTTTATGTAAGACACAACCCCGAAGTCTTTTTAGGAAACAATATGATACATGCCTATAATACTAGAAATTCTGAGATGTTACATGTGCTGCAAATAAGAAAAGCTTTGACTAGCAAGAGCCCTTACTGCAATAGTGTTAAAATATACAATGCACTTCCAGCATTTATTCTTAATGCACCTTGTATTAATAAGTTTAAATATTTACTGAAGTGTTATTTATTGGATAAGGCATTTTATAGTTTACACGAATTCTATGATTGTACAGCCACTGAATGTAAAAATTGACAACTGTGTCACCTTGGTGATTCCAACAGGCATAAATGAAGAAAGAAATAAAGAAAGAAAGACAAGTGTTTACAAACAAATATTACACATGCTGAAATAGCAGCATATATAACATGGAAATAATCAGGATATCCGTGTGGCGAAATATTTCATCATGGGAGTGGAAATGCAAATTCTTAAGTGTGGAAAATTCGTATTAGGCCTACGTCACATGTAGCACTACAAGAAGAATGAGTAATGAATAATGACAGGATAGTTATTCTGTATATGTGGAACACGATTTAAGGTGAAGTCTCAGGCCATAAGGTATAAAGCTTTACATTAAAAAGTTGCCACACAAGAGGAGAGTAATATATGTCTCTTAAGGAGAGATGCAGTGTAATTAGAACGTAATTCTAACATATGCTATGAAGATTACCGTCTTAATTCACTGGGGCATGTATAACCTAGTGATTAATTAAAACACATAATTCTATAAATGTGCTGTTTGGTATCAGAAGAAACAGAAAAGCATGAATCAATCATTAGTAATATTCATTCAAATCAGTAAATGCAAATAAAGAAGTTAAGAAACTTTATTTAAATATTGCAAGTAATTAACACAAGAAAATTAGAATTGTATATTCAGCCTTAAGCACTAGAATATGATTTTTTATATAATCTAACAGTATATTGAGGCTGAAGACTTAGAATAATTACAATTTATATAATTTATTGTTGGTAACGTAATGTGTATTGATTGTATATTGATACAGTTTTTCTTACAGGTAGGCTTATTTCATAACAGATTTGCCCTTTAGTTTAGCTAATAAACTGGATAGTCATAAGTAAAGATGTATCATAAAATTAATTAACACAAGCTAATATCTGTGAGTCGCATAGGCACGCCATGGAATTACACACGAGATAGCAATCACTATTAAGCTTGAGCTGGAGTAGCTGCAGGTATTGTTGGGAGCCGACGTGATGATCCGTGATTTTAGTGGTGGCATGCAGGGGGAAGACGGTGTTGTGCTATTACTAGACGTGTAGCGAAGCGCTGCCATTGGCTGCAGATAAGTGCTCCACAGTCAGGCCAGGGATCATCTCGTCAGCTCCCAATAGTAGTAAGCCACCTTTTCTTACAGAAACCTTTCTATACAAGTACTGGTATATTGGTCTATTTCAAGAGTGATGTCTTTTGTTCGTAAGGTAGAGCCTCTGAGTGCTACGATATTATAATGGCAAGCGTACAGTACTGTATTGATTGATTCCAAGAAATTGAATATAATGGAGTCTTAAGAAGTCATTAAGTGAAAGTGGAGTATTAAAAGATAGTAAGATAATTTGCTATTGGTCAAATAGATCGCCAAAAAGTTTTAGTTAAAATGTCAGGTGACTAGGAATCACCTGACGGAGGCGAACTGGCTAAGATTTCAGTCTCTCGTAATTTATCGAAGGAGGTGAAAATCACTCATATTCGGCGAGGAGCCGGGAAATTGTATTCTCATATATTCGGCGAGGTGCCGAGAAGTTGTATTCTGTCCGTCGGCGAGGTGCCGAGAAGTTATAATCTCTGATCATCGGCGAGGTGCCGACAAATCGTACTCTCCAAATAATTTATTGGACTCTAACTTTTTCATCGAAGTAATTTATTGGACTTTAACTTTATAAGCTACAATAATTTCGACACTGAGAAATACTCACCGAGATAATTTATTGGACTTTAACTTTATACGCTGGAATAATTTCAACACTTAGAAATATTCATCGAGATAATTTATTGGACTTAACCATTCAACAGCTTAATAATTTCTGCACTTAGAAATTATTCATCGAAATAATTTATTGGACTTTAACTTTTTAATTAAGGAAGTCATTATAATATCAATGAAAATCTATTATTAATTGTTATAAAGAACGTATTGTACGAGGGATGTAACATAATCCTACGTGTGCTCATTATTTCCAAAAGAATTATTGGAAATTGAAAATCTGATATCTGCAAACATTATTTCTTTAATTAAGAAACCACATCGTTCTTCACTCTCTGCCCTGAGGATAGAGGTTAGTGCTCATTGATCGACTGATTTCAGCTGGAGGGAGTCGAAGTGGTATAAATTTAGTATAGATCTTATGTTTATACAAGGCGTCCAACAATCGTACACGTAAGACCCGCTATACTTTTTTCTATTTTTAATCTAATCTATTGTGAACAAATTCCGTGATGCAATAATGCAATATCACACCTTGTGTCATGAGTTTCTCACTATTGTAAATGCCACTTTATGGGTTTTGGTGTATGAACTGTCATGGCCTTCTATTTTAAACCTAACTTGCTGCAGTGAAGTTGAAGGACATTAAATGTTTTATTTATAAAAGAACGTACGGAAAGCATCACATGCAGAACAGATTAAAACATCTGTTATTTTTAAAATGGCATTAGAATAACTATGTGCTTTATGTGTTGTTGATGCAAGATGGCGAATGGCATGGTTGACGCTCTGTGTGCAGTCTGTAAGATCAAAGTGAAAAAGTAAGGACCAAGCCACAAATGGCATCACATCGCTTGTGTTAATCTATCTAAGACAGATTATGACAAAATAGTAACTTTGGATCAAGTGAAAATTAAATGGTATTGTGATCCATGCGACTTGGACGTGACGAAAATTCTAACAAGGATAATCGATGTTGATAGTTTTCTTCAACTCAACTCAACTGTCAAGAACTTAATTAATATTGTTAAAAGTGTCATTGAAAGTAATTCCAAGCTTAATAACCAAGTAGAAAAAATTTTGACGGAAATTAGTGTGAAACAAGTCAAGGACAAACAGGTCGTTTTGGACTGCGACGCGACTGCGCATGGCAATGTATTGAAGCCTAACGAACCTCCATTGGAAAATGTTAGTCTCAAACCCAAGGTAGGAATTACTGCTGAAATTGCATATGAAAGTGAAGACAGAGGCTTAGATATTGGTCCTCTCAACTCAAAGAAAACCCATGTTCAAAAGAGCTATGCTGGCAAACTAAAGTTGGGGATGAAACGTAATGCAAAACCTATAATAGGTTCCAAAGTGGAGAAGTTCCTCTAAAAGTGATTGACAAGAAACACTGGCTATTTGTGTCAAGATTTTCACCTGATGTCACGACGGAGAATATTATTAATTTTTTACATGACAATGGTGTAAAAGATGGCGAGTGTGTAGCTATCTCCACGAGGTATAAAACGTATGCATCTTTTAAGGTTGGAGTGCCACGCTCATCCGCAGAAGAGGTCTGCTATGCAAACTTCTGGCCCAGTGGGCTTCTACTTCGGAACTTTATACAGAAGAGAAGTGAGCATCCAGTAGTCTCAAAAACTTTTTTTTATCAAATGTCATACCGGTAAACTCTCAACCAAGTTAAAGACTAAAGAACTTGTGCAAACATTAGACATAGTTAGCTCTAACCCAGACAGAGTAACCGTGTTTGGTTCAGTACGTGGTAATGCTGATCTACTTTATGATATGGTAGCCCCCGCTTGCAATGCAACCAAGTTGAAAGCTATTTAAGTTGTTCCAATAGTGGATAGGGTGAATTTTAAATCAATTATTGCAACTTCGGTGATTCCTTTATGTGATAACGGTACCGTAGCGTCCCATATGATACCCACAAACTGTAGTGCATCAAAGTCAAACAATACTCTAACATACAATGTCTCAAATGACCCACCCATCTTGAATATATGTTCTATAAACACACAGAGTCTCCCTAATAAAATACCTCAACTCGGGTTACTGTGTGAAGACAATAATTTACACGTTCTCTGTGTGTGTGTGTGTGAACATTGGTTGTATCGGGAAGAAATCATGTGCTACAACAACATAACAGACCTAAGGCTCGTAGCCTACTACTGCAGAAGTGTGCATACTCGAGGTGGTTACAGCATTGTTTCTCTCCAACAAATTGGACTGCACACCAATTGACCTAAATATATTCTGTGAGCAGTTTATAGCTGAATTTGCAGGCATATATAGCCAAGTTGCCCTTGGTTGTTGTTAGTTTGTATCGCTCCCCGTCGGGAAACTTTGAGAAATTTATAGCCCTTTTTGAGCTATGTCTGTTATCTCTCCAACCCCGAAAGGCGCCATTCATCATCGGCACCGACCATAATATCAATTTAATTAGCAACTCGGATGAGGCAAAAATATTCTTTAACTTACTAAGGAGCTTCACTATTTACTGTGCAACTCTAAAACCAACACGAGGCAACTCTGTTCTTGACTCCTTTCTGACAACTCTTGATAGATGGAAATATAATAAACGAGTTAGCTTAGATCAAATTTCTGATCACAAACACATTTTCTTGAATGTTCTTGATCCAGCTCTTCCAAGTATCGTTATCAATAGCCGAGTTGTGAAACCAACCAAAATAATAGTTTACACGGTAATCAATTATAGCAGTGTTGATATATTCAACAATCTAATAAATTACAAAAATGCTGAGATTCTCAAAATCATTGCCAAACCCTCAGCAGAAGAGGCTTTTGCAGGCTTCTACGTAAATCTTCAAAGACACGTTTGACTTATATTTTCCCTCAAGAACTAGGGTACTTTCTAGTAATCATAGAGTCACCAGAAAAACACAGTGTAAACAATCAAATTGGTATGAAGCAATTCATCTTGTGTCTCTGCAATTTTGTAACAAGTAGGCCTGAATTGAAGACTGTAACCGCTCTGAAATCCCCCTTTACGAAACTGCAACGACCCGCGACAGCAGCCCCTATCATTAGACTTCCCACGCTAAACACCTAACTTCATACATCAATAACTAATGACAGACGATGACTGCAACAAGACGAATTCTACCGAATGAAATAGGACAACACTAGCTACAACTTGATATACTACACTACATAATTAATAACCTTTTTATAGCATTTTAATAGGACACTATTAATAACTCCTATAATTTCAATCTGACAGAGTACAGACTTATACCATTCGAAGCTGATTAAAAAGCCCCATCAGATGCAAACAATACTAATGATGATAACCTTCAGTTATCACAGTTATCAGCATATACATATTTTGTGGGCAGTGCATTTCCGGTTAGCGAGACACTGTGGAGCCATCACTAACAGTGACAGAATGAATTAATGATCAAGCCAAAGTCAGCGTCACCCAACCGACAAATCTTTAAACCTTGTAGCAGACCAACTAACTTTAAGCCAATTAGCGAAAACTAAAGGAAAGAATTGACCAATGACAAAATATTACGAAATCAAACTCTAAGGAGTATTGCTAGACTACACAGAGAGAGGAAGCCCCACTCGAACAACGCACATCCGAGAGTCTACTTCAACATCAGGACTTATACAGACAACTGCGACATACGACTTCAAGAGATTACGGTTGCATAAAATTTCACTAAACTTGTATTATAAAGTATAAAAACCGCGCATATAGAAATAGATTGCAATTATATAATTTTACATCGCTGCGCGTAAGTATTAAACAGAAAGAGATTTAATTAGAAAGTGCATAAATTAATAAAAGTGATTAAGACAATAATTGAATCGGAGCGGAGCTCATAATTGTCGCCCGAAAGTTATCAAGTATCGAAGTGTAACCTTTATTTTTCAGTCCGCGCTATAAGAAATAGGAAAACTAGTAAGTGAGAATTAAATACAGACATTACTAAGTGAAGCGCGTAGAATCAAGTTATTATGTAGATCAACGACTACGAAGTGCATATAACAAATTTTATTGTACTACCAGTAATTAACAGTATAACGACTTACATCATCTGAGTTACCTAGAATATTATCTCTGCAAAGTAGCCTATCTTCAATTATTTGGACAGTAAACGATTTTTCAGGACCTTCTAAATATTTTTAATCACAACATTCCCGTCATCTGCCGCCCTTTCTGTCTCCCTCATACTTTATCGAGCCACGACCCTGACAGATTAAGACCGAATGGTGAACTACTGCTAATCTGACTAGTTAGCAACCCCTTATTAATCACAACGAACCAAGAACCCCTACGAAATAACGACCCAACTTTTGAATCAATTAAACGAACCCTTACAAAATAGCGTCCCCAACTCAGGGCAAACTAACGAACTCCTACAAAATGGCGCCCAAAGTGGGGCTTGAATTTTAAGGTACTGAGGGACAGAGACGACTTTTTATATTAATCAATTTTCAATTTTTCGACGAGCCAACATCACATCAGAACAACATACACTACAATAGACAAGTACAACAAGTTATAATAATTTCAGTGTTGAAAATTTTAAGTAAATTCAGTTTTCGCTAAATAATAGGCAGGCACTTGGATTACTCAACCGCCCCTCCTGGATGAAAGCATCGACATCAATTCCCTTCCTAACACTGGACATCTGGAGACGGGACCCTCATCGCCATCACCACACCGCAGGACGACTCGGGTATCGTTAACCATATTTCTATCTGGTTTCGAACTTTGAATTATCTATTTTTCAGTAAAAGAAATTTTTGGTTAAATTTTTAATTTTTTTTTCATATTTTATTTTTATAGTAATATTTTATTTGTTTCATTTTAAATTGAAATAACTGAATCCTGCATGATATTGAGAAGTCACAAGTTGAGATCAAAAATGGAGAAAAATTCAAAGGCTCACTTGTTATGTCCAAATGAGCATGCCCTCTTGTCTGCCTGTGATGAAAGTAAACTTGTTACGAGACAACCACCTGTGGATAATACGAATGCTATTCATGTAGAAATAGAAACTGACCTTGTGAATTGTCCATCACTCTCTTACACACACATAGAGACTCAAGGAGTTGTTACCCTTGCAACTTCCTACACAATAACAAATTCCGGCACAGCTGTTGTAGACCCCACCCCGACATACCAACACCTAATCTGGAGTTTATGCAACAAATGCAGGCTATGATACCACGGATTTCCACCCAATGTTCTACACAAATTACACAATTAGCGGCACAGAACAATGCTTTAAATAAGACCATCAATACACAGAACCAACAATTAAGGAACGATTTGAACACACAGAATCAACTATTAAAAAGTAAAATCACGGCCATGAACACTACTATGAATATACAGAATCAACAGTTAAAAAATGAAATCTGCACACAAAATCAACAGCTAAGAAATGACCTCACCACACAACTGGCTACACAACTCAACACAGAATTAAATACTGTAAGAGCTGACATTAACAGTCAAACCACCCAAGTAAAATGTTTCATTCAAGAACATAGGACACAAGTAACAAATCAATTACAAACTTTATACACACGTGTCACTAATCAGATTGCTATAACAGAGCAGGCATTGACTACACAAATGGACTCAGACCGAACACAATGAACTCAGTTCGAACCCAGGTAAGCACAGTGGAAAGAGCCACTGAAAGCAATATGACTCGGTTAGTTTCTTTGCAATCTGAACTGGATCGATTAAGGCAAAGAGTACGTGAGCAAGAAGGTAATGTGGAACAAACCAGAGAGAATTTATTGGTACCCCATGTACTCGTATGTATAGGACTTCGTCTGGACCCCTTGACCCCGTACAACACATTCCCGAAATTCCAGAGAGACTCGCCCCCTTCCTCGATCTGACAATGGGCTTAATCATCCAGCAGCTAGTACTAGTCGCGAAATCGAAAACTACAACAACTGTAATTTATCGCTAAGTAATGCTGATTTTCCACTTCCCATATTTGAAGATTCACTTAAAACCAATCCTGTAAGATCTAAAAATTTATTTCACCTTGAGAAATGTGCCCGAACACTTTAAAAGGATTTTTATTGCACAATCATAGATGCTGCTAGATGGTTTCAGGTCATAAACAATGATAATCAGTTGAACATGAATCAGTTCGAAGAAATGTTTCTAGCTGAATACTGGTCGGATTATGAGCAGCCACGTACAAGACTTAAGGTATTTCATGGAAAATATGACCGCAACAATGGTCAAAGTTATCTTGAATACTTTATTGCATTATGCGAGAGTAGGCAATTGATAAAACCAAAAATTAGTGAATCCGATTTCTTTAAAGCTTTATACTATCATTTCCGCACTGTAATAAGAAATTGCCTCATTGTTGCCTCGCCTAAAACCACAGCTGATTTGCTAAGATTATTGAAATCCTTGTCACGTAGCGAATGGCTGCGTGCATAATAGACGATAAGAAACCATTTCTAAACAAAGGAAGGGTTGGGGAGACTTCGATTAATCGATATTGAACCCTGTTATGACTATCGATACTGCCCTGAATTTATTTGAATTCCAGAAAGAAGAGAAGTGCGCATGCGCCGACGGTGAGTCGACGGGAGAAGAGCTGATCCGAAAAAGACAGTAAGGAGTACGTGCCTGACTACGAGAGAGAGAAGTTGGAAAGGCAGAAGGGAGAAGACGAGATTGGGATGTGTGACAGCGGTAGAGGCGTTCTGGCATGATGGTGTGTCAGACTTCCATCTAAGGAAATTCTGGTTGTGAACTTCCTTGACACGACTATATGGAGATAGTCATTAATCAGAAGAATACACCAAGTCGGCCAGTACGAGACACCGCTACAGCGAACATCAGCTGTGAGAGTGAGTCGTGACTGCTCGCTCTGAATAAGAGCAGATATGGACATCAGGAAGTAATGGAAGACAACTCAGGATCGGAGGATAAGTTGGACATCACTGGTTGAGTATAATCGTCTAGACTTTTTCTTATTGTTTGGGGAGTGAGAAAACTGAGATATTCCTTTTTTTTTAAGGATGGTTTCTAAGTCATGTATGGCAATCAGACGCCGTATGGTATGATAGAAGAATAGAATAGAAATATAGAAGTGAGAATTCTAGAAGTAAAGTGATGAAATCCAGTAATCCAACTATTTTCTATTTCTGGTGTAAGTTAATTATAAAAGAGCAGTCAAGAGCCTAACCGCTGAAGGCTACAGATAGATCTCTTCACTTTGGGGTTTTATGGGTGATTGTTCCACGAATGAATACATAGCTAGGGGCAATTGGTGATGCTCATAGAAACTTTGTTATTTTTGAGACAGGACGCGAGGGGAGTAAGGAAGAAAAGTAATTAAGGGGCATGCTTAGTACTTCTTACGAGGGCCCCTCCCACTTGGGTTTCTTTCAGGTGACGGGTGACTATCTATAAATAGATTTCATGCTGGCCTGTAATGTTAAGTTATGTTTTTTTTATAGAGATTTATCTACAAGCGAAGGTGTATGGAATAGGGTAGAGGGGGATAAGCAGTGGAAAGATTGAAGGGCAAAAGAAGGCCTACGAGTGGTAGTGCATTAGGTGTGTACCATTGGAAAATTTACATGTTAGGGTAGAAGTAGAAGTCACTAAAGGGGTTATAGAGAAGCTTACTAATCTGGGCGTGAATTAGTCTCAGTTAGAATTCTAGAGAATTTAGAGACAAAAGAAGATTGGGTGCCCATGCTAAAGAGTAGTAACTTAAGAAGTAGGAAAACTAGAATAACCACCAAGTGAATTAAATCAATGGTATAAGCTGAAGGGAACTCTACTTAAAGAAAGGAAGGGGTTAAAAGATAACAGCTGATGACTGGTCAGGTTAGAAAGAGGAGAGTGAGTTGAAAGATAATAACAAATGATTGGTTAGGTTAGAAAGAGGAGAAGAGGTAATTACGAGTAGTGTACTGATGATAAGTAGTTTATTAACAAGTACTAGAGATTGTAAGGGTGAGGTGAGGGAACGCCGGAAGTATCCCGAATCAAACAAATAAAATCTGGTAGTAGGCAAGGCCTATACCAGTACATATAAAGAAAAGAAATTTATGAGAGATTGTGAAAGCCATCGATGTTGGAGGCGAACAACGGCCCCACGTGCCTCTAGGAGAGAGTGTCAGGGACCTCTGACATCGATTTACAAAATTTTATTTTTGTTTGCGGCCCATTAATATTTTCCCGGTTGCAGGAGAGGAGTCAGATTGTTTGTAATTCAAGATCTAGACGCCGCTCCTGTATCGGTGGTCTATCGCCACAGTCACTCTGTGGGTATAGGCCTAAACTTCTATTTCTTTCTTCATGAGACTGTCTTTTCTATCTATCTTTGAATACAATTCTTCATGGACTAAAATGACTAGTAGACTAATATAGGAGACATAGGTGGGATTATTGAGTGTAATCTGTAGAGTTAAGGACTGGATTATGAATTGAAAACCTTTATTTATTCAAGAAAAAAAAACAGTATAATATACATATTGAACTATCCTGAAGTTGCAAATGTAAATGACTACACAAGTCAGTAGTAAATTAGAAGAATAATACAAGACGTTCTAGTAGATACCTGAAAAAAAAAAGAAAATTAAAGTAATTAATTAAGGATTTGTCATTGTTGAACTGAGAACGTACTTATACAGTTAAACTGGGTATACTAACCTTGAATAATTAAATACAATCCTACTAATAAAAATGTTGAATGGTTAACGTTGGGCAAATGTAATTTATTGTATGTAAGATTGTTATTGTTGAAAAGAAAAAAAATAATATATTAAATAAATTATGGTTATTGTTCTGCAAAGTGAATTAACGTGAAGTTCAGATTTTTGACCCTTATCCTTGTAATGATTTGAGAGTCGCTGATTTTGGGCTAAGTTATATACTTTGGTAGTGAGCACAAAAAAAAAAGGAGAAAAAGAAGAAATAGAGAGAATAATAAACGAAAGGTAAATCCGAACCCAATTCCCGTCTCCACTGTTAATTTAAAAGCTAGTCGAGAGGCATGTAGGTACATAGCCTGTGTATCTATAATTTAATTTGTGTCTGGGCTGATACATAACAAAAAGAAAAGAGGAAGCGTATTGATGATGGCGCCCGTTAATATAAATTTTCATCAATATTATCAAGACTGGGTAAATTGTTAAAAGAGAGAGAAAGTAGACTGAGAGTAGGAAGTTTGCAATCACCCGGTGTCAAAGGTAGTTGTACTGAACGTTGGAATGCGGACTATGCAGGCAGTGTTATGATGACACGACAGGTGCATGAGTGACCTTGTTTTGTAGGAGTTCAGTAAACTTATATACTACGATTGAGAATAATCACATATTAGTCGTCACAGATTTTGGCGAAGAATTTTGGCGAAGATTTAATCCAAGAAGTTAAGGAACTTTATAGCATAAAGTAAGAAAAGCCCGTCACGAAGTTTGGCGCCCAGCGTGGGGGCCGAGTAGTGTTAAAACAAAACAGTATTGCTAATTGTTGCAACTTAATTTAGTTAAAATTGTTAAAAAAAAAAAAAAAAACCTTTATTCAGTTGAAGTTCCATATTATGATAGCCCATAGCGTGAGGCAGTGATAGTTTGATATCCTAACGTGAGGCGAGATAGTGTTAAAAGAATTTTGGGAGTTAGGTTAGTATAACTGAAATTTATTCTCAAAAAAAAAAAAAATAATAATAATAACATATTTTTGGGAAAAGAATAATGACTATTGACAAGTAAGGACTTCTATAGATGACTAAGACAGACGACTGAACTATTGTGTTCTAATCTTTTTTTTCCAGTGGTATTGTTAATATATAAATATGGCTACTTATGTTGATCCGTATGCACAAATAAGAGCAGCTGAGCTAACCCAAGCTATTAGGAAGTTGAGGAAGGCGGATTTAGAGGCAGAATGTGATAGAGTAAAGTTACCGACCACAGGTACAAGGGATGAGTTAAGACAACGCTTGTTAGATTATGCCCGTAAGAACCCTCAGTCATTTCAAGTGTTAATTACGGCTTTTGCTCTGAGTCAGGAAGTTTTGGAAGAAGATTTAGTTGAACATAATATAACGGTTCCACAAGATTCATATGGAGATATAGTGTATACATGGGTTAAGTTAATGCGTAGGAAGGCCATGGCGGTAGCTGATTCAGAAGAAGTTGTACCAGTAGTACCATCGTTTACAATTCAGTTAGAGCCACATAAACCAAATACTTTGGATCTGGTTCGTAAATGGAACATTAAATTCAAACCTGGGGATAGTATTTACTTATTTTTGGAGAGATTGGAAGATTTAAAACAAAGTTCTAAGTTACAGGGTGTAGAGTTATTGTCAGTATTACCCGAAATTTTACAAGATTCAGCTTTACTTTGGTACAGGAACAGATTAACAGATTGGCCTACATGGGAAGCTTTTTTGAAAGAATTTAGAGAATATTACTTGCCTATTGATGAGGAAGACTCGCTTTTGGATGAGATTAGACAGAGAACGCAAGGTCCCAAAGAATCGATTTTTGATTATGTTAATGCTATTCAAACGTTAATGAGGAGGCTGAGTACTCCAATGAGTCCTCAACAAATGATGAAGACTGTTATCAAAAATTTGCGTCCTGATGTAAAATTGTACCTTAGACCTGCAGAGATTCAAACTATAACAGATTTAATACGTGTAGGTAGACAGTATGAACAAATATTGTTAGATTCTGAGAGATATATTCCTCCTCCAACGCAGGTTAGAGCTACAATTAAAGAAACGGCTTATAAACCTCAGAGACAAGTTGTTATACCTTCAGTTCATACAGCGCTAGGAATTCAGGGAAAACAGGAACTTCCATCGTCCGAGTTACAAAAGAAACCCAATGTTAGTTTTTCTGCAAAGACGTGGGATAAGGAACGGAATTCAAGTCCTGTAAATGATTCTAGAATGGTTAAAGTAATAGAAAATAAAGAGAGACAGGATGAGTCGAGGGATAATGGTAAAAACACCACTTTGCGTTTTTCAAATAATCAGCGATGTTGGAATTGTGATAAAACAGGACATAGGCAGTTCGAGTGTAAGGCACCTCGTAGAGTTACTCCACGCGCTACGATTAAATGTTATAATTGTAATAAGCTTGGACATAGGTCTATTGATTGTAGGATGCCCCAAGAAAGAAAAGTTAGGCCTACAAATTCCTTATGACAATTAACTAAAAATCAGGCTTGTGTGATGTTAAATATAAATCCTACAGATTTAGTTAATGGAGATAGATGTTTTGTTGAGATTTTGCTGGAGGATATTACGTTTATTGCTTTAATAGATTCCGGTTCAGATAAAACTTATGTGGGAGAGAAAGGTGACTTTTTATGTAAAATGTTAGATTTAGCAGTAGAAGAATCTGAAGTTAGGGTGGTGCAACTAGCAGATAAAACTTATAGTTCTATAACAGGAGAAAGAACTTTTGAGATGAAATTGCAGGACAGGATCTTTCAGATAAAATGTAAAATTATGCCAAATTTAGCAGTAGATATGATTCTGGGCATGGATGTTTTGAAACAGATTGGGTTAGTAGTAGATTTGCAAGATGGGACTTGGTATTTTAAGGATGAACCAGCAAAAATTTTTCAATTTGTTAAGGCTATAGATTTAAAAGAAGAAGATCAACTACATAATATTCTTACTTTACCTACACCTCAGGAAAGGGACAGATTGAATATGTTTTTGGAAAATCAGTTACAGAAATTTGATCAGTGTACTGGACTTACCGATCTGATTTCTCATGTTATTGATACAGGCGATGCAAAACCTATAAAACAAAGATATTATCCAGTATCACCCATTTTGGAAAAAGTTATACACGCGGAAATAGATAAAATGTTATTGGAAAAAGTTATAGAGCCTTCAAATTCACCTTGGTCGTCTCCGGTAGTTATGGTAAAGAAACCAGATAAAACATGGAGGTTCTGCGTAGATTTCAGAAAAGTAAATAATTGTACAAAAAGAGATAGTTATCCTTTGCCATACATTGAACATGTGTTGAGTAAATTACGACATGCTAGGTATATCAGTACAATAGATTTGAAAAATGGGTATTGGCAAGTTCCATTAGATGAAGCAAGTAAAGAAAAAACAGCATTTACCGTACCTGGTAGAGGATTGTATCAGTTTCGAGTTATGCCTTTTGGAATCCATAACGCACCAGCCTCGTTTCAAAGATTAGTTGATACTATATTAAGAGAAGAGATAGGAGAGAAATGCTTTTGTTATTTGGATGATATAGTACTTATTAGTGAGACGTTTGAAGAACATTTGTCCTTGTTAGAAAAAGTTTTAGAGAAATTAAGAAAAGCTAACCTGAAAATTAATAGGGAAAAATCAAAATTTTGCAGAAGCGAATTAAAATATTTGGGTCATATCATTACTCCATTAGGAATTGCTGTAGATTCAGATAAAATCTCGTGTATCCTTGAGTATCCAGCCCCTACAAAAGTCAAGGAAGTACGAGCATTTTTAGGATTGGCTTCTTGGTACCGACGATTCATTCCATTTTTTTCTGAAGTTGTAAAGCCCCTCACTGCACTTCTGAAAAAGAATCAGAAATGGCGTTGGACTAAGGAATGTCAGGAATCTTTTGATGAATTAAAATCGAAATTATCTAGTAGTCCTATATTAACTTGTCCAGATTATACTAAACCCCTAGTGCTACAGACCGACGCTAGTTTTTCAGGACTAGGAGCAGCATTAATTCAGACAGGAGAGGAAGGAGAGGAAAAAGTGATAGCTTATGCTAGTAGAACTTTAACGGTAGGCGAGCAAAAATGGGCAATAGTCGAGAAAGAATTGTTAGCTATATTGTGGGCAGTTCAAAAGTTTCGTCCTTATTTGGAAGGTTATCATTTTAAAGTATATACTGATCACTTTGCTCTGAAATGGTTAAACACATTACAGAATCCGACCGGACGATTAGCTAGGTGGAGTTTATTGCTCCAGGAGTATGATTTTGAAGTAATACATAGGCCTGGTAGATTACAAAAAGTTCCGGATGCTTTATCTAGAATACACGAAGGGAAAGTTCAAGAGAAAACGGTAGAGGAAGAATTTTGCCTTTTGTTAACTAATAACTCTGAAGTAGTCGAATGGGAAAATATACAAGATGCTTGGTATATTAAGCGGAAGGAGCAAGTACAGAGTAAACCTAAATTTTGGCCAGACTGGAAGGTCATAGATGAGAAGTTGTACCATTTAAGATTAGATCAGTTAGAACAAACTTTAGAGGGAACAGTGAATAGGTGGAAATTAGTTATTCCGCAAGATTATAGGATTAAAGTATTACAGGAATGTCATGATGCACCTACTGCAGGACATATGGGGATAGCTAAAACTTTCTTTAGAATAGCAAACAAGTATTATTGGCCGGGAATGTTTAGAGATGTTGCTAAGTATGTTACTGCTTGTGAAATATGTCAGAGACAGAAAGTGTTACAGACGGCTCAAGCAGGACCAATGCATTTTTACCAGAAAGAGAAACCTTGGATGACTGTAGCTACTGATTTGTTGGGACCTTACCCACGTTCCAAAAAAGGGAACAGATACATTGTAGTATTTCAGGACACCTTTACCAAATATGTAGAATGTAAAGCGTTAAGGAAAGCAACCAGTAGAGCAGTTACGGAAGCATTTTATGAATTGATTATCCTTAAATGGGGAATTCCGGGATATTTGCTGATGGATAATGGACCGCAATATACTAGTAAATTAATGCGAGAGATAGCTAAAGCTTTTAATATAACTCCTTGTTATTTACCTGTATATTCGCCACAAGGAAATCCAGTAGAAAGAGTCAATAGAGTATTGAAAACAATGATTTCTAGTTACATTCAAAAGGATCAAACAGTTTGGGACGTGTATTTGAGAGAATTTAATTTTGCTATAAATACGGCTAAGCATAGTTCCACTGGATGCACTCCTTATATGCTAAATTATGGGAAGGAGCCTGAAATTATCAGTAGGATTGAAAAGGTGGAAAACCAACCGATTCATAAAGAAATCCCAAAACTTTGGGTGGAGAAACTCAATAAATTGAAAACGGTACGTTTGATGGTTAGACATAACTTAGAAACCGCCTATAAGAATTCGAGTCATTATTATAATCTTCGGAGGAGAGAGGTGAAATTTCGTCCAGGAGATTTAGTGTTAAGAAGAAACTTTAAATTAAGTGATGCCTCACAAGCTTATACAGCAGGTTTAAGTGCAGTTTGTCGGGCCCTATGTTATAAAGAAAAAGTTCAGTGAAAATAGCTACGAACTGACAAACCGTTTTGGTAAAAAGTTGGGGAAGTGGCACGTCAAAGACTTGAAACCCTTTGTTCCTGGATAAACATTCTTTAAGGCTGGTAAACTAAACAAAAAAAAAAAAAAAAAAAAAAAAATGTGAACAGTGTTAACATTATTTTTTTTTATGGTGAGTGGGGGAAGAATGTCACGTAGCGAATGGCTGCGTGCATAATAGACGATAAGAAACCATTTCTAAACAAAGGAAGGGTTGGGGAGACTTCGATTAATCGATATTGAACCCTGTTATGACTATCGATACTGCCCTGAATTTATTTGAATTCCAGAAAAAAGAGAAGTGCGCATGCGCCGACGGTGAGTCGACGGGAGAAGAGCTGATCCGAAAAAGACAGTAAGGAGTACGTGCCTGACTACGAGAGAGAGAAGTTGGAAAGGCAGAAGGGAGAAGACGAGATTGGGATGTGTGACAGCGGTAGAGGCGTTCTGGCATGATGGTGTGTCAGACTTCCATCTAAGGAAATTCTGGTTGTGAACTTCCTTGACACGACTATATGGAGATAGTCATTAATCAGAAGAATACACCAAGTCGGCCAGTACGAGACACCGCTACAGCGAACATCAGCTGTGAGAGTGAGTCGTGACTGCTCGCTCTGAATAAGAGCAGATATGGACATCAGGAAGTAATGGAAGACAACTCAGGATCGGAGGATAAGTTGGACATCACTGGTTGAGTATAATCGTCTAGACTTTTTCTTATTGTTTGGGGAGTGAGAAAACTGAGATATTCCTTTTTTTTTAAGGATGGTTTCTAAGTCATGTATGGCAATCAGACGCCGTATGGTATGATAGAAGAATAGAATAGAAATATAGAAGTGAGAATTCTAGAAGTAAAGTGATGAAATCCAGCAATCCAACTATTTTCTATTTCTGGTCTAAGTTAATTATAAAAGAGCAGTCAAGAGCCTAACCGCTGAAGGCTACAGATAGATCTCTTCACTTTGGGGTTTTATGGGTGATTGTTCCACGAATGAATACATAGCTAGGGGCAATTGGTGATGCTCATAGAAACTTTGTTATTTTTGAGACAGGACGCGAGGGGAGTAAGGAAGAAAAGTAATTAAGGGGCATGCTTAGTACTTCTTACGAGGGCCCCTCCCACTTGGGTTTCTTTCAGGTGACGGGTGACTATCTATAAATAGATTTCATGCTGGCCTGTAATGTTAAGTTATGTTTTTTTTATAGAGATTTATCTACAAGCGAAGGTGTATGGAATAGGGTAGAGGGGGATAAGCAGTGGAAAGATTGAAGGGCAAAAGAAGGCCTACGAGTGGTAGTGCATTAGGTGTGTACCATTGGAAAATTTACATGTTAGGGTAGAAGTAGAAGTCACTAAAGGGGTTATAGAGAAGCTTACTAATCTGGGCGTGAATTAGTCTCAGTTAGAATTCTAGAGAATTTAGAGACAAAAGAAGATTGGGTGCCCATGCTAAAGAGTAGTAACTTAAGAAGTAGGAAAACTAGAATAACCACCAAGTGAATTAAATCAATGGTATAAGCTGAAGGGAACTCTACTTAAAGAAAGGAAGGGGTTAAAAGATAACAGCTGATGACTGGTCAGGTTAGAAAGAGGAGAGTGAGTTGAAAGATAATAACAAATGATTGGTTAGGTTAGAAAGAGGAGAAGAGGTAATTACGAGTAGTGTACTGATGATAAGTAGTTTATTAACAAGTACTAGAGATTGTAAGGGTGAGGTGAGGGAACGCCGGAAGTATCCCGAATCAAACAAATAAAATCTGGTAGTAGGCAAGGCCTATACCAGTACATATAAAGAAAAGAAATTTATGAGAGATTGTGAAAGCCATCGATGTTGGAGGCGAACAACGGCCCCACGTGCCTCTAGGAGAGAGTGTCAGGGACCTCTGACATCGATTTACAAAATTTTATTTTTGTTTGCGGCCCATTAATATTTTCCCGGTTGCAGGAGAGGAGTCAGATTGTTTGTAATTCAAGATCTAGACGCCGCTCCTGTATCGGTGGTCTATCGCCACAGTCACTCTGTGGGTATAGGCCTAAACTTCTATTTCTTTCTTCATGAGACTGTCTTTTCTATCTATCTTTGAATACAATTCTTCATGGACTAAAATGACTAGTAGACTAATATAGGAGACATAGGTGGGATTATTGAGTGTAATCTGTAGAGTTAAGGACTGGATTATGAATTGAAAACCTTTATTTATTCAAGAAAAAAAACAGTATAATATACATATTGAACTATCCTGAAGTTGCAAATGTAAATGACTACACAAGTCAGTAGTAAATTAGAAGAATAATACAAGACGTTCTAGTAGATACCTGAAAAAAAAAGAAAATTAAAGTAATTAATTAAGGATTTGTCATTGTTGAACTGAGAACGTACTTATACAGTTAAACTGGGTATACTAACCTTGAATAATTAAATACAATCCTACTAATAAAAATGTTGAATGGTTAACGTTGGGCAAATGTAATTTATTGTATGTAAGATTGTTATTGTTGAAAAGAAAAAAAATAATATATTAAATAAATTATGGTTATTGTTCTGCAAAGTGAATTAACGTGAAGTTCAGATTTTTGACCCTTATCCTTGTAATGATTTGAGAGTCGCTGATTTTGGGCTAAGTTATATACTTTGGTAGTGAGCACAAAAAAAAAAAAGGAGAAAAAGAAGAAATAGAGAGAATAATAAAAGAAAGGTAAATCCGAACCCAATTCCCGTCTCCACTGTTAATTTAAAAGCTAGTCGAGAGGCATGTAGGTACATAGCCTGTGTATCTATAATTTAATTTGTGTCTGGGCTGATACATAACAAAAAGAAAAGAGGAAGCGTATTGATGATGGCGCCCGTTAATATAAATTTTCATCAATATTATCAAGACTGGGTAAATTGTTAAAAGAGAGAGAAAGTAGACTGAGAGTAGGAAGTTTGCAATCACCCGGTGTCAAAGGTAGTTGTACTGAACGTTGGAATGCGGACTATGCAGGCAGTGTTATGATGACACGACAGGTGCATGAGTGACCTTGTTTTGTAGGAGTTCAGTAAACTTATATACTACGATTGAGAATAATCACATATTAGTCGTCACAGATTTTGGCGAAGAATTTTGGCGAAGATTTAATCCAAGAAGTTAAGGAACTTTATAGCATAAAGTAAGAAAAGCCCGTCACGAAGTTTGGCGCCCAGCGTGGGGGCCGAGTAGTGTTAAAACAAAACAGTATTGCTAATTGTTGCAACTTAATTTAGTTAAAATTGTTAAAAAAAAAAAAAAAAACCTTTATTCAGTTGAAGTTCCATATTATGATAGCCCATAGCGTGAGGCAGTGATAGTTTGATATCCTAACGTGAGGCGAGATAGTGTTAAAAGAATTTTGGGAGTTAGGTTAGTATAACTGAAATTTATTCTCAAAAAAAAAAAATAATAATAATAATAACATATTTTTGGGAAAAGAATAATGACTATTGACAAGTAAGGACTTCTATAGATGACTAAGACAGACGACTGAACTATTGTGTTCTAATCTTTTTTTTCCAGTGGTATTGTTAATATATAAATATGGCTACTTATGTTGATCCGTATGCACAAATAAGAGCAGCTGAGCTAACCCAAGCTATTAGGAAGTTGAGGAAGGCGGATTTAGAGGCAGAATGTGATAGAGTAAAGTTACCGACCACAGGTACAAGGGATGAGTTAAGACAACGCTTGTTAGATTATGCCCGTAAGAACCCTCAGTCATTTCAAGTGTTAATTACGGCTTTTGCTCTGAGTCAGGAAGTTTTGGAAGAAGATTTAGTTGAACATAATATAACGGTTCCACAAGATTCATATGGAGATATAGTGTATACATGGGTTAAGTTAATGCGTAGGAAGGCCATGGCGGTAGCTGATTCAGAAGAAGTTGTACCAGTAGTACCATCGTTTACAATTCAGTTAGAGCCACATAAACCAAATACTTTGGATCTGGTTCGTAAATGGAACATTAAATTCAAACCTGGGGATAGTATTTACTTATTTTTGGAGAGATTGGAAGATTTAAAACAAAGTTCTAAGTTACAGGGTGTAGAGTTATTGTCAGTATTACCCGAAATTTTACAAGATTCAGCTTTACTTTGGTACAGGAACAGATTAACAGATTGGCCTACATGGGAAGCTTTTTTGAAAGAATTTAGAGAATATTACTTGCCTATTGATGAGGAAGACTCGCTTTTGGATGAGATTAGACAGAGAACGCAAGGTCCCAAAGAATCGATTTTTGATTATGTTAATGCTATTCAAACGTTAATGAGGAGGCTGAGTACTCCAATGAGTCCTCAACAAATGATGAAGACTGTTATCAAAAATTTGCGTCCTGATGTAAAATTGTACCTTAGACCTGCAGAGATTCAAACTATAACAGATTTAATACGTGTAGGTAGACAGTATGAACAAATATTGTTAGATTCTGAGAGATATATTCCTCCTCCAACGCAGGTTAGAGCTACAATTAAAGAAACGGCTTATAAACCTCAGAGACAAGTTGTTATACCTTCAGTTCATACAGCGCTAGGAATTCAGGGAAAACAGGAACTTCCATCGTCCGAGTTACAAAAGAAACCCAATGTTAGTTTTTCTGCAAAGACGTGGGATAAGGAACGGAATTCAAGTCCTGTAAATGATTCTAGAATGGTTAAAGTAATAGAAAATAAAGAGAGACAGGATGAGTCGAGGGATAATGGTAAAAACACCACTTTGCGTTTTTCAAATAATCAGCGATGTTGGAATTGTGATAAAACAGGACATAGGCAGTTCGAGTGTAAGGCACCTCGTAGAGTTACTCCACGCGCTACGATTAAATGTTATAATTGTAATAAGCTTGGACATAGGTCTATTGATTGTAGGATGCCCCAAGAAAGAAAAGTTAGGCCTACAAATTCCTTATGACAATTAACTAAAAATCAGGCTTGTGTGATGTTAAATATAAATCCTACAGATTTAGTTAATGGAGATAGATGTTTTGTTGAGATTTTGCTGGAGGATATTACGTTTATTGCTTTAATAGATTCCGGTTCAGATAAAACTTATGTGGGAGAGAAAGGTGACTTTTTATGTAAAATGTTAGATTTAGCAGTAGAAGAATCTGAAGTTAGGGTGGTGCAACTAGCAGATAAAACTTATAGTTCTATAACAGGAGAAAGAACTTTTGAGATGAAATTGCAGGACAGGATCTTTCAGATAAAATGTAAAATTATGCCAAATTTAGCAGTAGATATGATTCTGGGCATGGATGTTTTGAAACAGATTGGGTTAGTAGTAGATTTGCAAGATGGGACTTGGTATTTTAAGGATGAACCAGCAAAAATTTTTCAATTTGTTAAGGCTATAGATTTAAAAGAAGAAGATCAACTACATAATATTCTTACTTTACCTACACCTCAGGAAAGGGACAGATTGAATATGTTTTTGGAAAATCAGTTACAGAAATTTGATCAGTGTACTGGACTTACCGATCTGATTTCTCATGTTATTGATACAGGCGATGCAAAACCTATAAAACAAAGATATTATCCAGTATCACCCATTTTGGAAAAAGTTATACACGCAGAAATAGATAAAATGTTATTGGAAAAAGTTATAGAGCCTTCAAATTCACCTTGGTCGTCTCCGGTAGTTATGGTAAAGAAACCAGATAAAACATGGAGGTTCTGCGTAGATTTCAGAAAAGTAAATAATTGTACAAAAAGAGATAGTTATCCTTTGCCATACATTGAACATGTGTTGAGTAAATTACGACATGCTAGGTATATCAGTACAATAGATTTGAAAAATGGGTATTGGCAAGTTCCATTAGATGAAGCAAGTAAAGAAAAAACAGCATTTACCGTACCTGGTAGAGGATTGTATCAGTTTCGAGTTATGCCTTTTGGAATCCATAACGCACCAGCCTCGTTTCAAAGATTAGTTGATACTATATTAAGAGAAGAGATAGGAGAGAAATGCTTTTGTTATTTGGATGATATAGTACTTATTAGTGAGACGTTTGAAGAACATTTGTCCTTGTTAGAAAAAGTTTTAGAGAAATTAAGAAAAGCTAACCTGAAAATTAATAGGGAAAAATCAAAATTTTGCAGAAGCGAATTAAAATATTTGGGTCATATCATTACTCCATTAGGAATTGCTGTAGATTCAGATAAAATCTCGTGTATCCTTGAGTATCCAGCCCCTACAAAAGTCAAGGAAGTACGAGCATTTTTAGGATTGGCTTCTTGGTACCGACGATTCATTCCATTTTTTTCTGAAGTTGTAAAGCCCCTCACTGCACTTCTGAAAAAGAATCAGAAATGGCGTTGGACTAAGGAATGTCAGGAATCTTTTGATGAATTAAAATCGAAATTATCTAGTAGTCCTATATTAACTTGTCCAGATTATACTAAACCCCTAGTGCTACAGACCGACGCTAGTTTTTCAGGACTAGGAGCAGCATTAATTCAGACAGGAGAGGAAGGAGAGGAAAAAGTGATAGCTTATGCTAGTAGAACTTTAACGGTAGGCGAGCAAAAATGGGCAATAGTCGAGAAAGAATTGTTAGCTATATTGTGGGCAGTTCAAAAGTTTCGTCCTTATTTGGAAGGTTATCATTTTAAAGTATATACTGATCACTTTGCTCTGAAATGGTTAAACACATTACAGAATCCGACCGGACGATTAGCTAGGTGGAGTTTATTGCTCCAGGAGTATGATTTTGAAGTAATACATAGGCCTGGTAGATTACAAAAAGTTCCGGATGCTTTATCTAGAATACACGAAGGGAAAGTTCAAGAGAAAACGGTAGAGGAAGAATTTTGCCTTTTGTTAACTAATAACTCTGAAGTAGTCGAATGGGAAAATATACAAGATGCTTGGTATATTAAGCGGAAGGAGCAAGTACAGAGTAAACCTAAATTTTGGCCAGACTGGAAGGTCATAGATGAGAAGTTGTACCATTTAAGATTAGATCAGTTAGAACAAACTTTAGAGGGAACAGTGAATAGGTGGAAATTAGTTATTCCGCAAGATTATAGGATTAAAGTATTACAGGAATGTCATGATGCACCTACTGCAGGACATATGGGGATAGCTAAAACTTTCTTTAGAATAGCAAACAAGTATTATTGGCCGGGAATGTTTAGAGATGTTGCTAAGTATGTTACTGCTTGTGAAATATGTCAGAGACAGAAAGTGTTACAGACGGCTCAAGCAGGACCAATGCATTTTTACCAGAAAGAGAAACCTTGGATGACTGTAGCTACTGATTTGTTGGGACCTTACCCACGTTCCAAAAAAGGGAACAGATACATTGTAGTATTTCAGGACACCTTTACCAAATATGTAGAATGTAAAGCGTTAAGGAAAGCAACCAGTAGAGCAGTTACGGAAGCATTTTATGAATTGATTATCCTTAAATGGGGAATTCCGGGATATTTGCTGATGGATAATGGACCGCAATATACTAGTAAATTAATGCGAGAGATAGCTAAAGCTTTTAATATAACTCCTTGTTATTTACCTGTATATTCGCCACAAGGAAATCCAGTAGAAAGAGTCAATAGAGTATTGAAAACAATGATTTCTAGTTACATTCAAAAGGATCAAACAGTTTGGGACGTGTATTTGAGAGAATTTAATTTTGCTATAAATACGGCTAAGCATAGTTCCACTGGATGCACTCCTTATATGCTAAATTATGGGAAGGAGCCTGAAATTATCAGTAGGATTGAAAAGGTGGAAAACCAACCGATTCATAAAGAAATCCCAAAACTTTGGGTGGAGAAACTCAATAAATTGAAAACGGTACGTTTGATGGTTAGACATAACTTAGAAACCGCCTATAAGAATTCGAGTCATTATTATAATCTTCGGAGGAGAGAGGTGAAATTTCGTCCAGGAGATTTAGTGTTAAGAAGAAACTTTAAATTAAGTGATGCCTCACAAGCTTATACAGCAGGTTTAAGTGCAGTTTGTCGGGCCCTATGTTATAAAGAAAAAGTTCAGTGAAAATAGCTACGAACTGACAAACCGTTTTGGTAAAAAGTTGGGGAAGTGGCACGTCAAAGACTTGAAACCCTTTGTTCCTGGATAAACATTCTTTAAGGCTGGTAAACTAAAAAAAAAAAAAAAAAAAAAAAATGTGAACAGTGTTAACATTATTTTTTTTTATGGTGAGTGGGGGAAGAATGTCACGTAGCGAATGGCTGCGTGCATAATAGACGATAAGAAACCATTTCTAAACAAAGGAAGGGTTGGGGAGACTTCGATTAATCGATATTGAACCCTGTTATGACTATCGATACTGCCCTGAATTTATTTGAATTCCAGAAAAAAGAGAAGTGCGCATGCGCCGACGGTGAGTCGACGGGAGAAGAGCTGATCCGAAAAAGACAGTAAGGAGTACGTGCCTGACTACGAGAGAGAGAAGTTGGAAAGGCAGAAGGGAGAAGACGAGATTGGGATGTGTGACAGCGGTAGAGGCGTTCTGGCATGATGGTGTGTCAGACTTCCATCTAAGGAAATTCTGGTTGTGAACTTCCTTGACACGACTATATGGAGATAGTCATTAATCAGAAGAATACACCAAGTCGGCCAGTACGAGACACCGCTACAGCGAACATCAGCTGTGAGAGTGAGTCGTGACTGCTCGCTCTGAATAAGAGCAGATATGGACATCAGGAAGTAATGGAAGACAACTCAGGATCGGAGGATAAGTTGGACATCACTGGTTGAGTATAATCGTCTAGACTTTTTCTTATTGTTTGGGGAGTGAGAAAACTGAGATATTCCTTTTTTTTTAAGGATGGTTTCTAAGTCATGTATGGCAATCAGACGCCGTATGGTATGATAGAAGAATAGAATAGAAATATAGAAGTGAGAATTCTAGAAGTAAAGTGATGAAATCCAGCAATCCAACTATTTTCTATTTCTGGTCTAAGTTAATTATAAAAGAGCAGTCAAGAGCCTAACCGCTGAAGGCTACAGATAGATCTCTTCACTTTGGGGTTTTATGGGTGATTGTTCCACGAATGAATACATAGCTAGGGGCAATTGGTGATGCTCATAGAAACTTTGTTATTTTTGAGACAGGACGCGAGGGGAGTAAGGAAGAAAAGTAATTAAGGGGCATGCTTAGTACTTCTTACGAGGGCCCCTCCCACTTGGGTTTCTTTCAGGTGACGGGTGACTATCTATAAATAGATTTCATGCTGGCCTGTAATGTTAAGTTATGTTTTTTTTATAGAGATTTATCTACAAGCGAAGGTGTATGGAATAGGGTAGAGGGGGATAAGCAGTGGAAAGATTGAAGGGCAAAAGAAGGCCTACGAGTGGTAGTGCATTAGGTGTGTACCATTGGAAAATTTACATGTTAGGGTAGAAGTAGAAGTCACTAAAGGGGTTATAGAGAAGCTTACTAATCTGGGCGTGAATTAGTCTCAGTTAGAATTCTAGAGAATTTAGAGACAAAAGAAGATTGGGTGCCCATGCTAAAGAGTAGTAACTTAAGAAGTAGGAAAACTAGAATAACCACCAAGTGAATTAAATCAATGGTATAAGCTGAAGGGAACTCTACTTAAAGAAAGGAAGGGGTTAAAAGATAACAGCTGATGACTGGTCAGGTTAGAAAGAGGAGAGTGAGTTGAAAGATAATAACAAATGATTGGTTAGGTTAGAAAGAGGAGAAGAGGTAATTACGAGTAGTGTACTGATGATAAGTAGTTTATTAACAAGTACTAGAGATTGTAAGGGTGAGGTGAGGGAACGCCGGAAGTATCCCGAATCAAACAAATAAAATCTGGTAGTAGGCAAGGCCTATACCAGTACATATAAAGAAAAGAAATTTATGAGAGATTGTGAAAGCCATCGATGTTGGAGGCGAACAACGGCCCCACGTGCCTCTAGGAGAGAGTGTCAGGGACCTCTGACATCGATTTACAAAATTTTATTTTTGTTTGCGGCCCATTAATATTTTCCCGGTTGCAGGAGAGGAGTCAGATTGTTTGTAATTCAAGATCTAGACGCCGCTCCTGTATCGGTGGTCTATCGCCACAGTCACTCTGTGGGTATAGGCCTAAACTTCTATTTCTTTCTTCATGAGACTGTCTTTTCTATCTATCTTTGAATACAATTCTTCATGGACTAAAATGACTAGTAGACTAATATAGGAGACATAGGTGGGATTATTGAGTGTAATCTGTAGAGTTAAGGACTGGATTATGAATTGAAAACCTTTATTTATTCAAGAAAAAAAACAGTATAATATACATATTGAACTATCCTGAAGTTGCAAATGTAAATGACTACACAAGTCAGTAGTAAATTAGAAGAATAATACAAGACGTTCTAGTAGATACCTGAAAAAAAAAGAAAATTAAAGTAATTAATTAAGGATTTGTCATTGTTGAACTGAGAACGTACTTATACAGTTAAACTGGGTATACTAACCTTGAATAATTAAATACAATCCTACTAATAAAAATGTTGAATGGTTAACGTTGGGCAAATGTAATTTATTGTATGTAAGATTGTTATTGTTGAAAAGAAAAAAAATAATATATTAAATAAATTATGGTTATTGTTCTGCAAAGTGAATTAACGTGAAGTTCAGATTTTTGACCCTTATCCTTGTAATGATTTGAGAGTCGCTGATTTTGGGCTAAGTTATATACTTTGGTAGTGAGCACAAAAAAAAAAAAGGAGAAAAAGAAGAAATAGAGAGAATAATAAACGAAAGGTAAATCCGAACCCAATTCCCGTCTCCACTGTTAATTTAAAAGCTAGTCGAGAGGCATGTAGGTACATAGCCTGTGTATCTATAATTTAATTTGTGTCTGGGCTGATACATAACAAAAAGAAAAGAGGAAGCGTATTGATGATGGCGCCCGTTAATATAAATTTTCATCAATATTATCAAGACTGGGTAAATTGTTAAAAGAGAGAGAAAGTAGACTGAGAGTAGGAAGTTTGCAATCACCCGGTGTCAAAGGTAGTTGTACTGAACGTTGGAATGCGGACTATGCAGGCAGTGTTATGATGACACGACAGGTGCATGAGTGACCTTGTTTTGTAGGAGTTCAGTAAACTTATATACTACGATTGAGAATAATCACATATTAGTCGTCACAGATTTTGGCGAAGAATTTTGGCGAAGATTTAATCCAAGAAGTTAAGGAACTTTATAGCATAAAGTAAGAAAAGCCCGTCACGAAGTTTGGCGCCCAGCGTGGGGGCCGAGTAGTGTTAAAACAAAACAGTATTGCTAATTGTTGCAACTTAATTTAGTTAAAATTGTTAAAAAAAAAAAAAACCTTTATTCAGTTGAAGTTCCATATTATGATAGCCCATAGCGTGAGGCAGTGATAGTTTGATATCCTAACGTGAGGCGAGATAGTGTTAAAAGAATTTTGGGAGTTAGGTTAGTATAACTGAAATTTATTCTCAAAAAAAAAAAAAATAAAAATAATAATAATAACATATTTTTGGGAAAAGAATAATGACTATTGACAAGTAAGGACTTCTATAGATGACTAAGACAGACGACTGAACTATTGTGTTCTAATCTTTTTTTTCCAGTGGTATTGTTAATATATAAATATGGCTACTTATGTTGATCCGTATGCACAAATAAGAGCAGCTGAGCTAACCCAAGCTATTAGGAAGTTGAGGAAGGCGGATTTAGAGGCAGAATGTGATAGAGTAAAGTTACCGACCACAGGTACAAGGGATGAGTTAAGACAACGCTTGTTAGATTATGCCCGTAAGAACCCTCAGTCATTTCAAGTGTTAATTACGGCTTTTGCTCTGAGTCAGGAAGTTTTGGAAGAAGATTTAGTTGAACATAATATAACGGTTCCACAAGATTCATATGGAGATATAGTGTATACATGGGTTAAGTTAATGCGTAGGAAGGCCATGGCGGTAGCTGATTCAGAAGAAGTTGTACCAGTAGTACCATCGTTTACAATTCAGTTAGAGCCACATAAACCAAATACTTTGGATCTGGTTCGTAAATGGAACATTAAATTCAAACCTGGGGATAGTATTTACTTATTTTTGGAGAGATTGGAAGATTTAAAACAAAGTTCTAAGTTACAGGGTGTAGAGTTATTGTCAGTATTACCCGAAATTTTACAAGATTCAGCTTTACTTTGGTACAGGAACAGATTAACAGATTGGCCTACATGGGAAGCTTTTTTGAAAGAATTTAGAGAATATTACTTGCCTATTGATGAGGAAGACTCGCTTTTGGATGAGATTAGACAGAGAACGCAAGGTCCCAAAGAATCGATTTTTGATTATGTTAATGCTATTCAAACGTTAATGAGGAGGCTGAGTACTCCAATGAGTCCTCAACAAATGATGAAGACTGTTATCAAAAATTTGCGTCCTGATGTAAAATTGTACCTTAGACCTGCAGAGATTCAAACTATAACAGATTTAATACGTGTAGGTAGACAGTATGAACAAATATTGTTAGATTCTGAGAGATATATTCCTCCTCCAACGCAGGTTAGAGCTACAATTAAAGAAACGGCTTATAAACCTCAGAGACAAGTTGTTATACCTTCAGTTCATACAGCGCTAGGAATTCAGGGAAAACAGGAACTTCCATCGTCCGAGTTACAAAAGAAACCCAATGTTAGTTTTTCTGCAAAGACGTGGGATAAGGAACGGAATTCAAGTCCTGTAAATGATTCTAGAATGGTTAAAGTAATAGAAAATAAAGAGAGACAGGATGAGTCGAGGGATAATGGTAAAAACACCACTTTGCGTTTTTCAAATAATCAGCGATGTTGGAATTGTGATAAAACAGGACATAGGCAGTTCGAGTGTAAGGCACCTCGTAGAGTTACTCCACGCGCTACGATTAAATGTTATAATTGTAATAAGCTTGGACATAGGTCTATTGATTGTAGGATGCCCCAAGAAAGAAAAGTTAGGCCTACAAATTCCTTATGACAATTAACTAAAAATCAGGCTTGTGTGATGTTAAATATAAATCCTACAGATTTAGTTAATGGAGATAGATGTTTTGTTGAGATTTTGCTGGAGGATATTACGTTTATTGCTTTAATAGATTCCGGTTCAGATAAAACTTATGTGGGAGAGAAAGGTGACTTTTTATGTAAAATGTTAGATTTAGCAGTAGAAGAATCTGAAGTTAGGGTGGTGCAACTAGCAGATAAAACTTATAGTTCTATAACAGGAGAAAGAACTTTTGAGATGAAATTGCAGGACAGGATCTTTCAGATAAAATGTAAAATTATGCCAAATTTAGCAGTAGATATGATTCTGGGCATGGATGTTTTGAAACAGATTGGGTTAGTAGTAGATTTGCAAGATGGGACTTGGTATTTTAAGGATGAACCAGCAAAAATTTTTCAATTTGTTAAGGCTATAGATTTAAAAGAAGAAGATCAACTACATAATATTCTTACTTTACCTACACCTCAGGAAAGGGACAGATTGAATATGTTTTTGGAAAATCAGTTACAGAAATTTGATCAGTGTACTGGACTTACCGATCTGATTTCTCATGTTATTGATACAGGCGATGCAAAACCTATAAAACAAAGATATTATCCAGTATCACCCATTTTGGAAAAAGTTATACACGCGGAAATAGATAAAATGTTATTGGAAAAAGTTATAGAGCCTTCAAATTCACCTTGGTCGTCTCCGGTAGTTATGGTAAAGAAACCAGATAAAACATGGAGGTTCTGCGTAGATTTCAGAAAAGTAAATAATTGTACAAAAAGAGATAGTTATCCTTTGCCATACATTGAACATGTGTTGAGTAAATTACGACATGCTAGGTATATCAGTACAATAGATTTGAAAAATGGGTATTGGCAAGTTCCATTAGATGAAGCAAGTAAAGAAAAAACAGCATTTACCGTACCTGGTAGAGGATTGTATCAGTTTCGAGTTATGCCTTTTGGAATCCATAACGCACCAGCCTCGTTTCAAAGATTAGTTGATACTATATTAAGAGAAGAGATAGGAGAGAAATGCTTTTGTTATTTGGATGATATAGTACTTATTAGTGAGACGTTTGAAGAACATTTGTCCTTGTTAGAAAAAGTTTTAGAGAAATTAAGAAAAGCTAACCTGAAAATTAATAGGGAAAAATCAAAATTTTGCAGAAGCGAATTAAAATATTTGGGTCATATCATTACTCCATTAGGAATTGCTGTAGATTCAGATAAAATCTCGTGTATCCTTGAGTATCCAGCCCCTACAAAAGTCAAGGAAGTACGAGCATTTTTAGGATTGGCTTCTTGGTACCGACGATTCATTCCATTTTTTTCTGAAGTTGTAAAGCCCCTCACTGCACTTCTGAAAAAGAATCAGAAATGGCGTTGGACTAAGGAATGTCAGGAATCTTTTGATGAATTAAAATCGAAATTATCTAGTAGTCCTATATTAACTTGTCCAGATTATACTAAACCCCTAGTGCTACAGACCGACGCTAGTTTTTCAGGACTAGGAGCAGCATTAATTCAGACAGGAGAGGAAGGAGAGGAAAAAGTGATAGCTTATGCTAGTAGAACTTTAACGGTAGGCGAGCAAAAATGGGCAATAGTCGAGAAAGAATTGTTAGCTATATTGTGGGCAGTTCAAAAGTTTCGTCCTTATTTGGAAGGTTATCATTTTAAAGTATATACTGATCACTTTGCTCTGAAATGGTTAAACACATTACAGAATCCGACCGGACGATTAGCTAGGTGGAGTTTATTGCTCCAGGAGTATGATTTTGAAGTAATACATAGGCCTGGTAGATTACAAAAAGTTCCGGATGCTTTATCTAGAATACACGAAGGGAAAGTTCAAGAGAAAACGGTAGAGGAAGAATTTTGCCTTTTGTTAACTAATAACTCTGAAGTAGTCGAATGGGAAAATATACAAGATGCTTGGTATATTAAGCGGAAGGAGCAAGTACAGAGTAAACCTAAATTTTGGCCAGACTGGAAGGTCATAGATGAGAAGTTGTACCATTTAAGATTAGATCAGTTAGAACAAACTTTAGAGGGAACAGTGAATAGGTGGAAATTAGTTATTCCGCAAGATTATAGGATTAAAGTATTACAGGAATGTCATGATGCACCTACTGCAGGACATATGGGGATAGCTAAAACTTTCTTTAGAATAGCAAACAAGTATTATTGGCCGGGAATGTTTAGAGATGTTGCTAAGTATGTTACTGCTTGTGAAATATGTCAGAGACAGAAAGTGTTACAGACGGCTCAAGCAGGACCAATGCATTTTTACCAGAAAGAGAAACCTTGGATGACTGTAGCTACTGATTTGTTGGGACCTTACCCACGTTCCAAAAAAGGGAACAGATACATTGTAGTATTTCAGGACACCTTTACCAAATATGTAGAATGTAAAGCGTTAAGGAAAGCAACCAGTAGAGCAGTTACGGAAGCATTTTATGAATTGATTATCCTTAAATGGGGAATTCCGGGATATTTGCTGATGGATAATGGACCGCAATATACTAGTAAATTAATGCGAGAGATAGCTAAAGCTTTTAATATAACTCCTTGTTATTTACCTGTATATTCGCCACAAGGAAATCCAGTAGAAAGAGTCAATAGAGTATTGAAAACAATGATTTCTAGTTACATTCAAAAGGATCAAACAGTTTGGGACGTGTATTTGAGAGAATTTAATTTTGCTATAAATACGGCTAAGCATAGTTCCACTGGATGCACTCCTTATATGCTAAATTATGGGAAGGAGCCTGAAATTATCAGTAGGATTGAAAAGGTGGAAAACCAACCGATTCATAAAGAAATCCCAAAACTTTGGGTGGAGAAACTCAATAAATTGAAAACGGTACGTTTGATGGTTAGACATAACTTAGAAACCGCCTATAAGAATTCGAGTCATTATTATAATCTTCGGAGGAGAGAGGTGAAATTTCGTCCAGGAGATTTAGTGTTAAGAAGAAACTTTAAATTAAGTGATGCCTCACAAGCTTATACAGCAGGTTTAAGTGCAAAGTTTGTCGGGCCCTATGTTATAAAGAAAAAGTTCAGTGAAAATAGCTACGAACTGACAAACCGTTTTGGTAAAAAGTTGGGGAAGTGGCACGTCAAAGACTTGAAACCCTTTGTTCCTGGATAAACATTCTTTAAGGCTGGTAAACTAAAAAAAAAAAAAAAAAAAAAAAAATGTGAACAGTGTTAACATTATTTTTTTTTATGGTGAGTGGGGGAAGAATGTCACGTAGCGAATGGCTGCGTGCATAATAGACGATAAGAAACCATTTCTAAACAAAGGAAGGGTTGGGGAGACTTCGATTAATCGATATTGAACCCTGTTATGACTATCGATACTGCCCTGAATTTATTTGAATTCCAGAAAAAAGAGAAGTGCGCATGCGCCGACGGTGAGTCGACGGGAGAAGAGCTGATCCGAAAAAGACAGTAAGGAGTACGTGCCTGACTACGAGAGAGAGAAGTTGGAAAGGCAGAAGGGAGAAGACGAGATTGGGATGTGTGACAGCGGTAGAGGCGTTCTGGCATGATGGTGTGTCAGACTTCCATCTAAGGAAATTCTGGTTGTGAACTTCCTTGACACGACTATATGGAGATAGTCATTAATCAGAAGAATACACCAAGTCGGCCAGTACGAGACACCGCTACAGCGAACATCAGCTGTGAGAGTGAGTCGTGACTGCTCGCTCTGAATAAGAGCAGATATGGACATCAGGAAGTAATGGAAGACAACTCAGGATCGGAGGATAAGTTGGACATCACTGGTTGAGTATAATCGTCTAGACTTTTTCTTATTGTGTGGGGAGTGAGAAAACTGAGATATTCCTTTTTTTTTAAGGATGGTTTCTAAGTCATGTATGGCAATCAGACGCCGTATGGTATGATAGAAGAATAGAATAGAAATATAGAAGTGAGAATTCTAGAAGTAAAGTGATGAAATCCAGTAATCCAACTATTTTCTATTTCTGGTCTAAGTTAATTATAAAAGAGCAGTCAAGAGCCTAACCGCTGAAGGCTACAGATAGATCTCTTCACTTTGGGGTTTTATGGGTGATTGTTCCACGAATGAATACATAGCTAGGGGCAATTGGTGATGCTCATAGAAACTTTGTTATTTTTGAGACAGGACGCGAGGGGAGTAAGGAAGAAAAGTAATTAAGGGGCATGCTTAGTACTTCTTACGAGGGCCCCTCCCACTTGGGTTTCTTTCAGGTGACGGGTGACTATCTATAAATAGATTTCATGCTGGCCTGTAATGTTAAGTTATGTTTTTTTTATAGAGATTTATCTACAAGCGAAGGTGTATGGAATAGGGTAGAGGGGGATAAGCAGTGGAAAGATTGAAGGGCAAAAGAAGGCCTACGAGAGGTAGTGCATTAGGTGTGTACCATTGGAAAATTTACATGTTAGGGTAGAAGTAGAAGTCACTAAAGGGGTTATAGAGAAGCTTACTAATCTGGGCGTGAATTAGTCTCAGTTAGAATTCTAGAGAATTTAGAGACAAAAGAAGATTGGGTGCCCATGCTAAAGAGTAGTAACTTAAGAAGTAGGAAAACTAGAATAACCACCAAGTGAATTAAATCAATGGTATAAGCTGAAGGGAACTCTACTTAAAGAAAGGAAGGGGTTAAAAGATAACAGCTGATGACTGGTCAGGTTAGAAAGAGGAGAGTGAGTTGAAAGATAATAACAAATGATTGGTTAGGTTAGAAAGAGGAGAAGAGGTAATTACGAGTAGTGTACTGATGATAAGTAGTTTATTAACAAGTACTAGAGATTGTAAGGGTGAGGTGAGGGAACGCCGGAAGTATCCCGAATCAAACAAATAAAATCTGGTAGTAGGCAAGGCCTATACCAGTACATATAAAGAAAAGAAATTTATGAGAGATTGTGAAAGCCATCGATGTTGGAGGCGAACAACGGCCCCACGTGCCTCTAGGAGAGAGTGTCAGGGACCTCTGACATCGATTTACAAAATTTTATTTTTGTTTGCGGCCCATTAATATTTTCCCGGTTGCAGGAGAGGAGTCAGATTGTTTCTAATTCAAGATCTAGACGCCGCTCCTGTATCGGTGGTCTATCGCCACAGTCACTCTGTGGGTATAGGCCTAAACTTCTATTTCTTTCTTCATGAGACTGTCTTTTCTATCTATCTTTGAATACAATTCTTCATGGACTAAAATGACTAGTAGACTAATATAGGAGACATAGGTGGGATTATTGAGTGTAATCTGTAGAGTTAAGGACTGGATTATGAATTGAAAACCTTTATTTATTCAAGAAAAAAAAACAGTATAATATACATATTGAACTATCCTGAAGTTGCAAATGTAAATGACTACACAAGTCAGTAGTAAATTAGAAGAATAATACAAGACGTTCTAGTAGATACCTGAAAAAAAAAGAAAATTAAAGTAATTAATTAAGGATTTGTCATTGTTGAACTGAGAACGTACTTATACAGTTAAACTGGGTATACTAACCTTGAATAATTAAATACAATCCTACTAATAAAAATGTTGAATGGTTAACGTTGGGCAAATGTAATTTATTGTATGTAAGATTGTTATTGTTGAAAAGAAAAAAAATAATATATTAAATAAATTATGGTTATTGTTCTGCAAAGTGAATTAACGTGAAGTTCAGATTTTTGACCCTTATCCTTGTAATGATTTGAGAGTCGCTGATTTTGGGCTAAGTTATATACTTTGGTAGTGAGCACAAAAAAAAAAGGAGAAAAAGAAGAAATAGAGAGAATAATAAACGAAAGGTAAATCCGAACCCAATTCCCGTCTCCACTGTTAATTTAAAAGCTAGTCGAGAGGCATGTAGGTACATAGCCTGTGTATCTATAATTTAATTTGTGTCTGGGCTGATACATAACAAAAAGAAAAGAGGAAGCGTATTGATGATGGCGCCCGTTAATATAAATTTTCATCAATATTATCAAGACTGGGTAAATTGTTAAAAGAGAGAGAAAGTAGACTGAGAGTAGGAAGTTTGCAATCACCCGGTGTCAAAGGTAGTTGTACTGAACGTTGGAATGCGGACTATGCAGGCAGTGTTATGATGACACGACAGGTGCATGAGTGACCTTGTTTTGTAGGAGTTCAGTAAACTTATATACTACGATTGAGAATAATCACATATTAGTCGTCACAGATTTTGGCGAAGAATTTTGGCGAAGATTTAATCCAAGAAGTTAAGGAACTTTATAGCATAAAGTAAGAAAAGCCCGTCACATCCTTGCAAGATACTTCTACCCAAACCTCTAGGTTCAACCCTCCTCAGGTATCTGCTAACAATACTCAGAGGATACATATCAATTTTGTTCAGAGGCAATAGGACCACACCTCATTTGGGAATGGGATGAGTTCAGGTGTGAACCAAAATTGTGAGGAACAAAACCAGGTGAGAGAAAACCAGACAAATGAGTACAAACAAAGTGCAACTCAGAGCCCCGAACCATATTGGCCCCAAAATGATTACCGGCGCGGTACTCGAGACTCATATTGGTGCAGGAGAAGCTATCGACCACGCCCCTACAATAATTATGCAGGACGGTAAGCCTATAATAACTGTGGGTATCGAGGTCAGAACCGACGTTGTTATGGAAGTAATGGACCCTCATGGTACAATCGTACTCAATACAATCATGGATATTTCCGTCCGTATTATCGAGGTAGGAACAATAACAGATATGCCAGGGATAATCAAAATAACTATGTAAGAAGCAACACCCCTAATGACAGGAGTAACAGCCCCGTAAATAATGACATTAATGTGAACAAAGAAATTATTAATTACTTAAATTATATCATTACTTCAAATTCCTCTTTTACATAATCTGATCCTGGATTAATCGTCATTACGCAAAATGTTTAACAATAGAATACCAGTTTATACTGCAGTAATTAAGGAAACTTTAAGGAAAATTAATAGCATTGATGTATATAAGAAGTGTCACTAAATTTTGTTTGCTAATAACTGATCGTTAATAGTGTCGACATGACAATAGATTGTAAATAATGTGTAAATATTGTAAATAAACAAGAAAATGTCAACACTAGTAACCCTACAAACATTTCTGAAAGATACAATAAACAAGGAGTGTCATATTTGCGATTACTAATACACAGGCAACACAAGAATTGGTACAAATATCTCAAACCAATACAAGCTATTCTCAATGAAACGAGACATCATGTTACAAAGGAAATTCCTTTGGAAGTTATTACTCTTGTAAGATAGGTCCAGTGATTCTCCTCCAGTGTTAAACACGTGCCATAAATTTGAACTAGAAGTTTGTAAAGCTATCCTCAACAGACTACAACAGAGATGGTTAAAGAGAAAGCAAAAGCCCAGACGTGTCAGACGTAAATGGAATTCCAAACCTGGTGATTTTGTACTACTTAAAGGACATGTGATTTCGAGTAAGTTGCACAACATACAGCGTAAATTTTCTCTTTTATTCCGTGGACCATTTGTAGTAAAAGCAAAATATGGAACAGATACATTCCAATTAACATATCCAAAAATCCAAAGATAATCGTTGGAAAGTACTGGAAACACTTTCTTAAACCATATCATGTTATGGCACAACGCCCTTAATCTTGCATATAGATTGTGAACAAGAGGAATAGTGAGGATTGCAAAATATAAATGAACTTGGACTGCTAAATATTTTTTCGAACTGAATTGTAAAATAATTAGAGTGATTAAATTTTCTCAAATTAGTGTTTTATCTGACGTTCTTGCACGATTGTACTGTTTAAGATTGAGTGAAATAAAACCACTACTGATTGCTGAAAAGACAATGCGAATACGAGACTTACCATAGAAAGTATATTATGATCTCGCAGCAATTAGTCCGCTATAAAGAAAGTGCAATTCAAAAAGATTATTGCCCTTTTAGCGACCCAGTGTATATATTTAGTATTATAAGTTATGCTACCTCCCCCCTGAATACCTTATTGAAGAGCTAAAACATTCATTTGACAAAGAGAATCACACTGTTATTTGATATTGTTATTAAGTGAAAATAACAAAATGGGATAAGATAATATTTTATAATTTTATTTACATTTATTGTACAAGTATATAAAACAACATTGGATAAAATTTAATTTTTCAAAAAGGTAAAATTATTATACAAATGTGCATGAGCAACTGATGTCCCCTACCCTCTCTCCTTCAAACTAATCGAGTAAAGATGTGTATGAATATTGCAGAGAATTATGTGAAAATAAGTTGAAGTAGAAAAATGGAAGTAAAGAGTATAAAAAAAGGTTTTGTACAATGATACAATGACAATGTGAAGGAATAAGTCGACGAATTAATGCATAGGAAAGCATATATGATAAAATGAACAATGAATAATATGAACTATGATAATGAAAGTGAATAAAAAACTACGTAGGAAAAGGAAAAGTACTTTAATGAAAAAGTATACATAATTACGAGAAGGTATTGGTAAGACACTTTACTGATTAATGAGGAGTAGGCATGTAATTTGTAACATTTTGCAATGGTATTCCATTTTCCTCCGTTTTATTTCTCTCTCCTTGCTCTCAGAGTTATGTAAAACTTCGTCATTTTGCGCATGCGCGTTCCATTTCTTTTCCTCTGGGCTCCTGTTAACTTTGGAGCTCAGAGTGCGTCGAGCTTTGGAACCGACGAGTTCTCCTTCTATCTTCTCCCTTTGGTAAGTGGAAATTAAACTCAAAATTTAATTAACTTTGACCTATCTGCTGTTGTGAAAATTATATTTGCTGTTTTCTTGTAAAAAGAATCTAAACTTAATTTATGATGGTTAGGTTCGTGTTGTTAAATTGTACGGGGATTGTACTCTAAAGCTAATCACGTAGAAATCTTCAGAGTTCAGTAAAAGCCTGTTTCTATTTGTGTGTATAACTTCTTGTGATTTGACCTCAGGATATCTTGTCAGCAACTGCCATAAAGTGACGTAAATAATGTTAAATGAGTTACATAGATTGATCTTCCTTGATATTTTCATAAATTAATATTTGAAAACAAAGTTCTATTAATAGTTAGTAAACTGGTGTTGCACACGTATATGTTAGTAAGTCCTATGAAAAGAAAGGTTCTACGTGAGTTAAATACTGTGAGTTTTCATGATATCTGCATAAAGTAACATTTGAAAACAAACTTCTATTAATAATTAGTAAACTGATGCTGAAGATATATTTATTATAGGCCTGTCATATGAACTCTAATATGTTAGCGTACTTTGCCTTTTCATAAAGTTTACGTAAATTAATATTTGAAAACAAGTTTTATTAATAATTAGTAAACTGGTGTTGCACACGTATATGATAAGAAAGGTTCTATGTGAGTTAAATACTGTGAGTTTTCATGATATCTGCATAAAGTAACATTTGAAAACAAACTTCTATTAATAATAATTAGTAAACTGGTGCTGAATATATATTTATTGTAGGCCTGTCATATGAACTATAATGTGTTAGCGTACTTTGCCTTTTCATAAAGTTTACGTAAATTAACATTTGGAAACAAAGTTCTATTAATAGTTAGTAAATTGGTGTTGCACACGTATATGTTAGTAAGGCCTATAAAAAGAAAGGTTCTACGTGAGTTAAATACTGTGAGTTTTCATGATATCTGCATAAAGTAACATTTGAAAACAAACTTCTATTAATAATTAGTAAACTGGTGCTGAAGATATATTTATTGTAGGCCTGTCATATGAACTATAATATGTTAGCTTACTTTGCCTTTTCATTAATAATTAGCAAACTGGTGCTGAAGATATCTTTATTGTAGGCCTGTGATATGAACTATAATAGGTTAGTGTTTTTGGCTTTTCATAAAGCTTACGTAAATTAAAATTTAAAACAAGTTCTATTAATAATTAGTAGTAGACTGTTTCTGCAGACATATTTGTTGTAGGCCTGTGAAATGAACTATATGTTAGTGTAAGTCGGTTTTCCATAAATTCACTTTGGATATGATAATACTTTAATTTAACTGATTTCGCCGCTATATTCTCACACCTTTGGAAAGTAATGGTAGTGTAAGACTTAACTTCTCTTTTTACTTGAAATTTGTTATTTATTAGCATTCTGAAACAAAACTATTAATAATTGTTAGACATATTCCTCGTAGGTCTATAAAAATAAATGTATTATGCGGGTTAGCTTATTTTATCCATTCATGAAATTCATTTAAATTCTGATTGAAAACAAAATAAGGTTATGAAAAATTTTCATTATCGATTTTGCAGACATTTTGTGGTAAGCTTAAGGAATAACTGACGGCTTTACCATTTAACTTGTTTTTTTAATAAGTCAGTTACATACCAGTTGGAAATTCGAAATATAAATAATTATCTTTAAATGGATTGTGAAAGTGTATTTTTTGGCTGTGCTAACTTAACTAGCACTTGCCGCTTCATATATTTATTGCATATTGATATAATTTTCGTATCATATTTGTCTTCCTGAAGTTTATACGTCTCACGTTAGCTTCCTTTCTTCCGTTATAAAAATTAAATTTTCAGCCAAGGCCTCTAGTACCGTAGAATTACTCACATCTATATTTCAAACGTCCAGTGTTCATCATTATAGACGTAATCTGTTAAGAGTTTTAGAACTTGGAAGGTAATCTTAGTTTAATGTTACATGGTTGTGATTATTATACAGGTACAACTGACATGATTATAGTACGGGTTGTCGACAAGGTATAACAGGTATAATCTCCTGTTGTTTGATAACTTTTTCGTTATTTATTAAATCATTTATCTGTCATTTGTGTTTTCAAATATCATTGAGTTTGAGATCATTTAATTGATACGAAAAGTTCGTGGTAACTTATTATTCTATTATTGATCAATTTCTCACTGAATTATTTTGTAAAGGCTGTTTCTTCACTTGTTGTAGTTTTGAATTGTTCATTCTGAAATACATATAGTTTATTGTTTGTTTAAAAAAATATACTTGTATTTTCCCCTGCTTCCCGGCCAACAAAGAGTTCGAATCCTACGTCCTCCGGGTCAGTCCTTATCACGCTTTCCTTATTCAAGTGCGAAGGTCTATTAAGACTTACATGGTTGTGTGGAAACGTATATCGACATTAATTAACCCTAACCTCACTCAAAAAACCGTACGTTGCAATTTGGACATAATATATGAGTTGTATAGGACAGTAAACGATTTTTCAGGACCTTCTGCATATTTTTTACCTCAACACTCCCGTCATCTGCCTACCTTTCTGTCTCCCTCATACTTTATCGAGCCACGACCCTGATAGATTAAGATCGAATGCTGAACTACCGCTGATCTGATTAGGTGGCAACCCCTTTCTAATCACAACGAACCAAGAACCCCTGTAGGGGGGAGACGTTGGTTCCTACCTCCATAAGGTAATATATTTCCATGAGGGAAAGGGGTCACCAATTTATCTTTCTAGAAAAATAAATTTTATTCTGAGTATACTATTTGAATACAAAGAATTACAATTGCAAAACATACAATTTATGTCTTGATAATAATTAGACAACAAAATTAATAAATTTTCTTCTGACAAGAAATACAAAATAAATACTTTCTTAACACAGTTCAAAAGAATGATTAATTCTAATACGACATAAATCTTGTTGTTGTAATAAATACACATATAGGCTTATGATAGGCCTAGAGCCTCTGAAACAAAATATTCCACATATTAGATATGTAAATTTCTCACAAATAAATGTATTTGGTAAGAACAATAAATGATATTCACAAACTGTGAATGATATGATCTGATATAAATATCTGATACTAATTTCAGTACAATAGACTGACCAAATGATTAATAGATCAACCACATTGATAATGGGTATCATGTGAAATTAGTTACTGAACAAATTGATAACATTAATACAATTAATGATTTGTTGCAGTGAATTCTTTATAGTCGTTCTGATATAAGCATTCTGTTCTGCGTTATAAATAGAACAATAACTATAATATGCAGTATAGCAATTTCTGCTGAGTTTAGAGTTTATTAATCCAAGAGCTATTATAGCTGCAAGAATAATACTTAACTTTAAGAATCTCAGACAGTAATCTGCAAGATTCCCGTTCGCGACTGAACGGTACTGACGTCCAATGTTGATTTTCTGAATTTCTGTTAGAAAGTCAGGATAGAAGTTCTTGTAGAGTAGTGATTCCATAAATCACGCGAAGCACGAAGAAGTACTTGGAGTTCTTGATGATCAGAGTTGTTACAGAGGAACAACTGGCAATTCATATAACTGCTGAAGAAATCTACGTAGAGCGAAGAGAGAATATATCTTCTATACAGAGCTGAGATCGTCGGTACAAGTATATACGTAAATCGGATATATATATGTATATATATATCCTGCATGAGTGCAGGGAGACATCAAGAGAATCGGAGACGAAGTGCGTCTGATGTAGAACAGCGCCTGAATGAGAACGGCGTCTGTGTCGAACTGAGGAATTGAACCAAAGTTCTACACGTGACGACACAGAACGGGACGCAAATGATTGCGACACGCTCTGGAAATTTCTAATCGCGTATCAGAACTGGCTAGAAACGTATGATTACGTGATGAACTATTACAATAACATTTTCATATCGTTAGTTCACGTAACCACCCCTACGAGATAACGACCCAACTTGTGAATCAATCCAACGAACCCTTACAAAACGCACCCCCACTAGAAGAGTGTTACATCTCTGAAAATATCCATTTCGAGATAATACCATACCCAGATGCACAAATATGTGTTCCAGAATCTCGATAAGAGTTGTAACTTTAGCTCTTCAGATAGCCACTTGGTAGCGTTTGTAACGCTTTTCGGTTTTGTAGTTGCGGACCTACGAATGGGCGACTAGGGTTACATTTCGGAACAACTCAGTTCGGTGTGGCTTCCAAGGTGGCGAGACAGTTAATAGTGTTGCATCTTGAGATATAACGGTCTTCGGTTTTGAGTACGTTGATTTCCGTTGTAATATGATGATTATTAGCGTTACATTGAATTACAACTCTAAGCTGTCCACCTTTGATTTTACCATTTTTAATTTTTGAAATATGAAGAAACTCTCTGCAAAGTTTGGCACGATGGAGAAAGCAACAGGGGATCAACAGAAATTTCAATTTGCTTATTCAAGTACATGCAGGCTGTTTCCGAAAAAGAATATTCTAATCCAGTTGATTTTATATTTTATTCAGACAGCTGTGGGGGTCAACAGGAGAATAAATTCTTATTTATGATGTACATGTATTTTTTTCTATGTTAACAAACGTGAACAACATCATCAAAAAAATCTATCATCAAAGGTCACACACAAAATGAGGAGGGTTCGAAATTGGTCCACAATTTACGTTCCTTCACAATATTACCAAATAATTAGAACTGCAAAAAAAGACAAACCCCTACTTCAAAGTTGTTGAATACGGCCACAAGGACTTCATAAATTTCAAAGATTAGTCTGAAAAAGTAGGGATAAAATTAATGTCAACTGTAAATTGCAGCCATTCAATTTAAACTTTCGAACTTGGAAATACAATCCCATAAAATGTTATTATAAGACATTTCTTAAATCTAATACTTTCGAGGAAATGTTTATTTATCAACACAAGCAAAAGGATGAAATGATGCACACCACCCAGAAGAATCTTCCAGTGCCTGTGTGTGTTTCCGATGAAATGGAGGCCCTCCAAACTTGGAAGGAAGGGCAACTTACAATTTCTCGCCTAGTATTTCTGCTCGAACGAAACAAAGTTTGATGACTCTTTTGACCTGCAAAACCATTCCACAGGCTTATTACAGTTTCTATGCCTCTTTCCAATGTACCTACAAAATAGTTCTCGATTCAGTGTTCGTTTTGTTATTTTCATTTTTTATTATTTAATCTGTAGTTCATTGCTGTTGTCTATGAACATGCAGTTTGTATTCAGTTATGAAGGAAAGCATTTTAAGATGAATAACGTAGGGACTGCGGCTGTGATATGTGGCAGTGTTTCTTTTCTTTTTTATATCTATTACAACTCTATTTTACATAAGTGTAAAACACTGGTTTTCATGATAATGATAAATAATTGTAATATATTCTTAATTTTGAGAATACAAGTAAATGTTCAATTTATATTACTGCTGACTTAATGAATTTGTATCAAACATAACAAAACAAATATTTTCTTTAGTATAAACGAAAAAATATTTTAAAATTAATATTATAATTTTAATATTAACGTTACATCTCACGGCAATGCGACTAGAGCCTTTCTCGAATATAGTTACATCTTGTGAAATTATAGTAAAATATCCACTTAAAAAGCACTTTCTTTTAAAAAAAAAGGATAAAGTGTTATGACCAAACTATATGCTATAAAAATATTACAAAAAAATATTCCCTGTTTTCACCAGCATGCTTTGAATTTTGACGACACTTCAATCTCCATTTCCCAAAAGTGAGATATTTGAAGATGTACCACTCTTCTAGTGGGTGTGCGAAAATAGCTTCCCCAACTCACGAACTCCTTGTAAACGCTCTGAAATCCCCCTTTACGAAACTGCTACGACCCGCGACAGCAGCCCCTATCATTAGACTTCCCACACTACACGCCTAATTTCAGACATCAATAACTCATGACAGACGATGACTACAACAAGACGAAGTCTACCAAAAGAAAGAGGACAACACTAGCTACAACTTGATATACTACACTACATAATTAATAACCCCTTTATAGCATTTTAATCGGACACTATTAATAACTCCTATAATTTCAATCGGACAGAGTGGAGACTTATACCATTCGAAGCTGATTAAAAAGCCCCATCAGATGAAAACAATACTAATGATGATAACCTTCAGTTATCACAGTTATCAGCAGATACATATTTTGTGGGCAGTACATTTCCGGTTAGTGAGACACTGTGGAGCCATTATTAACAGTGACAGAATGAATTAATGACCAAACCAAAGTTTGAGTCACCCAACCGACAAATCTTTAAACTTTGTAGCACACCAACTAACTTTAAGCCAATTAGCGAAAACTAAAGGAAAGAAAGAATTGACCAAAGACAAAATATCACGAAACCAAACTCTAAGGAATATTACTAGCGACACAGAGACGAAGCCCCACTCGAACAACGCACTTCCGAGAGACTACTTTAATATCAGGACTTATACAGACAACTGCGACATACGATTTCGACAGATTACGGTTGCATAACATTTCACTAAACTTGTATTATAAAGTATTAAATCCGCGCATATTGAAATAGATTGCAATTATATAATGTTGGGTACAAGAACGGCATATGACCCTGCCGCAGAGGGAAAAGATGGGTAGGGTTGTTAGAAAGAATCTCTGGTAACTCGGAGGATCATTCTGCTAAGGGGCAGACACCCAATGGAGAACTTTGTGGACTATACAACTCAGGTTGCTAGATACAGGGAACCTCGGATGTAATATTGGAACAACAAACCTTATACATGTAATAAACTATGGAACTTTTATTCTCACAACATATAGGTAAATAATGCAATAGAATGACGAATAGAAAATGATATGATAAATAAACTGAAATCTGATCTTGGTACACTTGCACTGAACAATGGAATGCGTTTTGGTGGTAAACTGGACACGTGGCGATAATTGCTCGTTATTTATGCCAGCAATGAATAATATCTCAAAAAGATCGTAAAGATTGCTGTGTTCCTTTTAATGTGATTTAACACTGATATCTGAAGAATAATGCACTGTATAGCTGATTTACTGAGAACGCTTGGTTGCACAATACAATCGAACTATAGACGAACTTCAAGACTGATCTATGAAGCCGAGATTAATGAAATTACTGTAATTAGTGTAATTTAAGTACTCGCACACGATAATACTTGTAGCTGAAAGTATTATGTATTTATTTGCAGTTTAAGAGGAATAGCCGAAATATGCATTTGTCTTGCAAACTGGCGCGGAAAATGGAGAGCGATCCAGCACAGACTTTCTCGTGTGGATGCAGGCTTCGAACTGACTCTAACATGACGCCGTGCAAATATCACGAGGCGTCTCAAAGCACACCTGCTGTGGCGGGAGACCGCATAACAGGCGGACTAAAACTAGTATCAATGCGCTGAGATTGCTGTTTCAGCAAGAATACATTAAGCCGGAGTGTTTGAATATACACACTTACTAGACACGTAGAAAAATGCTAGTAAAACCTATAGCTTTCCCCAACATATAATTTTACATCGATGCGCGTATGTATTACAAAGAAAGAGATTTAATTGGAAAGTGCATAAATAATAAAAGTGATTAAGACATTAATTGAAACGGAGCGGAGCCTATAATTGTCGCCCGAAAGTTATCAAGTATCGAAGTGTAACCGTTATTTTTCAGTACGCGCTATAAGAAATAGGAACACTAGTAAGTGATAATTATATTCAGACATTATTAAGTGAAGCGCGTAGAATTAAGTTATTATGTAGATAAAAGACATTAGACTACGAAGTGCATATAAAATTTTTTATTATACTACCAGTAATTAACAGTATAACGACTTACATCATGTGAGTTACCTAGAATATTATCTCTACAAAGTAACCTATCTTCAATTATTTCGACAGTAAACGATTTTTCAGGACCTTCTGCATATTTTTAATCACAACATTCCCGTCATCTGCCCCCCTTTCTGTCTCCCTCATACTTAATCGCACCACGACCCTGATAGATTAAGATCGAATGCTGAACTACCTCTGATCTGACTAGCCTGCAACCCCTTATTAATCACTACGAACCCCTACGAAATAACGACTCAGCTTGTGAATCAATCCAACGAACCCGTACAAAATAGCTTCCCCAACTCAGGACAATCTAACGAACTCCTAAAAATGGCGCTCAACTTGGGTTTTGAATTTACGGTACTGAGGGACAGAGACGAAATTTTTGATTAATTAATTTTCAATTTTTCGACGAGCCAACATCACATCAGAACAACACACACTACAATAGACAAGTACAATAATTTATAAATTGAGTGTTGAAAATTTTAAGTAAATTCAGTGTTAGCTAAGTAATAGGCAGGTACTTAGAGTACTCAACCGCCCCTCCTGGAAGAAACCATCGACATCAATTCCCTTCCTAACACTGGACATCTGGAGACGGGACCCTCATTGCTATCACCACACCGCAGGACGACTCGGGTATCGTTAACCATAATTCTATCTGGTATCGAACTTTGAATTTTTCTATTTTTCCGTAAAAGAAATTTTTAGTTTTTTTTTTCACATTTGATTTTTATGGTAATAATTTATTTATTTCATTTTAAATTGAAATAACTTAATCTTGCATGATATTGAGAAGTCACAAGTTGAGAACAAAAATGGAGAAATATTCAAAGGCTCACTTGTTATGTCCAAATGAGCATGCCCTCTTGTCTGCCAGTGATGAAAGTGAACTTGTTACGAGACCGCCCCCTGGGGATAATACGAATGCTATTCATGTAGAAATAGAAACTGACCTTGTGAATAGTCCATCACCCGCTGACAGACACATAGAGACTCAAGGAGATGTTGCCCTTTAAACTTAAAACACAATAACAAACCCAGACACAGCTGTTGGAAACCCCTCCCCCGACACACCAACACCTAATCTGGATTTTATGCAACAAATGCAGACTATGATATCAGAGATTTCCACCCAACTTTCTACACAAATTACACAATTAGCGGTGTTCAATCATATCTTCAAACTTTGAATAGTTTGGTTATATTTCGCTGCCAATTTGACAGCAGTGAATGCTAGTTGTCATTTTCCTTTAGTTTTACTGTTATATAGGTTTAGGCTTAATAGGCTATTGCATTGCATTCCTTATTCATTTACAATTCTCAATTTAATATTAGTTGTAAGATATTCAGTCTACATCAAAAGGTATAATAGCTTAATCCTATGTGTAATTACTTGTTTGTTCTAGTGATATTTTAACTCACTCGTAATTTCCCCTTAAGAAATTTATGTTTATTAATGACTTACAACATTAGATATATTGTTTGCAATTAGTAAATATTTTTCATTATTTTCAATTTCTTTATATTTGAAGTTTTAAGAATATTTCATTCAGATTTAAGCCTATCGGTTTGGCTACAACCGCCATCTTCTATTACTTCCTATTTCTGAAGTCAACATGACTCAAGTTACTATTTAATAACATATAGTTTCTGGCTTGTAAGCTATAAAACCCTAGTTGTTGCTTTCTATTATTTATATTTGATTATTCTGATTGTATCCAGTCTTCGGGATGCAGTCCTTAAGCAGTTTATATGCATTTCATATAGCGTATTGACTTGATTTCCTTTCTTCTACACTACTACTTTTTCTCTAGGCATGGCTTGAAACATTTTTTTTTGGTGTTCGGACTATATCATCTAATAGTCCAAACATCTCATCATACATACATTTGTGGATAATGGATTCTACAGGTGCTGAACTTCATACTTACATACATTTCTTCACGTAAGGAACTATTATTGAAACAATTTCTACACGCTTTCAAACATGGCGTTCTGTGTTGTGGTTAGGCTACATCACTAAATAGCTCGGACATCACATCAAATATACAAATTCCTCTTGCGGAAAAGGATTCTGCAAGTACTAAACTTAATAATGATACATATATTTCTTCGCGTAAGTAATTAATTATTGGTGATACTAGAAGTGCAGTCTATTTTCATACAATTTCTTCGCCTTTAAAACATGGCTGTATTATTGTGATTAGGTTATATCATTAAATAGCCTATTCATCATACTTGACATACAATTTCTCGTTGTGGAAAGTAACTCTGCAAGTGTCACGCTTCACAATTATATATATATATGTATTTCTTCGCAAACGTGATTATTTGTGATGCAAGACATTAAGCGTCATCTTAATTAACCTTGACATTAATTCAATCGTGAGTAGAAACTATACTTTGCAGACGTTCTATACGGCGTCTGTTGACTTTGTGATGTGCACATATCCTAGCCAATCATACATATAATTCTTAGCTTTATCGTGTCAATACACAACTTCTCATCTTTATGGGCAAGTTTGAAACCACGTTCTTATTCCACTCACATCATACATATACAATTCTACTGAAGGGTTACTATGAAAGATGTTGACAAGGTTTACGCGTTCAAATCATAACTTTTAGTCTCATGCGTTGGTATGGATCTACATGTGACATCATACACCAACACTCTACACTAAGAAAGTTGTCAATTGCTACATTAAACTGTAATATGTCTATTATAAAGAAGACTTTTAACTCAGAAGTATATCTTCGTGCTACGTTAGTGCATTCCAATGCACGACAAGTGTGTGAACTTTCAAGAAAGTGAAAGTATATTTTATTTTCGTGTGTTTAGTTTATAATTAAAAGGTCTATGTCATATTGGTGTTTAATTGAGTGATACATGTTTAAACTACTTATTCATTTCATATTCCTTGTTAAAAGCAAGGTGATCCTCCTCGCCAGAGTTTTCATTAGTTGTGGTTTGCACAAGAAGTGCTAAGCACAATTAAAGTTCATACTCGTGTACGTATTAGGGACTACTACAGTCACCTTTACACACAAATATATCCCCCTGATCCTACATCTGGTTCTCTCGGGCCGGAATATTTCCAGCAAGATTGTATTTATAGGCCTATCCTATATCTGGTCCTCTCGGGCTGGAATATTTCCAGCAAGATTGTATTTATAGGCCTATCCTATATCTGGTCCTCTCGGGCCGGAATATTTCCAGCAAGACTGTATTAATAGGCTTATCCTACACCCGTGATATTGCCAGTAAGATTGTATTTATAAGTTATTCCTTCATCTGGTCCTTCCGGCCATGATAGAACTAGCAAGATTGTAATAATACAATAATAATTATACATTATTACACCCTCTGTGTCACATACAGACTTGGGTTGCATACAGGAGGCCCTAGTTTTGGGCGTATTCATGTATGCATGATTATTTCAGCTCAAGAGATAAATAATTATACTTAAGCAGGTAAAGACTGACTTAACATTGATTTGTGCACTGCCATAAGCATTTGAGTCACATGATATCACTCAATGAAGTTTGAAAGTGTACTGTATGATATATATGTGGGCTTATAAACTTTTTGGGTATAGGTACACTGGAATCTCACTATCTACTGATGCAGGAAACAGCTCAATCTGGATAAATAACTGGATGAATACTAACAGGAAAGCTAGGAAGAACGTGCGGAAGCCAACCCTGCCGTAGATCTTATCTTTTGGCGGAAGGAGGATCCAAAACGTTTGCCCACACAAGACAATTGGAAAAACAATGTTCTTGTAGTATTTTTAATAACAATTCTCAACATACAACAGAAAATAAGAGTAAGACAAACCACTCAATAAGAAAGTGTATGAGAAATTTAGGCTTTCAAACATATGAATATATATATATAGACCTATGTAATCAAATAGATTGAATAAAATACTCTATCCAAGAAAATGTTCTAATTCAATACCACTAAAATTAATCCCATGAAACAAATCCACTGAGGATTCAAGCAGAAGTGAGTAAGAAAAGACTCCTCACGAATCTATACTCTGTCAGGTAAACCAATCAGTCAAGGGTCGAATAATGTCATCACACGATATCACGAATCGCAGGAATTATTTAGAATCGTTAACAGTACACGAAGATGGTTTTCCACCAATACAGAAATTAGCAAATAGGATATAATTCAATAGATAAATGTTAAGAAACCAATATGAAAGTAATTGACTCAAAATTCAATTAACTAGATCATAGTTAATAATTAAATTTCTCTAAGCAATAAGAATAAGGAATTCCATGTATTGACACCTCACCACATAATAAATATAATGGAATTATCCCAGAATAGCATAGAGAGAATTAGTAACGGGTATTACATGTGGACAGTTTCTCTCCACTGTAAGAATTTACCAGATTAGGTCTCAATACAAACGTTATTAAGTTAATTCACTGGATCAGCAATAAACTAAATATCACCTAAATTCTTTAAGTGACTGAGAATACGAACACTGAAATCTTGTACCCACAAGTACAATATTCGTGGAAGTAATTAAATAGGATACAGTTCAAGTAAATAGAAATAATAATTAACAATAACTGTATGAAATTGATGAGTACAATATAGTATACAGAAAAGGCGAAGTAATGATTAAGGTAGTCAACACGAAAATGGTTTCTCTCTAAGAAGGGAGTTTCTTCACTATATATATAATATCCTCAATACTGAAATGTAGTGTAGATAAGGAATTATGAAATTTTGAATTAAATACACCCAAAAATATCTAAGGTGCAAAGAAATATTTAATTTGAATGAATTAGCAAGGCACTAGGTTATTAGAACCTGAAGGAGTCTATTCTTTATATACCAAGCCAAGTTAATATAGACTAAACCGATTGTACAAGATTCCAATGTGGAGAAAGCCTGAATGTGGCGACATTATCAAAAAAACTTATAATCTTCAATGACGATAACTACACCTGAGATACAATAAAGGTTATATCTAACTTACAAAAGGGCTGTGGCTACACTTCAGAAATGACTTCAGCTTGCTATAAGTTCAAGCATAATAACGTAGGATATTACTAACAGAAATAATCAAAAGGATGAGACAAACTCGCAATATCCAGAAGGCTCTGGAGCACGATCTAGGGGTACGTGACAATGTTTAGTTATGAAAACTACACCCCAAAACACTTTATACAGAATATATATTTAGTTCTCGCAATCACTATGGAATTCTTTAACAGGGAAAATTCTTAGAACGAGATAGACTATATACATATATAATTACTGAAGCTATGTGAATATACAACCGCCAAATCGACTTGCATATTACACATCAGGAAAACGCCCACAGGAGGACGTGACCTCCAAGTCATCCAATATGGCGATCTGCATAAAATAAGCCATCGTCATACTTATTACTCAAACATTGGGACATATAACAGTGCGGATCACTGGGTAACAAGATTAATAAGTTATAATGCGGATGCCCAGCAAACTTGTATTAACCATTATGATATACGGAAATGAAATGTCTCGACTGGATAAGATACTAGATTAATCGGTGAATGTCTCGTAGAGTGAAAGAATTAAATTTATTCATACTAAAAACTTACAAAGTTGCAAGGTACGCATCCTTAAATAATTTCATGAAGCAGACTATTACATCGAAACAGAAGGACGATCTCGAAGCTACAACCACTCTTAACGAAGCGCAAACACCCACTGACTCGGGCTACCGCGTCATACCTTCAGCAAGTGAGAATAGGTGGCAGCACTATACAGTAAGAAAAATAATAATACATATGAGACTCACCAGAGGGCCAAGAAGGCGGATTTTTTAAATCGTTTCATATATATATATATATATATATATATATATATATATATGTGTGTGTGTGTGTGTTAAATATAAACAATTGTGACATCAAGGTAAGTCACATACAGATACACACAACACACTCTGTCAACAGTACATTGACACACAATTCTCTTACACGAACAAGATCCATAACTTTCTTCGCAATTCAATACTCATCAAAGTTGTGGTCTTATTGCAAGTAGTTGCAACCATTCTACTTTGTCATATGTTTCACTGTTTTCTTGACAGTAAGGTGTCCAGAAGTTTGATCCCATAGGTGGGCAAAACAGTTCTGTGCTTCTTGCATACTATTTCACCTGCATTGCTTCGATGTATCCCGGTAGGCGGGCAAAGTTCAACATTGTTTTCATTCTTCACATACCTATTCTTGAATCATGGAAGATAAAACATTAAGACAGGTCGAAGACCTGAAAAGAAAACGTACTCTTCTTAAGGCACAACTATCGCGTCAGTGTAAATACATTGCTGATCTTAATGCGTCAGGTGAACTCAATCACCAACAATTATTAAAGCGTAAAGACATTCTTGAAAAAAACATTTGATAAGTTCATACTAATTCAAGATCAAATTAAAGGATTTCAGCCGACAGATGCTGAAATTAATTACCATGAAGAAGTCGAAAATGACCTTATTGAAGCTATTTCTAAAGTAGAAATATTGATTAAGATCGCGCAGTCAAGTTAGAAACTCCATCTGAACTTGCTGAAACGCAGCAGGTAATTTCAAATAAGACTGCTGAACTGCAACAAGTCAAAACTCAACTATTGAGTCATATACGAGTAATATCAGATTTTACTCTAACTCGTGAAATCGAGTTACACGCTCTGCTCTCTCGTAGAGACAAAATCAAACAATTATTTGAGAGTTTTGAACTGGTTCAAATCCAACTCGAACAACTCCATGCTACGAACGCTGAAGCCAACTGTTGTGAAGAAATTGAAACAGCATATTTCATAACTATTGCTAAAGTAGAGACTTTAATTAAGCTCTCAAAGCTGAGACAACTAAGAATACAGCTCTTAAACCATATTCAAGTAGTAAACGAGCTCATGATCGAGGATCAGGCATCTTACTTTGAAGCTATTAAAAGCTGCGCTGAAATCAAACAACCATTTCAGTGTTATCAATCTGAACAGTCTCAAATTGAAGACATTGAATCAAGACAGACAAATCCAACGCTATGAACTCGAGGAAGCCTATTACAAGGCACTTACCACACTTGAAGCTTCCATAAAGTCAAACAAATATATGAGCCAGATCCTGTGCTGCGCCTAGTCCGCAACCAATGCTGACTGAGCAAAACCACGTTTCTCTTCCTAAATTGCCTGAAATAAGGTTACCGACATTTTCAGGTGGTCCCACCATGTGGCTAGAGTTTCGTGACACGTTTACATCCCTGATACGTGTCTGAGATGGACAAATTTCAATATTTAAAGTCATGCTTGACCCCTGAGGTTATGACTATTATACATAATATTCCTGTCAGTGCTGCCACATTTAGCATTGCCTGGCAAACTTTGTTAGAGCGTTTTGACAATGACAGACTCATTGCGAATGCCCATTAAGATAATTTATTTTCTCCCCCTTCTATTGATAGAAACTCGGCTGATTCGCTCCAGAGATACTTAGATCATTACATAAGTACTGTCCACGCGCTTCAGTCACTGCAAATTTATATTGAGCTGACTGATCTTATCATTTCAAAAATAATACTGGATAAGCTTTCTCCAGCTATTATTAGAGATTGGGAATCTTCGCATAACGCTGATAAGTTTCCATCGCTAAAGGACTTATTCAGTTTCCTTGAGGCCAAAGTTCGAGTCATTCAAATGACCGACTTAGCTATCAAGTTCCAGTCGAATCAATATCCAGTCAAAAATGTGACTGCGAAATCCAATAATAATTCTAACAACAATCGTAAGTCCACTGAAGCTAAGAATAAGTCTTCGTGGTCTCAACCTATTTGTATATGTTGTAACCGACCTCGTGATCATGAATTATTTCGCTGTGAAGCATTCAAAGCTTTCGCTTTGCCCCAAAGATTTGAATTTGTGAAACGCAACAATGTATGTAATGTTTGCCTGAGAACAGGTGGTCATTCACAAGTTTGTTCTTCTTATACTTGTATGAAGTGTCAAGGTAAACATAGTACTTTGCTTCATCCTTCAAACGCTCCCATACCAGTAAACCCACGTGCCATATTAAGAAGTGGTCCAGTAACTTCAAAGATTCTGTATCCTACAGCAACTGTGTTAATTGCAGATGCTAATGGCGAGTACATTCAGGCTACAGCCATTCTTGATTCAGCTACGACTTGTAATCTAATTACGAATAGATTATTTCAACGCCTTAAACTTAAACCAACTCCTCGTAGAGAATATTTGCAAGGAGTAGTATTTGAAAAGCGCACTCTCTGCAAGGTAGCATCTTTGTCACGGAAATCTGATGTTTCTGATTGGTCGTGCCAAACGAATGCTTTGGTCATACCATGCATAGCCACTTGTAAGTTCCCTCGTGCTTACATAAATACTGACAACTGGAATATTCCAACTAACTTGAATTTAGCAGATGCTAAATTTAACCAACCTAAGTACTTAGATTTGCTCATTGGTACAGAGCTTTTTTCACAAATACTATTATCAGGCAAAATCATGGCTGATGATCTGCCTGGCATACATAATTCAGAACTTGGTTGGTATTTTATGGGCAAAGTCCCTCAACCTGTTACTTCTTCGCAGCATAGTACTCCTATGCAAATTACTGCTTCTAAACATACGAATGTTTCTAAGCAAACGACTTCTCGCAGCAAAGCTAAAGCAGCTAATAGGCGTGAGAAGACTCGTGTCAAACAAGCTCATTCTAATCGCTCATTCCCTAGTTCTGACTCGTCAATCGATTCAAACTACTCTGCTTTCTTGCACTCAGAATCAGCTGTGGATGAACAATTGGCTAGGTTTTGGGAATTAGAAGCTGTCAATAATTCTGCTCCATTCCATGATGAATCGGAATGCGAGAAACATTTTTCTCAAACTACCACCAGAGATGACTCTGGAAGATATATAGTTAAACTTCCTTTTACTGCTCCGCCTGATACATTAGGTAGCACTAAGCAACAAGAATACAAACGATTTCAGCTCTTAGAAAAGACTCATCCGACGAATGCTTACGTAATGAATATGTTAAGTTCATGCAAGAATATGAAGATTTAGGTCATATGTAACGAGCTGACCACATTACTAACACTCCTTGTGAATACATTATTCCTCATCACCCAGTAATTAAGCCTAGTAGCACTACTACAAAGGTTAGAGTAGTCTGCGATGCTTCAGCTAAGTCATCTAATGAAAAATCCTTGAATGACACTTTAGCTATAGGTCCCGCTTGGCTGTCCAAAGAAGATTCCACTTCTTCTCATAGGGAACCTATCAAACTTATTCAAGCACTACCAGAAGTGCGGATTTCTGCCTTTCTTCAAAGTCAGCCTCCTGAACTTCTGCCCTATGTATTTAAGTTTTCACATTTGAAGACTCTACGTATTATAGCATATGTTCTACGATTTAAAAATAATTGTAGGCCTGCTAAAATTAAGTTTATAGGTCCTCTCGAACCTAGTGAAATTTCAAATTCACTCTACACTTGTGTGAAAATAATTCAGCAAGTCGAATATCAAGATGAAATCAATGCTTTGACTTCGTCTGATGTCGTTCCTGCGTCTAGTAAAATACACTCACTATGTCCATTCATGGATAGTGATGGTATTCTTCGTGTTGGTGGAAGACTGAAGCACTCAGAATTACCCTTTGATGCGAAGCATCAGATTTTACTTCCAGCTAAGCATCCTTTCACTAAACATCTCATTCGTTTTACACACTTTAAACTATGTCATGCTGGTTCCCAGCTTATCATAGCTCACTTACGGGAAAGGTTTTTGATACCTTCTGTAAGGAGAACAATTCGCTCTGTGATTAGACAGTGTTTCAGCTTTCAAGTTCAACCTTTTCAGCAAAAGATGGCTGATTACCCATCTTCTCGTGTATCTCCTATTGCTCCATTCACTAACGTCAGCATTGACTATGGTCCCTATTCTATTAAATATGGTGGTCCTAGATCAAGGGTTACTACTAAAGCTTATATAGCTGTATTTGTTTGCATATCTACCAAGGCTCTTCACCTTGAGTTAGTCACCTCACTTACTTCCAATGCATTTTAGCAGCCTTATCTAGATTTACTGGTAGAAGAGGTGTACCAGTTTCAGTCACTTCGGATAATGGTACAAACTTTGTTGGTGCTCAAGCTGATATCAAACAAATCGCAGATTTTCTATCTTCTCATGAACATCAATCGAAGGTTCAAGATTCTACGTCACCTCTTAACATATTGTGCAATTGTATTCCCCCTCACAGTCCCCATATGGCTGGCTTGCATCAAGCAGCTGTTCGCTCAGTTAAGCATCAATTGAAAAGAGTAATGACTTCTATGATACTTACCTTCGAAGAGATGTCAACTCTCTTAATTCAAATTGAAGCTATTTTGAATTCACGTCCTCTTGTCACTCTTCATGAAGACGTTGAAGACTTGAATTACCTATATCTCCAGGTCATTTCCTCATAGGAAAACCTTTGATTTCATTACCTACCTCAAACCTATCTAGTAGCACTTCTTTGCCTTCAAGATGGAATGCTATGAATCAATTGCTACTTGGTTTTTGGAAGAAATGGTCCTCTGACTATTTACATTCTCTACAACAACGTTCTAAATGGCTAAAGACTCTTCCTAATGTGGAAATAGGAACTCCTGTTCTCCTACTCGAGGACAACGTTCCCCCTTTACGTTGGGTTATGGGTGTCGTACATTCTGTTCACCCTGGATCTGACGGACTAGTTAGAGCTTCCACAGTTAGAACCTCCACAGGTTTCTACAAGCGACCAATTGTTAAGCTTGCTCCTCTTCCTATTTCTGATAGTGAAGATGAGTAAACCCCTTTATTATTAAAAAGTTTAAATCTACTTATTTCACATAATCTAATGCATTTAAAACTTATTTCCAAGAAAATAATTTGCGGTTGGATAATGGATTCTACAGGTGCTGGACTTCATATTTACATACATTTCTTCACGTAAGGAACTATTATTGAAACAAGAAGTGTATTGAAAAATTCATGAGATTTCTACACGCTTTCAAACATGGCGTTCTGTGTTGTGGTTAGGCTACATCACTAAATAGCTTGGACATCATCTCACTATTCAAATTCCTCTTGCGGAAAAGGATTCTGCAAGTACTAAACTTAATAATGATACATATATTTCTTAGCGTATGTAATTATTGGTGATACTAGAAGTGCAGTCAATTTTCATGAACTTTCTTCGCCTTTAAAACATGGCTGTATTATTGTGATTAGGTTATATCATTAAATACCCTATTCATCATACTTTACGCACAATTTCTCGTTGTGGAAGGTAACTCTGCAAGTGTCACGCTTCACAAATATATATGTATTTCTTCGCAAAGGTGATTATTTGTGATGCAAGATTTTAAGAGTCATCTTCATTAACCTTGACATTAATTCAATCGTGAGTAGAAACTATACTTTGCAGACGTTCTATACGGCGTCTGTTGACTTTGTGATGTGCACATATCCTAGCCAATCATACATATAATTCTTCGCTTTATCGTGTCAATACACAACTTCTCATCTTTATGGGCAAGTTTGAAACCACGTTCTTATTCTACTCACATCTTACATATACAATTCTACTGAAAGGTTACTATGAAAGATGTTGACAAGGTTTACGCGTTCAAATCATAACTTTTAGTCTCATGCGTTGGTATGGATCTACATGTGACATCATACACCAACACACTACACTAAGAAGGTTGTCAATTGCTACATTAAACTGTAATATGTCTTTATTAATAAACTTCATTATGAAGCTAAGCTAAATTTCAACTAGTATAGTATAAAATCAATCCTTAGAAGGTTTTCCGCCTATATACTAGTGTTATCTTACCACATTAACGAATCTAAGTCCGAATTTGCCAAGATTTGTGATGTAAATATATCAAATTTTATTATAGATTCTTGTACATAGTTTAAATTTACATAATTTGTTATATCCCTTCTTTACTCAAAATTGTAGTTTAAAATTTTTACATTTATTGAGTTAGATTCAAAGATTAAAAAATATCTTAGTATAAATTTGATTGTTTATATTGATAAAAGGACATTATGTCATTCTAAAAATATTAGTCTTACAAAGACTCGTCAAATATTCAAATTATAAATCATTCAATTTTAAAAAAGATTTCTAAAATTTATATACTGTATTGAGTACAATTACAATAAATACAATAATACAATACAATAGTGGTACAATTACAATTCTCTCCAGTTAATATATTACGTTAGGTTAAAAGATTTAAATTATTTCAGTATACTTGTCCTATTTACAATTATTTTGAGTTACTCATAAAACTCTTGTCTATAAAAACTGTATATGCATTCAAATTTGAGAGTAATTTTCTTTTTACTCAAGTCTAAAATTATAAAAATATCTGTTTGTGTCGTACAAGTCTTATTGTAATTAACACTTATTTTCTCATTGTAAGCAGATGATATATAGCGTTTATTTGTTGTACCAGTCTAAAATTATAAAATACCTGTTTGTTTCGTTACAAGTCTTATTGCAATTTACACTTATTTTCTTTCTTGTAAGCAGATGATTTTATAGCGTTTTTTGTTGCACAACCCACAAATTCTTATCAGATTCGGCCTTTTTGTCGTTAATGGCGGTATATATCTTGGATATGCATTTCGACAATAATCATGTAATCTTCAGTCCCTAAAATTAATAGTATCTATTAGTAATTCAATCATTGAAAACACAAAAGGAAAAAGACTAAGTTTTCTGAAATGCGGTTGTACTTACTAATTGTTGTCCTGCTATTTAATCCGGTGCCTGTGAGGTCTGGTTGAGCATTAGTTGTTTATTATGTTTCTTGCGGGTTTTATATCCTTTGTAAGTTTCAAAGAGGGCGTTGGTGTCTATGGTGTTTTTGTTAATTATGTTGTCTTTATTTAAATAAATTTCTAAATTTTCTAGTGCATTGAGTTTAAGACTTTTGTTGTGTAAATGCAAGATTTCTAAAGTGTTGTTGATGTCATATAAACCATGGTTATTATTTATTAAGTGGTTGGCAAAGTTAGATTTATTCCGATTATATTTAAAGTCTTTAATATGTTCATTGCATCTTGTTTTGAAAGCCCTACCCGTTTGTCCTATATAAACTTTTTCACAGTCTTTACATGTTAATTTATAAACGCCACTTAGGTTTAGCAAATCTTCTTTGTTGTTGTTATGTTGTTGAAGTTGTTTTTTGAGACTGTTATTAGTTTTAAAAGCTATGTTTGTGTTGTGTTGGGTGATGGGTTTTATTATTTTATAAATTCTGTTATCTGTGTAATTAAATGTTAGGTATTTTGAGTTTTCTTTTTTATTATGATCTGTTTGTTTACTTAATGTTGATATAGGGTTTTGAGATTCCTTAATTTTATTTTTATGTTTGTTTAACATTTTAAACACTAAAGATTTATTATAACCATTGTTGTGTGCAATTTGTGTGATGGTTGTTAGTTCTTTATTGTAATTACGTTTGTTCATGGGTATTGAAATTAATCTATGTATCATACTATTTATGGCTGCTTGTTTGTGACTAATTGGATGGTTAGAGGTGTTATTTATAATGTTGTCTGTGTAGGTTGGTTTCCTGTAGATACTGAATTCGGGTTTATTGTTACGGAAATAAATGTTTAAATCTAAAAAAATTATATTGTAATTGGTGGGTTCTTCAAGTGTAAAATTTAGTTTAATGTGGATTTTGTTAAATTCGTTGGTAATGTCTTGAACATAATCATTGTTACATATAATCAAAATATCATCAACAAATCTTGTATATAATTTTATTTTGTATTTGTTAATGATATTTGTAATTTGAGTTTGTTCTAAATGTTGTAGAAATGTTTCAGATAATATTCCAGAAAGTGGCAACCCCATTGCTAATCCTTCATTTTGTTGGTATAATTTGCCATTGAATTTGAAATAATTTTGTTTAAGAACGGTGTTTAACAGTGTTGTTAATTGTTTCGTAATATTCTCGTTGTATCCATTTTTTAATAATGTTTGATTAATTATTTCGATGGTTTCAATTAAAGGTATATTGGTGTAAAGATTTTTTATATCTAAGGAAATGAATTTTTCGTTGTTATTTATTTTAATGTTTTTTTATTTTGTTTGCTAAATCTACAGAGTTTTTGACTACGTAGGAGTTGCTCAAGTTTAATCTTTGTTTTAATATACTAGATAATTTTCTTGAAATTTTGTATGTTGGAGCATTTCTAAAATTGACTATTGTTCTAATTGGATTGTTAACCTTATGTAATTTTATTAGTGATCTTAGTAAGGGGGGTTTTGGGTTCATATGGATTGCATTTTTCTTCTCGTTATCATTTAAAATGAGGTCTGTATTTTTTAGGGCTTGTTTAAGCGTATTTTGAAACTTATTGGTAGGATCTTGTGTTAACTCAAGAATGTTGTTTTCTTTAAAGAATTGAGTGGTTTTGTCGATATAAACACCATTGTCTATCAGTACGATAGCGTTTCCTTTGTCATCTTTGATATTAGTAATATTATTTTCTTTGAGTTTATTATTTAGCTTTTTAATTTCCTGAATTGTGTTGCTGTTTATATTTTGTGTTGTAGAAGAATTTTTATAGTAAGTTTTCTTTATGTTTTGTGCTATTTGTTCTCGTGTTTTCAATGATTGAATTACTAATAGATACTATTAATATTAGGGACTGAAGATGACATGATTATTGTCGAAATGCATATCCAAGATATATTCCGCCATTAACGACAAAAAGGCCGAATCTGATAAGAATTTGTGGGTTGTGCAACAAAAAACGCTATAAAATCATCTGCTTACAAGAAAGAAAATAAGTGTAAATTGCAATAAGACTTGTAACGAAACAAACAGGTATTTTATAATTTTAGACTGGTACAACAAATAAACGCTATATATCATCTGCTTACAATGAGAAAATAAGTGTTAATTACAATAAGACTTGTACGACACAAACAGATATTTTTATAATTTTAGACTTGAGTAAAAAGAAAATTACTCTCAAATTTGAATGCATATACAGTTTTTATAGACAAGAGTTTTATGAGTAACTCAAAATAATTGTAAATAGGACAAGTATACTGAAATAATTTAAATCTTTTAACCTAACGTAATATATTAACTGGAGAGAATTGTAATTGTACCACTATTGTATTGTATTATTGTATTTATTGTAATTGTACTCAATACAGTATATAAATTTTAGAAATCATTTTTAAAAATTGAATGAATTATAATTTGAATATTTGACGAGTCTTTGTAAGACTAATATTTTTAGAATGACATAATGTCCTTTTATCAATATAAACAATCAAATTTATACTAAGATATTTTTTAAACTTTGAATCTAACTCAATAAGTGTAAAAATTTTAAACTACAATTTTGAGTAAAGAAGGGATATAATAAATTATGTAAATTTATTAAACTACCGGTATGTACAAGAATCTATAATAAAATTTGATATATTTACATCACAACTCTTGGCAAATTCGGACTTAGATTCGTTAATGTGGTAAGATAACACTAGTATTATTATTTAGTATTCTGCCTAGTGGCAGGTCCATGTCTTCGTACGGAGAATTTCTGACGCCAGTGTTTCCTATCTCCAGCTTCGTCCTTCAATCTGCTGTATCTTCTCCCATCTTTCATGTCATCCAGATGTTGTATTCTTCTCCTTCCTCTTCGAGCAGTTCCTTTGATCTTCCCTTCGATGACATCATGTATGAGTCCCTCGTGTCTAAGTATGTGTCCGATCCAATTGGCTTTCCTCTGAATAATTGTATTCAGAATAATTTTCCTCTCTCCTACCCTTGTCAGTACTTCGTCATTTGTCACCCGTTCTGTCCACTTGACCTTCTCTATTCTCCTCCAGCACCACATTTCGAAGCTTTCTAGGTATTTCTTCTCCCTCTTTCTCATGGTCCATGTCTCTGCTCCGTACAGTGCAATGCTCCAGATGTAGCACTTCACCAGTTTCTTTATTAGTTCGAAGCTCAACTTGCTGGTCAGTAGAGTCCTCTTTTTGTTGAATGCGGCTTTGGCCATGGCGATTCTTGTTCGAATTTCATTCGTGCAGTGGGCATCCTTTGTCAGCAAGCTTCCCAAGTACTTGAACTGCTTAACATTCTCCAGTTCTCGATTGTCGACAGTTATCCTCAAGGGTTTCTCTCGTTTTGATATTCTCATTACTTTTGATTTTTCAATGTTAATTTCCATGCCATATTTCCTTCCTGTTTCCACTAATCCGTTCATCATGTATTGCAGTTGTCTTTGATTCTTGGCGAACACTACCAAGTCATCTGCATACTTGATGGTGTTGATGAGGCGTCCTCCTATCCTAAAGTTTCCGCATCCTTTCAAAGCTTCTCTTGCCAGCCAGTCTCCATACAGGTTGAAGAGACTCGATGATAGACAGCATCCTTGTCTGACTCCTCTTCCTATTTCCACTCTGCTTGTTTCTCCGTGTTTTAGTCGTACTTTTATTCTTTGTCCCAAGTACAGGTTGCGAATTAGTCTCCTGTCTCTCCAATTGATTCCTATCTCCCTAAGGATGTTCATCAATTTTATCCAGTTAACTCTGTCGAAGGCCTTCTGCCAATCTATAAAACACGCGCAAACTTCTTCGTTAACAGACAAAACTCTCTCTCCGACAATATCCTCACCGTGCCTATGGCATCTCTGGTACCTTTTCCTTTTCTAAATCCAAACTGGTCTTCTCCCAGTGCTTCTTCAATTTTGTGTTAACACTAGTATATAGGCGGAAAACCTTCTAAGGATTGATTTTATACTATACTAGTTGAAATTTAGCTTAGCTTCATAATGAAGTTTATTAATAATTACTTGACCAGCCAGGCAAAAATCATCAACAAATTCACCAATATCAAAAGGAAATTACATAAGACTATAGCAAACATCTATTTCAATAAATCCTGCAAAAACAATAATGTTATTCCGAACTATATTAATATCAAAACAAATACTAAAACTAAATCAGCCACAAACACAATTAAAACGGCACAAAAACTATGGCTTAACAATGAAATTAAATTTCTTTACAAGAAAAAAATCATTTCTCAGTAATAAATTATACCAACTACACCTTGAAGCTAACAAATTTGGACAACAATAAATTATAGCATTGAAATGAAAATTGCTGCAGAAATGGAAAAGAAATATTTAACCTTAAATAAGAAAATCAGTTATTTGATCAACCAGAAACACAACCCTATCAAGGAACAAGAGCACGACAAAACTCAAAAAATCAAATTTCATCCAAGAATTGCAAATTTGACCAATATTACCTTAAACGAAAAAGAGAACGAAATACTGGAACTGGGTTATAAACATAACTTTAGAAGTAACGAAGAAACTCAAATAAAATCATTAATTGTCGATTGTGAATCAGCTATCAATACGTTAGATCAACCAGCTCAAAATTTGATACGAGAACAAATAGCACAAAACAAAGAAAACTTACTATAAAAATTCTTCTACAACACAAAATATAAACAGCAACACAATTCAGGAAATTAAAAAGCTAAATAATAAACTCGAAGAAAATAATATTACTAATATCAAAGCTGACAAAGGAAACGCTATCGTACTGATAGACAATGGTGTTTATATCGACAAAACCACTCAATTCTTTAAAGAAAACAACATTCTTGAGTTAACACAAGATCCTACCAATAAGTTTCAAAATACGCTTAAACAAGTCCTAAAAAATATAGACCTCATTTTAAATGATAACGAGAAGAAAAATGCAATCCATATGAACCCAAAACCCCCCTTACTAAGATCACTAATAAAATTACATAAGGTTAACAATCCGATTAGACCAATAGTAAATTTTAGAAATGCTCCAACATACAAAATTTCAAGAAAATTATCTAGTATATTAAAACAAAGATTAAACTTGAGCAACTCCTACGTAGTCATAAACTCTGTAGATTTAGCAAACAAAATAAAAAACATTAAAATAAATAACAACGAAAAATTCATTTCCTTAGATATAAAAAATCTTTACACCAATATACCTTTAATTGAAACCATCGAAATAATTAATCAAACATTATTAAAAAATGAAGACAACGAGAATATTACGAAACAATTAACAACACTGTTAAACACCGTTCTTAAACAAAATTATTTCAAATTTAATAGCAAATTATATCAACAAAATGAAGGCCTAGCAATGGGGTCGCCACTTTCTGGAATATTATCTGAAACATTTCTACAACATTTAGAACAAACTCAAATTACAAATATTAACAAATGCAAAATAAAATTATATACAAGATTTGTTGATGATATTTTGATTATATGTAACAATGATTATGTTCAAGAAATTACCAACGAATTTAACAAAATCCACATTAAACTAAATTTTACACTTGAAGAACCCACCAATTACAATATAAATTTTTTAGATTTAAACATTTATTTCCGTAACAATAAACCCGAATTCAGTATCTACAGGAAACCAACCTACACAGACAACATTATAAATAACACCTCTAACCATCCAATTAGTCACAAACAAGCAGCCATAAATAGTATGATACATAGATTAATTTCAATACCCATGAACAAACGTAATTACAATAAAGAACTTACAACCATCACACAAATTGCACACAACAATGGTTATAATAAATCTTTAGTGTTTAAAATGTTAAACAAACATAAAAATAAAATTAAGGAATCTCAAAACCCTATATCAACATTAAGTAAACAAACAGATCATAATAAAAAAGAAAAAACAAAATACCTAACATTTAATTACACAGATAACAGAATTTATAAAATAATAAAACCCATCACCCAACACAACACAAACATAGCTTTTAAAACTAATAACAGTCTCAAATACAACTTCAACAACATAACCACAACAAAGAAGATTTGCTAAACCTAAGTGGCGTTTATAAATTAACATGTAAAGACTGTGAATAAGTTTATATAGGACAAACGGGTAGGGCTTTCAAAACAAGATACAATGAACATATTAAAGACTTTAAATATAATCGGAATAAATCTAACTTTGCCAACCACTTAATAAATAATAACCATGGTTTATATGACATCAACAACACTTTAGAAATCTTGCTTTTACACAACAAAAGTCTTAAACTTAATGCACTAGAAAATTTAGAAATTTATTTAAATAAAGACAACATAATTAACGAAAACACCATAGACACCAACGCCCTCTTTGAAACTTACAAAGGATATAAAACCAGCAAGAAACATAAATACAACTATTGCTCAACCAGACCTCACAGGCACCGGATTAAATAGCAGGATAACAATTAGTAAGTACAACCGCATTTCAGAAAACTTAGTCTTTTTCCTTTTGTGTTTTCAATGATTGAATTACTAATAGATACTATTAATTTTAGGGACTGAAGATGACATGATTATTGTCGAAATGCATATCCAAGATATATACCGCCATTAACAACAAAAAGGCCGAATCTGATAAGAATTTGTGGGTTGTGCAACAAAAAACGCTATCAAATCATCTGCTTACAAGAAAGAAAATAAATGTAAATTGCAATAAGACTTGTAACGAAACAAACAGGTATTTTATAATTTTAGACTGGTACAATAAATAAACGCTATATATCATCTGCTTACAATGAGAAAATAAGTGTTAATTACAATAAGACTTGTACGAAACAAACAGATATTTTTATAATTTTAGACTTGAGTAAAAAGAAAATTACTCTCAAATTTGAATGCATATACAGTTTTTATAGACAAGAGTTTTATGAGTAACTCAAAATAATTGTAAATAGGACAAGTATACTGAAATAATTTAAATCTTTTAACCTAACGTAATATATTAACTGGAGAGAATTGTAATTATACCACTATTGTATTGTATTATTGTATTTATTGTAATTGTACTCAATACAGTATATAAATTTTAGAAATCATTTTTAAAAATTGAATGAATTATAATTTGAATATTTGACGAGTCTTTGTAAGACTAATATTTTTAGAATTACATAATGTCCTTTTATCAATATAAACAATCAAATTTATACTAAGATATTTTTTAAACTTTGAATCTAACTCAATAAGTGTAAAAATTTTAAACTACAATTTTGAGTAAAGAAGGGATATGATAAATTATGTAAATTTATTAAACTATGTACTAGAATCTATAGTAAAATTTGATATATTTACATCACAAATATTGGCAAATTCGGACTTAGATTCGTTAATGTGGTAAGATAACACTAGTATATAGGCGGAAAACCTTCTAAGGATTGATTTTATACTATACTAGTTGAAATTTAGCTTAGCTTCATAATGAAGTTTATTAATAATTACTTGGCCAGCCAGGCAAAAATCATCAACAAATTCACCAACATCAAAAGGAAATTACATAAGACTATAGCAAACATCTATTTCAATAAATCCTGCAAAAACAATAATGTTATTCCGAACTATATTAATATCAAAACAAATACTAAAACTAAATCAGCCACAAACACAATTAAAACGGCACAAAAACTATGGCTTAACAATTAAATTAAATTTCTTTACAAGAAAAAAATCATTTCTCAGTAATAAATTATACCAACTACACCTTGAAGCTTCAAAAACTTTCAAACAAATTTGGACAAGAATAAATTATAACATTGAAATGAAAATTGCTGCAGAAATGGAAAAGAAATATTTAACCTTAAATAAGAAAATCAGTTATTTGATCAACCAGAAACACGACCCTATCAAGGAACAAGAGCACGACAAAACTCAAAAAATCAAATTTCATCCAAGAGTTGCAAATTTGACTAATATTACCTTAAACGAAAAAGTGAAAGAAATACTGGAACTGGGTTATAAACATAATTTTAGAAGTAACGAAGAAACTCAAATAAAATCATTAATTGTCGATTGTGAATCAGCTATCAATACGTTAGATCAACCAGCTCAAAATTTGATACGAGAACAAATAGCACAAAACATAAAGAAAACTTACTATAAAAATTCTTCTACAACACAAAATATAAACAGCAATACAATTCAGGAAATTAAAAAGCTAAATAATAAACTCAAAGAAAATAGTATTACTAATATCAAAGCTGACAAAGGAAACGCTATCGTACTGATAGACAATGGTGTTTATATCGACAAAACCACTCATTTCTTTAAAGAAAACAACATTCTTGAGTTAACACAAGATCCTACCAATAAGTTTCAAAATACGCTTAAACAAGCCCTAAAAAATACAGACCTCATTTTAAATGATAACGAAAAGAAAAATGCAATCCATATGAACCCAAAACCCCCCTTACTAAGATCACTAATAAAATTACATAAGGTTAACAATCCGATTAGACCAATAGTAAATTTTAGAAATGCTCCAACATACAAAATTTCAAGAAAATTATCTAGTATATTAAAACAAAGATTAAACTTGAGCAACTCCTACGTAGTCAAAAACTCTGTAGATTTAGCAAACAAAATAAAAAAACATTAAAATAAATAACAACGAAAAATTCATTTCCTTAGATATAAAAAATCTTTACACCAATATACCTTTAATTCGAGGGCTTAGAGTCAGACAACGTTAACTCCAAAAATGACTTTTTCATTTAAAGGCATTTTTATTATCACAAGTACCATTACTTTCTATCACCATTTTCTTATTTTGATATTTCCAATAGTTTAAAAGTTTTCGGGAGATAACGTTTTGGTTTTTAGTAACAGTTTGGAGTCAGAGAACTTCAACTAGACTTAACGTTCTCTGTCCCTAACTTTTCGCTCGTTTCAAAGGCTTCAACACGAGATAGCGTTCGCTGACTCTAACATTTCATTTTAAAATGTGGAGTTAACGCTAGATGTTCATACTATTACATATTCAATTTAATGATTCACCTTACCAACTGCTCTCAGTTTATTTATTTACGTTTATGTCCGGGATGACGGAAGCGATTGAAGTTTCTTTTTTCTTGTTTTTTCCACGTATGTTTTGATTTTCTGCCATAGTTAATTGTTGACAGCTTACTTCTTAACAACAGCTGCAGTAGTTGTAAGGCCGTGTATAAAAATTAATTGTATCATATTCACTTAGGATTGATTTGGCTGCAGTTCAGGTTTTGCGAGGTTTCTAAGCGTAATAAATTATTGCAGTAAGAGAGTGTATTTTAATGAAAATAGTATGTACAGCAGGGGGAAATTGAAGGGCTCAGAGCCATAGTGGGCCATCTCCACTAGCAGCAAAAATGAGATAGTGACACTTTGCGGTAGTGTTTTGAATTGTGCTTCAAGTATTTAATAATGTGGTCCATGTCCAGGGGCCTCTGATTTATGTATTATTGTGCAGGTATTGCAAAACTTTATTTATAAGTAATTAAACTATGGTTTTCATTTAACTTTACTTTGGTTTCTCCTTTTTCTTTAATGGCACGTGGCCCACTATGGCTCTGAACCCTTCAATTGTTAGTTTACTTAGCCCTACGAGAATCATCTGGAAGATCATATGCAGAACAAAATATTCGACAACAGCAGTCATTGCCCATCACTAAATACAGGCCTTTCTAGCATCTTGGAAGACTGGGCATGCCATGATACATTACACGATGCTTCGAGCCCACTGGTAAGCTGTAGTTGTTACTACTATTATTATTATTATTATTATTATATCATTATTACTGCTACACATTAATATTACCTATGTACAAAATTACACATTATTATATATAGCCTATATAGGCTAATTGGCGTACAATGTTATAAATTATTATTGTATTAATTTATTTTTAAAATTACACTCTTATTGTTCAATCGAGATAATGATGTCTTATTTCCAGGGGCCTATTGCTGTTCCTATCACTGCTCACTTGCCGTCTGATTCAGAAGAAAATCCAACATATGTGCCGGTAACAGATAAAGATATTTCTGCATCTATCAGAGAAAGTAATGGACAGACACAGAATAAAAGAAAGAAGAAAGAAAGAAAACGTAATCCCTCAAATCCTACACAACATTGACTCCAGTAAGCCAGTCAGGTCCTTCTACAACAGTCCCTGTTCAGCATGACTTAGAATCTGTTGTGGTAACTAGTTTAAATAGATCAGCAGTCGATGGAGAAGTAAATATTGATCATCCTAATGAAAATCAAGGAAAGAGAGAGAAAAATGCTAATCCCGGCAACTAGGAAAAAAAAAATAAACGCAAGAAAAATACAGCTGCAGGCATGCCTCATGGATCAACTACTAGTGACAGGGAAACAAGATTTAAGGGTTTTATTAAAAACGACTGTTCAAAATGTCCTAGAACATGTAATTTATTCTGAAGAAGTCAGACTTGAAATTCATATGAATTATTAGAATATTGAAAGTACTGACAATAAAAGACAGTATATCCGAGAACTAATACGAGTAGATGTACAAGATAAAGCATGTATCAAAACAAAAAATAAATCCAAAAGAAAATGTTCTAGGTTTTACTACTTGGTAAAAGGTAATGAGAGAAGGCAGATACGTCAAGGGTTCTTTTTAGCTACTTTTAATATTTCAAACAATGGTAGACAATGTTTTAAAAAAGAGTGATGTTTCCGCCAGGCAACCCGGCCTCTGGTGCGAATAGCAGACCTTGGAATAATTTAGGGTGCGATTCCCGGCGATAACATGTCGAGAATAAATTGGAATGAATGATTTGCAGTTCGAAACACAAATTCTATTGCTTTTCCAACCACAAAGAAAAGTATAACAGTTTGTTTATATGCACATAGAGTGATAATGCTGCTTGGTTAACATAAACATGCGATTTGAGATGAAAATGTTCTTCGTGAATCTTGAAGTTAATGCTCTATCCAGATACACATTTAAATGTATTGACAGACTGTATTCAATCGGAGGACCAGAAATAAATATGAGCTTGCTGAAATGTCACTTCAACAGCTAGGAAAAATTGTATATTTAATGGCTTATGCAAATGATGAGTTTAACTATTCACAACACAAGAAGTTCAAAGCAGTGGTTTAAAATAAACGATTTACACCTTGCTTTCTAAACGATAAAATGTCTATATTTATTTATAAATCGCCGTTACATAAATTCCTTAGGATTGCCTGTCTCATCGAAGCCAAACTAATCCAAGGTCCTTGGAACGTACCTTAGGTATGTGGTTTATGATGTTACTCACGGATTGAATGATTTCCCTTTGAAATTACCAATGTCCAGAGAATTGGTGAAGCACTATTAAACTTCGAAAGGAATCCTTAAGATCCTTAAATTGCGTTGAATGCGATCTTGAAGTTAGTTGAATCACTTAATCCACAATAAAGTTGAAGATAAATGGCTTTTCGCCCGAATTTAGCATTGTTTTGTGATGCTAGGAAGCTTGTAGGTTGAAAAGAGCCCATTGCTCTTGAATAGGAGAAAAAGAACATACATTTTGTTGTCCATTTTTTAAGAAGAAAGAGTAGAATGTTATTAAAAAACAACAGAAGGTTGAAATAATTAAAAAATCTCCAACCCAAGACAATAACTTGATCTTAATATTAAAATAATCAATCAATACATGAAAAAACACTATACTAAATATGTAATTGCAAGAGAAAATAAAAAATAAACAAAGAAATATTAAAATGTGCAAGTATTTAGAAATAAAATAAAATAATTTTGGTATTGAGGTTAAAGCAACAATTGTCAACACATACTTAGAAATGATTGAAATGTAAGCCTATAAAGACAAATGAAAAAATCAAAGCCATCTGAAGTAAATTTATGGCAAGCAAGAAAGAAGGTATTACATGACGTAACAAGTGATGATTAAAATTTTGTAAGTAAGGATCAGACAGCTGAGAACTTTATGTGGCATGAGGGGATAGCTGGCCGTGGAGCATCAGAGGTGGCATCATGTTTGTTGAATCGTTTCAAAATAATCCAAGACGGAAGAATATTTGCTTCATGTCTCACAGTTGTCACGAATAAAATAAGAATGCTATCGATTCAAATGTTTGTTATATGCTGTCAATTTAGATCAAATATTTTTTGAAACAGGATATTCCCAAATGGAGTGTGACACTGTTCCCGCCCACACAGAAAATGCTAGCAAAGTGATAGATATATTCGATCCTTCGGGTTGGTATGCACTATGCTGTGGTCAGAATGGCGACAAAGCAAAGCAAATGCCATGTTACAGAAGTGGAGCAGGAAGGCATTAATGACTTCAATGACTTCCATAAATCTGTGATTAAAAAAAAATGATACCAATGGAAATAGCGTTAGACGGCTAAATATGGAAAGCAGAAAAATGGAAAGACCCGAAAGACCTACGTGGCAAAAGTATAATCCCGTGTACATACCATATTTTCTAAAAAAAGTTTATTTGAAGGCGAGGAAGTGGTACAGGTGAAGAATCAAAGGCACAACGAAGGAATACCAAGACTGCTTGTGTAGTAGCCTATCTGGTATTAGTTATATACAATCGCAACTTTCATTGCAGTGTCCAGTCAATAGGGATAATTTATTTTTTCCCTAATAAATTTTAATGGGCACTACTATCAGTATTATAAGATTTTTTCTTATTAATAAAATTACAATATCAGTATAGTGTTACTGTTTCGTGCTACGTTAACTCCTGTCACCTGATGTTACAGTTTAGAGTCAGAAAACGTTATCTCCGAAAATTATTTATTTTCATTACAGCAAACAGTGGGATTACAATTAATCATACGCCATTATCTTCCGGCAGAATTATTCTTTGTGTGGTAAAAGTTTTAAAGTGTTATCTTCATAAATAAGTAAGTTATCGATAGATAAACAATGATAACAACCTTCTTTTCGTCCTCCTGAAAAGTTGCGTTTTTGGAGTTAAGGTTGTCTGATTCTAACCTCTCGAATTGAAACCATTGAAATAATTAATCAAACATTATTAAAAAATGGAGACAACGAGAATATTACGAAACAATTAACAACACTGTTAAACACTGTTCTTAAACAAAATTATTTCAAATTTAATGGCAAATTATACCAACAAAATGAAGGCCTAGCAATGGGGTCGCCACTTTCTGGAATATTATCTGAAACATTTCTACAACATTTAGAACAAACTCAAATTACAAATAGCATTAACAAATACAAAATAAAATTATATACAAGATTTGTTGATGAAATTTTGATTATATGTAACAATGATTATGTTCAAGAAATTACCAACGAATTTAACAAAATCCACATTAAACTAAATTTTACACTTGAAGAACCCACCAATTACAATATAATTTTTTTAGATTTAAACATTTATTTCCGTAACAATAAACCCGAATTCAGTATCTACAGGAAACCAACCTACACAGACAACATTATAAATAACACCTCTAACCATCTAATTAGTCACAAAAAAGCAGCCATAAATAGTATGATACATAGATTAATTTCAATACCCATGAACAAACGTAATTACAATAAAGAACTTACAACCATCACACAAATTGCACACAACAATGGTTATAATAAATCTTTAGTGTTTAAAATGTTAAACAAACATAAAAATAAAATTAAGGAATCTCAAAACCCTATATCAACATTAAGTAAACAAACAGATCATAATAAAAAAGAAAACTCAAAATACCTAACATTTAATTACACAGATAACAGAATTTATAAAATAATAAAACCCATCACCCTACACAACACAAACATAGCTTTTGAAACTAATAACAGTCTCAAAAAATAACTTCAACAACATAACCACAACAAAGAAGATTTGCTAAACCTAAATGGCGTTTATAAATTAACATGTAAAGACTGTGAAAAAGTTTATATAGGACAAACGGGTAGGGCTTTCAAAACAAGATACAATGAACATATTAAAGACTTTAAATATAATCGGAATAAATCTAACTTTGCCAACCACTTAATAAATAATAACCATGGTTTATATGACATCAACAACACTTTAGAAATCTTGCATTTACACAACAAAAGTCTTAAACTTAATGCACTAGAAAATTTAGAAATTTATTTAAATAAAGACAACATAATTAACGAAAACACCATAGACACCAACGCCCTCTTTGAAACTTACAAAGGATATAAAACCCGCAAGAAACATAATAAACAACTAATGCTCAACCAGACCTCACAGGCACCGGATTAAATAGCAGGACAACAATTAGTAAGTACAACCGCATTTCAGAAAACTTAGTCTTTTTCCTTTTGTGTTTTCAATGATTGAATTACTAATAGATACTATTAATTTTAGGGACTGAAGATGACATGATTATTGTCGAAATGCATATCCAAGATATATACCGCCATTAACGACTAAAAGGCCGAATCTGATAAGAATTTGTGGGTTGTGCAACAAAAAACGCTATAAAATCATCTGCTTACAAGAAGTAAAATAAGTGTAAATTGCAATAAGACTTGTAACGAAACAAACAGGTATTTTATAATTTTAGACTGGTACAACAAATAAACGCTATATATCATCTGCTTACAATGAGAAAATAAGTGTTAATTACAATAAGACTTGTACGAAACAAACAGATATTTTTATAATTTTAGACTTGAGTAAAAAGAAAATTACTCTCAAATTTGAATGCATATACAGTTTTTATAGACAAGAGTTTTATCAGTAACTCAAAATAATTGTAAATAGGACAAGTATACTGAAATAATTTAAATCTTTTAACCTAACGTAATATATTAACTGGAGAGAATTGTAATTGTACAACTATTGTATTGTATTATTGTATTTATTGTAATTGTACTCAATACAGTATATAAATTTTAGAAATCATTTTTAAAAATTGAATGAATTATAATTTGAATATTTGACGAGTCTTTGTAAGACTAATATTTTTAGAATGACATAATGTCCTTTTATCAATATAAACAATCAAATTTATACTAAGATATTTTTTAAACTTTGGATCTAACTCAATAAGTGTAAAAATTTTAAACTACAATTTTGAGTAAAGAAGGGATATAATAAATTATGTAAATTTATTAAACTATGTACAAGAATCTATAATAAAATTTGATATATTTACATCACAAATCTTGGCAAATTCGGACTTAGATTCGTTAATGTGGTAAGATAACACTAGTATATAGGCGGAAAACCTTCTAAGGATTGATGTAATATGTCTATTATAAAGAAGACTTTTAACTCAGAAGTATATCTTCGTGCTATGTTAATTCATTCCAATGCACGAGAAGTTTGTGAACTTTCAAGAAAGTGAAAGTGTATTTAATTTTTGTGTGTTTAGTTTATAATTAAAAGTTCAATGTCATATCATGTTTCATTGAGTGATACATGTTTAAACTACTTATTGATTTCATATTCCTTGTTAAAAGCAAGGTGGTCCTCCTCGCCAGAGTTTTAATTAGTTGTGGTTTGCACAAGAAGTGCTAAGCACAATTAAAGTTCATACTCGTGTAGGTATTAGAGACTATTACAGTCCGCTTTCCACAAAAATATATCCCCCAGATCCTACAAGCTGCACAGAACACTGCTTTAAATAACACCATCAATACACAGAATCAACAATTAAAGAACGAGTTGAATACACAGAATCAACAATTAAATTTTAAAATCACGGCCATGAACACTACTATCAATACACAGAATCAACAGTTAAAAAATGAAATCTCCTCCCAAAATCAACAGCTAAGAAATGAGCTCACCACACAACTGGCGACACAACTCAACACAGAATTAAATACTGTAAGAGCTGACATTAACAGTGAAACCACCCAAGTAAAATCTTTGGTTCAAGAACATAGGACACAAGTAACAAATGATTTACAAACTTTAAACTTTAAACACACATGTCACTAATCAGATTGCTACAATAGAGCAGGTATTGACTACACAAATGGACTCAGTCCGAACACAAATGGACTCAGTTCGAACCCAGGTAAGCGCAGTGGAAAGAGCCACTGAAAGCAATATGACTAGGTTAGTTTCTTTGCAGTCAGAACTTGGTCGATTAAGGCAACGAGTACGTGAGACGAAGGTACTCTGGAACACACAACGGAGAATTTATTGGTACCCCATGTATGTAACACCCCTTCCACTTCGTCTGGATCCCCTGACCCCGTACAACACATTCTGGAAATTCCAGAGAGACTCGCCCCCTTCCTCGATATGACAATGGATAATCATCCAGCAGCTAGTACTAGTCGCGAAAACCAAAACTACAACAACTGTAATTTTTCGCTACCTAATGCTGATTTTCTACCTCCCATATCTCAAGATTCACTTTAGACCAACCCTGTAAAATACATTAAAGATCTAAAAACTTATTTCACCTTGAGAAATGTTCCCAACCACCTTAAAATGATTTTTATTGCACAATCATAGATGCTGCTAGATGGTTTCAGGTCATAAACAATGATAATCAGTTGAACATGAATCAGTTCGAAGAAATGTTTCTAGCTGAATACTGGTCCGATTATGACCAGCAGCGTAAAAGATGTAAGGTATTTCATGGAAAATATAACTTCCTTTGGAAGTTATTACCAAGGGCACCCATACCCAGGGGCAGGGGGGGGGCCGCGGCCCCTCCTAGCTCTCAGGGAAAGGAAAAAATTCTATATTAATAATTATAGTCTGTTTTTTTTCTTTTAAGACAATTATTTGAAAGTCGGTAGAGACATAAGTTTGCAGAAGTTTTACCATATCGACACCATGGAAGCAGAATCCACACTGGATTAGAAAAGGGGATCCTGGGGGTTTGGACCCCCAAAAATCAAAACCTAAAATTCTATTTTTGTATTTTAAAAAAATTAATAAATTAAACAATTTTTGTGGGTGTGTCAAATATGATATAGCAGTTATTTTGTTTCCATAACATAATGAGTAGGCCTGTTATTTCCATTGTTCCTTGTGTTATTTAACTTTTCTTATAAATAGTAATGAGTATTATAACTTAGGTTTGTTTAAGTTTGCATGTCTTAGAGTATGGTAAACAAATTTCCAACTAGTTTTTCAGAGCTAAAATAGCGTAAAATGTTATTTTAATTAATTCAATATTTAAAAATTTTCTGGGGGTGGACCTCCGACTTAGGCTGTTTACGTTGGTATGTCTTAGGGCGGAATTCTGGAATCCTCCTTTCAAGCTCCTTCATTTAAAATGGGCCTTCAATCCTCCTTACATAGCAATTCGTACTCTGGAACCTTCCTTGTTTCGCTTTAGGAAGGATGGCTCCTTAAAGGTGAAAGGGGGCCTGTGATGTCCCTTAAGAAGCACCTTTTCTTATTCTCGAACCTCCCTGTTAGTTTAAAGGAGGAAGTAAGAGAGTTTCCTTATCTTAAATACTGAAGGAAGCCGAGTGGTCGCCTTTTTCCACCCTCTATAGTTTTCAGACGTCAGTTTTCTCACTTCTGTGATATTAGATGGTGAATTTATTGAGATTATGCAACTTATATCAAATTTCAGATTGTACTACAGCAACGTAGGTTAACGATAATGCTACGAAATAATTATTATATTATCTAGAAGTATTAAATAAAAATATGACTACATACATACGACACAAACAAATTAAACTCATTATTATGGGCAAAAAAAAACCGTGAATTTCAAAATAACAGTCCATTGTGAGCAGAATATCTATTAAATAAGCTCCATAAATAACTATTTTTGGAAAAGAATAGCGTACTGTATGTACGGTAGTTCATTATTGTCTATTTATTTAAAAAATTAAGATTGGATATAGTATAAAGTGATCAATGTCACGATAAATGACATTGAAGCGTGGATATAAAATACGTAAATTAGGCCCATGAACATAACTCTTACATATCCATATAACAAAGGAAAGGAGTACTGTCTAATTAACCTTAAAGAATACAAATATATATTTTGAAAGCCAACTATTAGGCCTACAACTGTTTAATTGCATGTATGTTTGATCTCAATACTTATGACAAAACAAAGAGGAACATAATAATAATATAATAATAATGATAATAAATACAGAAGTAATAGAAATAGACCTAACAATGACAATACCATTAAGAATAATTATAGTAGTAGTAGTCTAATAATAATGCAATATAAATATCATAATATAATAAAAATAATAATATAATAAAAATATAATATAATACAAATATAATAATGGGTATTTAATATAAATATAATAATATAATACAAATATAATAATAGGCCTATAATAAAAATATAATAATAGTACTAGAAATAGTATTTAGAAATCTAACAAGAAAATAGTGAAATTCATAATTATAGCACAAGAAGTAGCTTAGATTGTCATAGATATACATGCAAAAAGCAAATTATATTTAAGGACGTAAGTGTAATTGGAACTATACTATACAACAAGCTACCTGTAGAAATTAAGAATGCTGACAAGAAAAATTTCAAAACACTTCTGAAGAAATACTTAATAGAACAATGTTTATATTCTTTAGACGAATTGTAATAACCGATTAGCATATATACATTATTATATTTTGATCAATCACACACTTTTATCCTTAGATCTAGGTTGTAGCAATATTAGGTTGTATAATATTAGCTCTTAGTCTGTAAGCTTGACAATGTCAGAAACTTGTATCAAGTCAATTGACAGCAAATAAATTATTATTATTATTATTATTATTACTAATAATAATAACAATATTAATGAAGAGTACCGGTAATAGAAGCAGCTGCAATATTATAAAAATGTTAGACACATTTTTTATATCATAGACTACATAGTCTTTATGTTCTCAATAAAATAGTACAATAATATGACAATAAAAAGAGGATAGTTCCACCAAGCGGTACGCAGTTTTGTTCTGAGTAGTCCTATAGGCCTATGCACTTTTAACTTTAAAGCAAGTTTCTGTTCATGAAATAACATTTATATGCTTATGTTAACATTCTTTCGGCCTGATGTTACAGGTTAATGTAAGAAAATGCACAAGTCAATGAAAGACGATGAATTCCCAGTTTTTTTTATTTTTTTTTATTTTTTGTATGAAGAATATAATACTTATTCAAGCACATTGATAAAATAGAACACAAGAATGGAATGTGCACAATTTCACATAGATAAAAAAAAAAGTCGCTTTGGGGTGGATTTGAACGTGAGACCTCTCCATTACTAGACATGCACGTTACCCCGAGACCACGAACAAACTGTGAAGTTGAATCGTCCATGCGGGGTGGAAAGAAGGCTATCGCATCAGTGGCTCATAGAATAGAAAAAACACTTACCGTATTTCGACGTTGGACTTTACTTCGGAGCCCTGCTATGTTACATTATGTTACATTATTGTAATATTTCATTCATTGGTACCATAATACGCTGAATATTCGAGTGATAAGTTCAGATGTGTGCCTCGCTGCAGTCCCGTACAACGGAATAAAGACGCTAGTTACTACCAACCTATGCATATCTCAGAGCTTCATGTCGTTATTTATTAAGAGGTCAGGAATTACTAATCTGACATAAAATGAAGTAAACTTCAATCCTGTAATTTAATTGTCATCAATTTTCATAAAATAAATAGTCATTATACAACAGCACTTAATGTATAATCGAACATATGGGAACATTTGTCTTCCATGCAGATGCCAACTGTCCATGGCAACTGAAGGAGGCTTTATAAGCTGTCCTTCATTAAGGACGCTATAAGAAAGAACCGAGAATTTGATTTTGCATTTGAAGAAGGTGCCTTCTTTTTACCCTCCTTTACTAAGGAAGGTTTCAGGAGGAGTTGAAGGCTTGTTCCAGAATTCCGCCCTTAGAGTATGGTAAATAAACTTCCTAACTAGCTTTCAGGGCTAAAATAGCATAAAATGTGATTTTCATTAGTTCAGTATTTAAAAATCTTCCGGGGGTGAACCTCCGACTTAGGTAACAATTTCTCGTTTAAGTTGGCATATCTTAGAGTATGGTAAACAAATTTCCTACCTAGTTTTTCAGAGCTAAAATAGAGTGAAATGTGATTTTCATTAGTTCAGTATTCAAAAATTTTCCGGGGGTAACCCCCGACTTAGGTAACAATTTCTTGTTTAAGTTGGCATATCTTAGAGTACGGTATGTTAAACAAATTTCCTACCTAGTTTTTCAGAGCTAAAATAGAGTGAAATGTGATTTTCATTAGTTCAGTATTTAAAAGTTTTCCAGGGGTAACCCCGGACTTAGGTAACAATTTCTTGTTTAAGTTGGCATATCTTAAAGTATGGTAAACAAATTTAATAACTTGTTTTTCAGAGCTAAAATAACATAACATGTGATTTCAACTAGTTCATTATTTAAAAATTTTCCAAGGGTGTACCCCCGACTTAGGTAACAATTTCTTGTTTATATTGGCACGTAAACAAATTTCCTAAAATAGCGTAAAAAGTGATTTTAATTAGTTTAATATTTTAAAATTTTCTGGGGATGGACCCACGACCCCCTTGCTTGGGGGGTATTCCAAATCCCCTGCCACTTCCGATCCTCCCCGAAATTATTTTGTGGCTACTTCATTGTTGCACTTACATTATTATATTATTAATGTAATGTTACAAACTAACCCAAGAAGTTAAAGGGACAAAAAAAAAATAACTAAAAATTTGGCCCCCCCCCTAGAAAATATCATATGGGCGCCCTTGGTTATTACTCATTGTAAGATAGGTCCACTATTCAAGAATTCTCCTCCAGTGCTAAACACGTGCTATAAATCTCACCTAGACGTTTGTAAAGGTATCGTCAACAGACTACAACATAGATGGTAGAAGCGAAAGCAAAAGCCCAGGCGTGTCAGACGTAAATGGAATCCCATACCTGTTGATTTTGTACTACTTACAGAATTTGTGATTTCGAGTAAGTTGCACAACATACAGCGTAAATTTTCTCTTTTATTTCGTGGACCATTTGTAGTAATAGCAAAATATGGAACAGATACATTCCAATTATCATATCCCAAAAATGCAAAGAAAATCCTTGGAAAGTACAGGAAACACTTACTTAAACCATATCATGTTATGGCACAACACCCTTAATATTGCATATAGATTGTGAACAAGAGGAATAGCGAGGATTGCAAAATGGAAATGAACTTGGACTGGTAAATGTTTTTTCGAGCTGAATTGTAAAATTATTAGAGTGATTTAATTTCCTCATATTAGTTTTTTATCTGACGTCCTAGCACGAATGTACTATTTAAAGTTTAGTGAAATAAAGCCACTACTGATTGCTGAAAAGACAATGAGAATACGAGACTTACCATAGAAAGCATATTATGATCTCGCAGCAATTAGTACGCTATAAATATAAGTGCAATTCAATAAGATTAATGCCCTTTTAGCGACCCAGTGTATATATTTAGTATTATAAGTTAGGCTACCTCCCCTCTGAATACCGTATTGAAGAGCTGAAACATTCATTTGACAAAAAGAAACACACTGTTATTTGATATTGTTATTAATTGAAAATAACACAATGGGATAAGATAATTTTTTACAATTTTATTTACATTTATTGTACAAGTATATAAAGCAACATTGCTTAAAATTTAATTTTTCAAAAAGGTAAAATTATTTTACAAATGTGCATGAAAAACTGATGTCCCCTACCGTCTCCTTCAAACAAATCGAGTAAAGATGTATATGAATATTGCAAAGAGTTATGTGAAAATAAGTGGAAGTATAAAAATGGAAGTAAAGAGTATAAAAAAAGGATTTGTACAACGATACAATGATAATGTGAAAGAATAAGTCGACGAAAGCATGAAAGCATATATAATAAATTGATAAGTTAATAATATGAATTATGATAATGAAAATGAATAAAAAACTACGTAGGAAAAGGAAAAGTACTTTAATGAAAAATATACATAATTACGAGAAGGTATTGGTAAGACACTTTACTGACTAATGAGGAGTAGGCGTGCAATTTGTAACATTTTAATATAATATATGAGTTGTATAGGACAGTAAACGATTTTCCAGGACCTTCTGCATATTTTTAACAAACAACACGTCCGTCACCTGTCCCCCTTTCTGTCTCCATCATACTTTATCGGGAAACGACCCTGATAGATTAAGATCGAATGATGAACTACCGCTGATCTCACTAGCTGGCAACCCCTTTTCAATCAACCCGATCCAAGAACCCCTAATAAATAACGACCCAACTTGTGAATCAATCCAACGAACCCTTACAAAATAGCTTCCCCAACTCAGGGCAAACTAACGAACGCCTTCTAACCGCTCTGAAATCCCCCTTGATTAAACTGCTACGACCCGCGACAGCAGCCCCTATCATTTGACTTCCCACACTACACACCTAACCCCAGACATCAATAACTCATGACAGATGATGACTACAACAAGACGTATTCTGCCAAATGAAATAGGACAACACTAACTACAACTTGATATACTACACTACATAATTAATAACCCCTTTATAGCATTTTAATCGGACACTATTAATAACTCCTATAAATTCAATCGGACAGAGTGGAGACTTATACCATTCGAAGCGGATTAAAAAACCTCATCTGATGAAAACAATACTAATGATGATAACCTTCAGTTATCACAGTTATCAGCAGATACATATTTTGTGGGCAGTACATTTCCGGTTAGCGAGACACTGTGGAGCCATCATTAATAGTAACAGAATGAATTAATGACCAAGACAAAGTTTGCGTCACTCAACCGACAAATCTTTAAACCCTATAGGAGACCAACTAAGTTTAAGCCAATTAGCGAAAACTAAAGGAATGAATTGACCAATGACAAATTATCACGAAACCGAACTCTAAGGAATATTACTAGCGACACAGAGAGACGAAGCCCCACTCGAAAAACGCACTTCCGAGAGACTACTTCAACATCAGGACTTATAGAGACAACTTCGAAATACGACTTCAACTGATTACGGTTGCATAACATTCCACTAAACTTGTATTATAAAGCATTAAATCCGCGCATATAGAAATAGATTGCAATTATATAATTTTACATCGATGCGCGTATGTATTTAAAAGAATGATATTTAATTGGAAAGTGCATAAATTAATAAAAGTGATTAAGACATTAATTGAATCAGAGCGGAGCTCATAATTGTCGCCCGAAAGTTATCAAGTATCGAAGTGTAAACTTTATTTTTCAGTCCGCGCTATAAGAAATAGAAAAACTAGTAAGATATAATTAAATACAGACATTATTAAGTGAAGCGCGTAGAATCAAGTTATAATGTAGATAAAAGACATTGGACTACGAAGTGCATATAAAATTTTTTATTATACTACCAGTAATTAACAGTATAACGACATACATCATCAAAGATACCTAGAATATTATTTCTGCAAAGTAGCCTATCTTAAATTATTTGGACAGTAAACTTTTTTTCAGGACCTTCTGGATATTTTTAACCACAACATTCTCGTCATCTGCCCCCTTTCTGTCTCCCTCATACTTTATCGAGCCACGGCCCTGATAGATTAAGATCGAATGCTGAACTACCGCTGATCTGACTAGCTGGCAACCCCTTATTAATCACAACGAACCCCTACGAAAAATTGGCCCAACTTGTGAATCAATCCAACGAACCCTTACAAAATAGCTTCCCCAACTCATGGCAAACTAACGAACTCCTATAAAATGGCGCCCTACTTTGGGCTTGAATTTTAAGGTACTGAGGGACAGAGACGACATTTTTGATTAATTAATTTTCAATCTTTCGAAGAGTCGACATCACATCAGAACAACACACTACAATAGAAAAGTACAACAAGTTATAAATTGAGTGTTGAAAATTGTAAGTACATTCAGTGTTAGCTAAATAATAGACAGGCATTTGGATTACTCAACCGCCCCCCCTGGAAGTAACCATCGGCATCAATCCGTTCCTAACACTGGACATCTGGAGACGGGACCCTCATCACCATCACCACACCGCAGGACGACTCAGGTATCGTTAACCATATTTCTGTCTGGTATCGAACTATGAATTTTCTATTTTTCAGTAAAAGAAATTTATAGTTTATTTTTTTTATTTTTTCACATTTGATTTTTATAGTAATATTTTATTTGTTTCATTTTAAATTGAAATAACTTAATCTTGCATGATATTGAGAAGTCACAAGTTGAGAACAAAAATGGAGAAAAATTCAAAGACTCACTTGTTATGTCCAAATGCCCTCTTTTCTGCCAGTGATGAAAGTGAACTTGTTACGAGACCACCCAATGGATAATACGAATGCTATTCATGTAGAAATAGAAACAGACCTTGTGACTAGTCCATCACCCTCTGACACACACATAGAGACTCATGGAGATGTTACTTTTGAAACTTCCAACACAATAACAAACCCAGACACAGCGGTTGTAAACCCCACCCCCGACACACGAACACGTAATCTGGATTTTATGCAACATATGGACACTATGATATCACAGATTTCCACCCAACTTTCTACACAAGTTACACAATTAGCGGCACAGAACACTGCTTTAAATAACACCATCAATACAGAGAATCAACAATTAAAGAACGAGTTGAATACACAGAATCAACAATTAAAAAGTGAAATCACGGCCATGAACACTACTATCAATACACAGAATCAACAGTTAAAAATGAAATCTCCTCACAAAATCAACAGCTCAGAAATGACCTCACCACACAACTGGCTACACAACTCAACACAGAATTAAATACTGTAAAAGCTGACATTAACAGTGAAACCACCCAAGTAAAATCTTTGATTCAAAAACATAGGGCATAAGTAACAAATGAATTACAAACTTTAAACACACGTGTCACTAATCAGATTGCTAAAAAAGGCCAGGTATTGACTAAACAAATGGACTCAGTCCAAACACAAATGGACTCAGTGCGAACCCAGGTAAGCACAGTGGAAAGAGCCAATGAAAGCAATATGACTCGGTTAGTTTCTTTGCAATCAGAACTGGATCGATTAAGGCAAAGAGTACGTGTGCAAGAAGGTAGTGTGAAATAACCAAGGGAGAATTTATTGGTACCCCATGTATGTAAAACCCCCGGACCCCATACAACACATTCCCGAAATTCCAGAGACCCGCCCCCTTCCTAGATCTGTCGCGAAAACCAAAACTACAACAACTGTAATTTTTCGCTAAGTAATGCTGATTTTCCACCTCCCATATTTGAAGATTCACTTAAGATCAATCCTCTAAGAAACATTAAAGATCTAAAACCTTATTTCACCTTGAGAAATGTGCCCGAACATATTAAAACGATTTTTATTGCACAATCATAGATGCTGCTAGATGGTTTCAGGTCATAAACAATGATAATCAGTTGAATATGAATCAGTTAGAAGAAATGTTTCTAGCTGAATACTGGTCCGATTATGAGAAGCAGCGTACAAGACTTAAGGTATTTCATGGAAAATATGACCGTAACAATGGTCAAAGTTATCTTGAATACTTTAGTTCATTATGCGAGAGTAGGCAAATGCTAAATTCGCAAATTAGTGAATCCGATATCTTGAAAGATTTATACTATCATTTCCGCACTGTAATAAGCAATAGCCTCATCGTTGCCTCGCCTAAAAGCAAAGCTGATATCCTAAGATTATGGAAATCCTTGCAAGATCCTGCTACCCATAGCTCTAGGTTCAATCCTCTTCAGGTATATGCTAAAAATACTAAGAGGAAACAAATCACTTTTTTCAGACGCAATCGGACCACACGTCATTTGGGAATGGGATGCGGTCAGGTGTGAACCAAAATTGAGAGGAACAAAACCTGGCGAGTGAAAACCAGACAAATGAGTACAAACAATGTGCAACTCAGAGCCCCGAACCATATTGGCCCCAAAATGATTACCGGCGCTGTACTCGAGACTCATATTGGCGCACGAGAAGCATTCGACCACGCAACTACAATAATTATGCAGGACGGTATAAACACTGTTGCTATCGAGGTCAGAACCGACGTAGTTATGGAAGTAATGAACCCTCTTGGTACAATTGTACTCAATACAACCAAGGATATTTCCGTCCATATTGCCGAGGTAGAAACAATAACAGATATTCCAGGGATAATAAAAAAAACTGTGTAAGAAGCAACATCCCTAATGACAAGAGCAACAGCCCCGTAAATAATGACATTAATGTGACAGAAGAAAGGACACAATCACCCAACGCATTAGTCTTAAGTGATTAAATACTTCAAATTCCTCTTTTACATAATCTGATCCTGGATTAATCGTCATTACGCAAAATGTTTAACAATAGAATACCAGTTCATACTGCAGTACTTTACCACCATTTCAAAATAATAAAGCAGGCTTTAAGGAAAATTAATCACACTGATGTATATAAGAAGTGTGACTAAATTTTGTTTGCTAATACCTTATCTTTAAAAGTGTCGACATGAAAAGAGATTGTAAATAATGTGTAAATATTGTAAATAAACAAGAAAATGTCAACACTAGTAACCCTACAAAAATTTCTGAAAGATACATTAAACAAGTAATGTCATATTTGTGATTACTAATACACAGGCGACACAAGAATTGGTACAAATATCTATAACCAATAAAAGCTATTCTCAATGAAACGAGACATCATGTCACGAAGGAAATTCCTTTGGAAGTTATTACTCATTGTAAGATAGGTCCACTATTCAAGAATTCTCCTCCAGTGTTAAACACGTGCCATAAATCTGACCTAGACGTTTGTAAAGCTATCCTCAACGGACTACAACAGTGATGGTAAAAGCGAACGCAAAAGCCCAGGCATGTCAGACGTAAATGGACTCCCAAACGTTGTGATTTTTTACTACATAAAGAACATGTGATTTCGAGTAAGTTGCACAACAGACAGCGTAAATTAGCTCTTTTATTCCGTGGACCATTTGTAGTAAAAGCAAAATATGGAACATATACATTCCAATTAACATATCCCAAAAATACAAAGGAAACCCTTGGAAAGCACAGGAAACACTTACTTAAACCATATCATGTTATGGCACAACGCCCTTAATCATGCATATAGATTGTGAACAAGAGGAATAGTGATGTTTGCAAAATGGAAATGAACTTGGACTGTTAAATGTTTTTTCGAACTGAATTGTAAAATAATTGGTGTGACTCAATTTTCTCAAATTAGTGTTTTATCTGACGTCCTTGCGCGAATGTACTATTGAAGGTTGAGTGAAATAAAGCCACTACTGATTGCTGAAAAGACAATGAGAATACGAGACTTACCATAGAAAGTATATTATGATCTCGCAGCAATTAGTCCGCTATAAATATAAGTGCAATTCAATAAGATTATTGCCCTTTTAGCGACCCAGTGTATATATTTAGTATTATAAGTTAGGCTACCTCCCCCCTGAATACCTTATTGAAGAGCTAAAACATTCATTTGACAAAGAGAATCACACTGTTATTTGATATGGTTATTAAGTGAAAATAACACGATGGGATAAGATAGATTTTGACAGATTTATTTACATATATTGTACAAGTATATAACACTACATTGCATAAAATTTAATTTTTCAAAAAGGTAAAATTATTTTACAAATGTGCATGAACAACTGATGTCCCCTACCCTCTCCTTTAAACTAATCGAGTAAAGATGTATATGAATATTGCAAAGAGTTATGTGAAAATAAGTGGAAGTAGAAAAATGGAAGTAAAGAATATAAAAAAAGGTTTTGTACAACGATACAATGATAATATGAAAGAATAAGTCGACGAATTAATGCATAGGAAAGCATATATAATAAATTGATAAATCAATAATATTAATTATGATAATGAAAGTGAATAAAAAACTACGTAGGAAAAGGAAAATTACTTTAATGAAAAAATATACATAATTACGAGAAGGTATTGGTAAGACACTTTACTGATTAATGAGGAGTAGACGTGCAATATGTAACAGTTGGACATAATATATGAGTTGTATAGGACAGTAAACGATTTTCCAGGCCCTTTTTCATATTTTTAACCACAACAAGCCCGTCATCTGCCCCCCTTTCTGTCTCCCTCCTACTTTATCGAGCCACGACCCTGATAGATTAAGATCGGATGATGAACTACCGCTGATCTCACTAGCTGGCAACCCCTTTTTAATCACAATGATACAAGAACCCCTAATAAATAACGACCCAACTTGTGAATCAATCCATCGAACCCTTACAAAATAGCTTCCCCAACTCAGGGTAAAACTAACGAACTCCTTCTAACCGCTCTGAAATCCTCCTTGATTAAACTGCTACGACCCGCGACAGCAGCCCCTATCATTTGACTTTCCACACTACACACCTAACTTCAGACATCAATAACACATGACAGATGATGACTACAATAAGACGAATTCTGCCAAATGAAAGAGGACAACACTAGCTACAACTTGATATACAATACTACATAATTAATAACCCCTTTATAGAATTTTAATCGGACATTATTAATAACTCCTATAATTTAAATCGGACAGAGTGGAGACTTATACCATTCCAAGCGGATTATAAAACCCCATCAGATGAAAACAATACTAATGGTGATAACCTTAAGTTATCACCAGATACATATTTTGTGGGCAGTACATTTCCGGTTAGCGAGACACTGTGGAGCCATCATTAACAGTGAAAGAATGAATTAATGACCAAGCCAAAGTTAGCGTCACCGAACCGACAAATCTTTAAACCTTGTAGCAGACCAACTAACTTTAAGCCAATTAGCGAAAACTAAAGGAAAGAATTGACCAATGACAAAATATCACGAAACCAAACTCTAAGGTATATTACTAGCGACACAGAGAGACGAAGCCCCACTCGAACAACGCACTTCCGAGAGACTACTTCAACATCAGGACTTATACAGACAACTGCGACATACGACTTCGACTGATTACGGTTGCATAACATTTCACTAAACTTGTATTATAAAGTATTATATCCGCGCATATAGAAATTGATTGCAATTATATAATTTTACATCGCTGCGCTTAAGTATTAAAAAGAAAGAAATATAACTAGAAAGTACATAAATTAATAAAAGTGATTAAGACATTAATTGAATCAGAGCGGAGCTCATAATTGTCGCCTGAAATTTATCATGTATCGAAGTGTAACCTTTATTTTTCATTCCGCGAGATAAGAAATAGAAAAAATAGTAAGTGATAATTAAATACAGACATTATTAAGTGAAGCGCGTAGAATCAAGTTATTATGTAGATAAGAGTGAACATAACAAATTTTATTATTGTAACAGTAATTAACAGTATAACGACTTACATCATCTGAGTTACCTAGAATATTATGTCTGCAAAGTAGCCTATCATCAATTATTTGGGCAGTAAACGATTTTTCAGGACCTTCTGCATATTTTTAACCACAACATTCACGTCATCTGCCCCCCTTTCTGTCTCCTTCATACTTTATCGAGCCACGACCCTGATAGATTAAGATCGAATGCTGAACTACCGCTGATCTGACTAGCTGGCAACCCCTTATTAATCACAACGAACCTCTAGGAAATAACGACCCAACTTGTGAATCAATCCAACGAACCCTTACAAAATATTTTCCCCAACTCAGGGCGAACTAACGAACTCCTACAAAATGGCGCCCTACTTTGGGCTTGAATTTTAAGGTACTGAGGGACAGAGACGACATTTTTGATTAATTAATTTTAAATATTTCGACGAGCCGACATCACATCAGAACAATACACTACAATAGAGAAGTACAACAAGTTATAAATTGAGTGATGAAAATTGTAAGTAAATTCAGTGTTAGCTAAATAATAGGCAGGCACTTGGATTACTCAACTGCCCCCCTGGAAGAAACCATCGGCATCAATTCCGTTCCTAACACTGGACATCTGGAGACTGGATCCTCATCGCAATCACCACACAACAGGACGACTCGGGTATCGATAACCATATTTCTATCTGGTATCGAACTTTGAATTTTTCTATTTTTCAGTAAAAGAAATTTTTAGTTTATTCCTTTATTTTTTTCACATTTGATTTTTATAGTAATATTTTATTTGTTTCATTTTAAATTGAAATAACTTAATCTTGCATGATATTGAGAAGTTAGAAGTTGAGAACAAAGTGGAGAAGAGTTCAAAGGCTCACTTGTTATGTACAAATGAGCATGCCCTTTTGTCTGCCAGGATTGAAAGTGAACTTGGTAGGAGACCACCCCGTGGATAATATCAATGCTATTCATGTAGAAATAGAAACTGACCTTGTGAATAGTCCATCACCCTCTGACACACACATAGAGACTCAAGGAGATGTTACCCTTGAAACTTCCAACACAATAACAAACCCAGACACAGCTGTTGTAAACCCTACCCCCGACACGCCAACCCCTAATCTGGATTTTATGCAACAGATTTCCACCCAACTTTCTTCACAAATTACACAATTAGCGGCACAGAACACTGTAATACAGTTCTGAATTGCACACCAAGACTAAATAATATTAATTAAAATATACTCATACTAAAACAGTAGGTGATTAAATTAAGGATAATTATTATTCATTAAAATAATATCAAATTGCTAATAGTCATGTTTGGTATCAAAATAAGCAGAATTACGATAAAATTTCATTGCAATTGTTAATAATTTACCTAATGTTGATAGGAATGAACAAACAGAATTCATAAATAATTACACTTTTCTGAGTAAGCAATGGATGTGAGGGAACGGCTGAGGAGTTAGCTGGAATTCCCATTCCTAACATGAGTGTCAGCCAGGTATCAACCCTTTAACAATGGTAACGGTATAGACAAAAACTTCATCGATATTTCTAAAGGACTGGTAATTTTAAGATTGATGTTAAGATAATAGTCTTTTGTATGAAACTAAGTGTGTATATCCATATTTACTAGCACAATGGCAAACTGATGATTATCGCATAGGCCTTCTCGGAGGTGAGAACAATTAAACATTCAATGGGTTTCTTGTAGAGAGAAAAGGGAATTTCCAGATGCCAGTCTAGAAAGTCAATCTTATACTATTGGCTGATAGTAAAATTGTTAGCTTCCAATTATATGTAGCTTAAGTATCACGTGGGGTTAATAGTATGGGGGAAAAAGGCCGGTCCTTATATGGATTTTTCAGTTGTTAAAATTTATGCTAGTGTAAGAGCTATCATTCTACGATCACAAGTCTTTTGGGGCAGTTAGTTCCCCCAGCACCGCGATCGTTCGCGGAGGAAAATATATCTAACTTAGAATATTTTCGGACATTAATTTCTCATACTCAAACATTTGAGGGATATAATTTATTCCACTTAGAAAAATTATCAACCACGGGAGTTTTCATACTCAGCAACGTGCGAGTGAATATTTAAATTGGACTTTAAAAATTATTCACTACATCAGTTTGCTATTAAAATACTCACCAGTAATAATTAACGAGCATTATATTAATTATTGCACAAGTTGTATTTCTGCCATCTGGGATCTGATTTAGTATGACGAATAAAAGCTTTATGTTCAACTTTAAAATTCATTATCATTTATAATAGTCCATGTGCCAGACCCATCGGTCATTATAATTTGGGGGGACTGAATGAAACTTATACCACACGTTCCTGGGGTCATGTGGAGCAAAAAAGTCGGGGGGGGGGCCATCATGAGGAGGTAGCTTTCAAACATGGCGGCCATTCAAAATGGCGGACGACTGTGAATCTTTAAATTCATATATCTCGGGACTGGGTTCATCAATCTTGAATTTTGTTTTTTCAAAATGCAGGTTAATCTTCTGGCTACATGTTTGTTCTACATTTATGTGGCCAAAAAACCAGTATTTATTGGTCAAAACTCTAAAAATCGGAAAAATAGGTTTTTTGACATTTACGTTTTGCGGTTTATTACTCTAACCGTTGGGTATATCGAAAAAGTGTCTGAAACAAAAGTTGTAGAGACACATCTCACATTTAAAACGCAAAAATGAAATCTAAGATCAGATCAATAGAATCAGAGATATCCAGATTCAAAGCGGGCGGAGCGGGGTTGAGCATGTTGACCGAGCGCTCGGTGCAGCCTAGCGAGAGGCGAGACTTGGCGTAAAATCCTGCGCTTTATTTATTTTCAGCCTCAGTAATTGCTTTATTACTAGATAAATTTACATTACCTACTAATGTGCCCTATTTTTAACATGATTATTAAACACTTACTCATAAATACAATTAACAATTTGATATTGTTTATCTGGGAAATGGACGCCAATAATTACCAACTCATATAATATACTGTCAAGGCTTTTATCTCCGATTTTTAAGATGAAATCGTTAAAGGAACTTCAAATAGTCGAAATAATTAAAAAAGGAAAAAAATTATTACAATTTAGGTATGTATCGGAGACTTTTAACAATACTTTCAGAAATGAACAAAGGATGTAAGCAACTAAGAAATAAAAATGCCCATAAAATGCCTTATACAATGTTGAATTAAGTATTCTTCACTAGAATCACTGAAGTCAGTTATTATAATTATTGCTCTCGTCCTTAACTGCCGTTGCTTCGGCAAACCCCTTGCCCCACAGCTCTCGATGATTCAGATTTGAGTTGCTAAGCACGAGTAACTTTTGGTGCACAGTTGATCTTGCAGTGGCACCGGAAAAAAGAAAGTACGCACGCGGTACTGGCAGACCTTCCATCTACTTGACTGATAAGTTACCTGATGTGTCCTTTTCTCACCCATGAGCAAAAGGGTCCAGAATTGGTGGTTTAGTTTCCAGGCTTTTGATCAAAATTCCGGCCTGGTAGTTGGCATGTTTATTGTGTTTTCTCAAGGTGTCTTTACAAAGAGACATTTGGAAGCTCTCAATCTGGCCCTCTGAACATCTGGTAGCGCAGCTCATTTCACCTTGCATTTGGGGGCATACGACTGGAAGACAAATTCTTCTTTGCTGTCATCAACATCATTATACATCATCCAATCTTTGCATAACTTGCTGAACGCTTCAATAAATCTTTGTTCCTTTTTGCACAAAAGCTTAAATCCTTTAACTTTTCCCTTGCCAGTTAAAGCACTGATTGTGTCGCAGCCAGACCAGCAATAATACCGAATACGAGCTGTAAAAAGCTGTTCGCCTAAGGCAGATACTATATGGGAAATTTGCATATCTTTTAAAACTGTTTTGTTTGTTTCCCGATTCAGAAGTTTTTGCTTTTTATGGTTTTTCAAAAACCTACAGCCAAAACTAATACATCTGTATTGATTGAAAAGCAAAGAACTGATTCAGATGATGTAGCGGCGTTCCTTGCATGCAGCATCATTCTGGAATCAGCTTATTCTGTATTGATTGAAAAGCAAAGAACTGATTCAGATGATGTAGCTGCGTTCCTTGCATGCGGCATCATTTTGGAATCAGCTTATTCTTGAGTGCAGAACAGCTCAGGAACATTTTTGCTCCTAATATAAATGATCATGAAGCAGATTTCACCAACTGCTACGAAGATTTATAGGTTTCCAATTATGTTTTCAAATTTCTCCTCTTACAAACTGTAAAAAAAGAATTTTATCGTTATATGTTTGCCGTAACTGTTCCTTAGAAGCGTCCTCCAACAAACCACTCTGTGGCCACCCTTGATTTCACTAAATTTGATATCTTCAGCTGTTCCGCTTTTTTCCCGCTCCAAAGATTTGATCGAAACCTCTGGATAATATTATGTCAACCCTCCGACCTATATTAAAAACCTGCTTGAGAAAATTAGTTGACAATTCGTAAAACGTTTTTTGTTATCTTTTGATGGACTGAAGCACAGCCATTGAATCAATGATGCAGGCCGAATCTTTTTCCGGCAGACTGGCAGGGGTGGTGTATATTTCCAAAAAATTAGCAAACACTGATTTGTAGGTTTTCTTCAAAGGCTCATTAACATTCGCCATAGTCATTGGAAACGGCGCCAGAGGATATCTGAACCCTTCCATCATGAAGTTGTTGGTTTTCTGCAATATAGGTCATTTTGCTGAATAGATTTCGATTGCACTGGAGGATTACTTCTTTGTTTCCAACCTTGGTTTTTTTGCTCTTCTTTAGTCTACTAATCTTAAGACCCACTTTCTTAATACGTTTATGAAACCCTTCTCCTTTAGCTAGCCGAAACGTGAAGTCTTAATAAGCTATTTTTCCCTTGTTTTCCGAATCAATGTGACCAGAAGCTGTTGATTCATCAACATGTATTCCAGTAGGCAAATGTACAATATCTTAAGGGTTGGGATCGAAGAGGTTCGTCCACTCGGCTAGAAGGTCAGTGAGAGTTGTCACGTCTTTCTCATCTCTAAGTGTCCTTGGGCTTTGGAGGTCAGGGTGGCACTGATCTGTTTCGCTGGATGATAGAATGCTGAGGAGGTTCTTTAGCTCTGTACTCAGCATTAACATATTACCGTACTACAGCCTACTTTTTCAGACTGAAATCCTTAGTACCTTCAGGAGTTTGGGTGTCTTTGTTTACAGTCTCTTTGATGGCTTGGTCCACTGGAATTCTAGAAAATGGGTTGCTGCTTCTTATTTGTAGGCCTACTGGAAACCTCCTTCTACATAATATTGGTGAACATATGGGCTCTCCTTTTCTAGTTTAGTTAATTCAAGAAAGTGTTATGATAGATAATGTGAGTAGTTCACTCTATCCAGCGCAAAAATTCAATGCACAATTTTTTCAACAGCAGCTAAAAACAGAAACCAATTTCCTTCTTGATTAGTCCGAAGAAGAACGGAAAGTAGCTCCACTAGGGCGATATATTTCATCCGAAAGGACAACATTTCTTCATTACTTGTAAGCAGATGTATCAAGTAGAGTGGCTTGAACAGAGTACAGAGTTATGGGATATATCTATATATATAAAAATGAATGTATGTGTGTCTGTGTGTGTGTGTGTCCTTTATGCATTACTACACCATTCATCCGATCGCCATGAAACTTTAGGAAGTTGTTGAGTACATTCCCGGGAAGGTTTTCGGCATATTACATTTTTAGTTTTTGCTTATGTTATTGAGTTATGAGTGAAAGACGGGCATAAAACGTGTATTTTAGCGTTTTCGAAGCATCAATTTTTAGTTACACATTTCAATGTCAAATCAATTACAGTAGGCTTTGGCTATTTTTGTCATAAAACCATTACGATCGCTTGAATGTTGTAGCTCACGATGGTCGACTCATTTGTTTATCATGTCAAGGCACGCAGATATATGAAATTTTCAACCAACACCAAAGAGGATTATTATTAAGTGCCAGTATGGTACTTTATGAGATTGTGTGGTGGACGAAAAAATGTATGTCCGTCTGTCTGTCCGTCTGTCTGTCTGTCCGTCTGTCTGTCTGTCCGTGTGTCTGTACGCACCATAACTCAAATATGCTTTTTTGGATTTTCATGAAACTTTGAAAACACATTTATAATGTCCATGGGAAGAACCCTATTGATATTGAACCAAATCGGTTCACCGGTACCGGAGTAATGCCCAATTTAGTGCCTATTTTAATAGATTATATTAGAAAGGCGCCATAGCTCAAATACGCTGTATCCGATTGCCACGAAACTTGGTATACCCATTTATGACGCCCATGAAAAGTGCCCTATTGAATTTGAACCTAATCTGTTGACCGGTACCGGAGTAAAACCCAATTTAGTGTATATTTTAAAGGCGCAATAATTCGAATACGCTTTTTCGGATTTTTATGAAACTTCGTACACGCATTTATAATATCCATGGAAAGACGTCTGTTGATATTCGACCAAATCGGTTGGCCAGTACCAGAATAATGCCCAATTTAGTGCATTTTATGTTAATATATAAGAAGTCGCGATAACTCAAATATGCTCTATTGGATTTTCTTGAAAGTGTGTATACCCGTTTATAATGTACATGGGAAGAAGTCTACTGATATTGGATCAAATCGGTAGACCGGTACCGTAGTAAAACCCAATTTAGTGTCTATTTTAAAGACGCGGTAACTCAAATACACTTTACCGGATTTTTATGAAACTTGGTATACACATTTATAATGTCCATGGGAAGACGTCTATTGATACTGGATAAAATCGGTTGACCTGTTTCGGAGTTATGCTCAATTTAGTGCCTATTTTATGGTAATATACGTATTCGAAAGAATTTATTTAAAAAATGAAAATCAGTTATCTTGACAACATAACCTTTTGTTTTACTGTGATATCTAAGACTTTGGCAATTAAAATACAGTTAGCTATGACAACACTATTGCTTTAAATGCGCTTATCCCATAACTGACCCAGGTGGCTAAGATGGTAACGTCTTGGCGTCACATTCTGGAGTTCCATGGCTCAAATCCCGAAACCGGCCAATTTGACTTCTCTTTATATTCTGCATATCATAACTGCAATCATAACTGATTAAACAAAACATACTGGCACTTTGTTATATCAGTTTACCTGATTTTATTATTATTATTATAAGAGGGATAATCAATATAGGCCTAAATATGGTCAAACGTTGTTCGATTTGGACGAAACTCACTATACAGAGGTTCTCTGGGCCAAGTACCTCGAATCTGAGGTCGCTTTTACCACGCGACGCCTAAATGGGGTCAAACGTTGTTCGATTTGGATGAAACTCACTATACAGGGGTTTTCTGGGCCAAGTACCTCGAATCTGAGGTCGCTTTTACCAGGCGACGCTATCTAATCGTGGTATGTAATTCACGTGATTTAGGTGTTAATAAATATAATGATTTAACTATTATGCTCTTAATTTTTAATTTCTGAAATAATTATCGCGGGCGATCGCTTGATTTTGTAGGTCCATCCTTGACGATTCATTTGTTTAGAATATCAAGTCCCACAGACGTATGAAATTTTCAACCTACACGGAAGAGGGATATTCAATATAGGCCTAAATATGGTCAAACATTGTTCGACTTGGACGAAACTCACTATGCAGGGGTTTTCTGGGCCAGGGAACTCGAATCTGAGGTCGCTTTTACCAGGCGACGCTATCTAATCGTGGTATGTAGTCCACGTGATTTTGGTGTTAATAAATCTAATGATTTAACTATTATGCTCTTAATTTTTAATTTTTGAAATAATTATCGCGTGCGAAGCCGCGGGCACACGCTAGTAGTTCATAATTATTGATGTTCATTTCCCAGGCAAACTGTATAATTGTTAATTGTATTTATTACTCAAATCCGATGCACCGAGAGCTCTGGGTGCAAGGGGTGTACCAAAGCAACAGCAGATGAGGAAGAGTGCAATTATAATAACTGATTACAGTGATTCTAATGAAGAAGACTTATTTCAAGATTGTTCATAATATTATAGGCTATAACGCATTTTATAGGATTTTTTATTTCTTAGTTGCTTACGTCCTGTGTTCATTTCTGAAAGTATTGTTAAAAGTCTCCGATACATACCTAAATTGTAATACCGTACTTTTTTCCTTTTTTAATTATTTCGACTATTTGAAGTTCCTTTAACGATTTCATCTTAAAAATCGAAGATAAAAGCTTTCACAGTATATAATATGAGTTGGTAACTATTGATGTCCATTTCCCAGATAAATGATATAATTCTTAATTGTATTTATCAGTAAGTGTTTAATAATCATGTTAAAAATAGTGCACATTAGTAGGTAATGTAAATATATCTAGTAATAAAGCAATTACTGAGGTTAAAAATAAATAAAGCGCAGGATTTTATGCCAAGTCACGCCTCTCGCTAGGTTGCACCGAGCGCTCAGTCAACACGCTCAAACCCGCTCCGCCCGCTTTGAATCTGGATATCTCGGATTCTATTGATCCGATCTTCGATTTCATTTTTGCGTTTTAAAGGTGAGATGTGTCTCTACAACGTTTGTTTCAGACACTTTTTCGATATACCCAACGATTAGAGTAATAAACCGCAAAACGTAAATGTCAAAAAATATATTTTTCCGATTTTTAGAGTTTTGACTAATAAATACTGGTTTTTTGGCCACATACATATGGAACAAACATGTAGCCAGAAGATTAACCTACATTTTGAGAAAACAAAATTCAAGATTGATGAACCCAGTCCCGAGATATTTGAATTTAAAGATTCACAGTCGTCCGCCATTTTGAATGGCCGCCATGTTTGAAAGCTACCTCCTCATGATGGCCCCCCCCGACTTTTTTGCTCCACATGACCCCAGGAATGTGTGGTGTAAGTTTCATTCAGTCCCCCCAAATTATAATGAAATGGTCAATTTTGGGGGTCTGGCACATGGACTATAAAGAGAAGTGTCATCGATCTGCAAGCCTACCATTCCCGCCTTGAGAAGAGACGAAACCTGCTCGCAACCGACTTGAAGCTACCGGAGCATCATCATCATCATTTTGATATAGAATATCTATATCTGGCGCCCACACCTCACTTTAAACCGACCCGCCGAAACTGCTTTAAAAACACCATCTATACACAGAATCAACAATTAAAGAACTAGTTGAATACACAGAAACAACAATTGAAAAGAGAAATCACGGCTATGAACACTACTATCAATACACAGAATCAACAGTTAAAAAATGAAATCTCACAAAATCAACAGCTAAGAAATGACCTCACCACACAACTGGCTACACAACTCAACACAGAATTAAATACTGTAAAAGCTGACATTAACAGTCAAACCACCCAAGTAAAATCTTTGATTTAAGAACATAGGACACAAGTAACAAATGAATTACAAACTTTAAACACACGTTCACTAATCAGATTGCTAAAGCAGCAGGTATTGACTAGACAAATTGACTCAGTCCGAACACAAATAGACTCAGTGCGAACCCAGGTAAGCGCAGTGGAAAGAGCCACTGAAAACAATATGACTCGATTAGTTTCTTTGCAATCCGAAGTGGATCGATTAAGGCAAAGAGTACGTGCGCAAAAAGGTATTGTGGAACAAACAAGGGAGAATTTATTGGTACCCCATGTATGTAACACCACCTGACCCTGTACAATACATTCCCGAAATTCCAGAGAGACCCGCCCCTTTCCTTGGTCTGACAATGGACTTAATCATCCAGCAGCAAGTCTAGTCGCGGAAACTAAAACTACAACAACTGTAATTTTTCGCTAAGTAATGCTGATTTTCCCACTCCCATATTTGATGATTCACTTAAGATTAATCCTGTAAGATACATTAAAGGTCTAAAACTTTATTTCACCTTGAGAAATGGTCCCGAACATATTAAAATGATTTTTATTGCACAATCATAGATGCTGCTAGAAGGTTTCAGGTCATAAACAATGATAATCAGTTGAACATGAATTAGTTCGAAGAAAGGTTTCTAGCTGAATACTGGTCCGAGTATGAGTAGGACGTACAAGATTTAAGGTATTTCATTTATAATATGATCGCAACAATGGTCAAAGTTATCTTGAATACTTTATTTAATTATGCGAGAGTAGGCAATTGCTAAAGCCGCGAATTAGTGAATCCGATTTCTTGATAGCTTTATACTATCATTTCCGCACTGTAATAAGAAATAGCCTCATTGTTGCCTCGCCTAAAACCACAGCTGATATGCTCAGATTATTGAAATACTTGCAAGATCCTTCTACCCAAACCTCTAGGTTCAACCCTCCTCAGTTATCTGATAACTATACTCAGAGGATACATATTAATTTTCTTCAGACGCAATAGGACCACACCTCATTTGGGAATGGGATGAGTTCAGGTGTGAACCAAAATTGTGAGGAACAAAACCAGGTGAGTGAAAACCAGACAAATGAGTACAAACAAAGTGTAACTCAGAGCCCCGAACCATATTGGCCCCAAAATGATTACCGGCGCGGTGCAAGAGAAGCTATCGACCACGCCCCTACAATAATTATGCAGGACGGTATAATAACTGTGGCTATCGAGGTCAGAACCGACGTAGTTATGGAAGTAATGGACCTTGATGGTACAATCGTACTCAATACGACCCATAATATTTCCGTCCATATTATCGAGGTAGAAACAATAACAGATATGCCAGGGATAATCAAAATAACTATGTAAGAAGCAACACCCCTAATGACAGGAGTAACAGCCCCGTAAATAATGACATTAATGTGAACGAAGAAATGACACAATCACAGTCTTAAATGATTAAATACTTCAAATTCCTCTTTTACATAATCTGTTCCTGGATTAATCGTCATTACGCAAAATGTTTAATAATCGAATACCAGTTTATACTGCAGTACTTTACCACCATTTCAAAATAATTAAGCAAGCTTTAAGGAAAATTAATCACATTGATGTATATAAGAAGTGTCACTAAATTTTGTTTGCTAATAACTTATCGTTAATAGTGTCGACATGACAAAAGGTTGTAAATAATGTGTAAATATTGTATATAAACAAGAAAATTTCAACATTAATAACCCTACAAACATTTCTGAAAGATGCATTAAACAAGTACTGTCATATTTGTGATTACTAATACACACGCGACACAAGAATTGGTACAAATATCTAAAACCAATACAAGCTATTCTCAATGAAACGAGACATCATGTCACGAAGGAAATTCCTTTGGAAGTTATTACTCATTGTAAGATAGGTCCACTATTCATGAATTCTCCTCCAGTGTTAAACCCGTGCCATAAATCTGACCTAGACGTTTGTAAAGCTATCCTCAACAGACTACAACAGAGATGGTTAAAGCGAAAGCAAAACCCCAGGCGTTTAAGACGTAAATGGAATCCCAAACCTGGTGATTTTGTACTACTTAAAGAACATGTGGTTTCGAGTAAGTTGCACAACAGACAGCGTAAATTAGCTCTTTTATTCCGTGGACCATTTGTAGTAAAAGCAAAATATGGAACGGATACATTTCAATTAACATGTCCCAAAAATCCAAAGAAAACCCTTGGAAAGTACAGGAAACACTTACTTAAACCATATCATGTTATGGCACAACGCCCTTTATCATGCATATAGATTGTGAACAGAAGGAATAATGAGGATTGCAAAATGGTAATGAACTTGAACTGTTAAATGTTTTTTCGAACTGAATTGTAAAATAATTGGAGTGATTCAATTTTCTCAAATTAGTGTTTTATCTGACGTCCTTGCACGAATGTACTATTGAAGGTTGAGTGAAATAAAGCCACTACTGATTGCTGAAAAGACAATGAGAATACGAGATTACCATAGAAAGCATATTATGATCTCGCAGCAATTAGTCCGCTATAAATATAAGTGCAATTCAATAATATTATTGCCCTTTTAGCGACCCAGTGTATATATTTAATATTATAAGTTAGGCTACCATCCCTCTGAATAACATATTGAAGAGCTAAAACATTCATTTGACAAAGAGAATCGCACTGTTATTTGATATTGTTATTAAGTGAAAATAACACAGTGGAATAAGATAATTTTTTACAATTTTATTTACATTTATTGTACAAGTATATAACACAACATTGCATAATAATTAATTTTTCAAACAGGTAAAATTATTTTACAAATGTGCATGAACAACTGATGTCCCCTACCCTCTCCTTCAAACTAATCGAGTAAAGAAGTATATGAATATTACAAAGAGTTATGTTAAAATAAGTGGAAGTAGAAAAATGGAAGTAAAGAGTATTAAAAAAGGTTTTGTACAATGATACAATGACAATGTCAAAGAATAAGTCGACGAATTAATGCATAGGAAAGCATATATAATAAATTGATAAATCAATAATATGAATTATGATAATGAAAGTGAATAAAAAACTACGTAGGGAAAGGAAAAGTACTTTAATGAAATATATACATAACTACGAGAGGGTATTGGTAAGACGCTTTACGGATTAATGAGGAGTAGGCATGCAATTTGTAACATTTGGACATAATATACGAGTTGCATAGGACAGTAAACGATATTTCAGGACCTTCTGCATATTTTTAACCACAACACTCCTGTCATCTGCCCCCTTTCTGTCTCCCTCATACTTTATCGAGCCACGACCCTGATAGATTAAGAGCGAATGCTGAACTACCGCTGATCTGACTAGCTGGCAACTCCTTTTTAATCACAACGAACCAAGAACCCCTACAAAATAAGACCCAACTTGTGAATCAATCCAACGAACCCTTACAAAATAGCTTCCCCAATTCAGGGTAAAACAAACCAAGTCCTTCTAACCGCTCTGAAATCCCTCTTTATGAAACTGCTACGACCCGCGACAGCAGCCCCTATCATTAGACTTCCCACACTACACACCTAACTTCAGACATAAATAACTCATGACAGACGATGACTACAACAAGACGAATTCTACCAAATGAAAGAGGACAACACTAGCTACAACTTGATACACTACACTACATAATTAATTACCCCTTTATGGCATTTTAATCGGAGACTATTAATAACTCCTATAATATCAATGGGATAGAGTGGAGACTTATACCGTTCGAAACGGATTAAAAAACCCCATCAGATGAAAACAATACTAATGATGATAACCTTCAGTTATCAAAGTTATCAATAGATACATATTTTGTGGGCAGTACACTTCCGGTTAGCGAGACACTGTGGAGCCATCATTAACAGTGACAGAATGAATTAATGACCAAGCCAAAATTAGCGTCACCCAACCGACAAATCTTTAAACTTTGTAGGAGACCAACTAAGTTTAAGCCAAATAGCGAAAACTAAAGGAAAGAATTGACCAATGACAAAATATCACGAAACCAAACTCTAAAGAATATTACTAGCGACAAAGAGAGACGAAGCCCCACTCGAACAACGCACTTCCGAGAGACTACTTCAACATCAGGACTTATACAGACAACTGCGACATACGACTTCAACAGACTACGGTTGCATAACATTTCACTAAACTTGTATTATAAAGTATTAAATCCGCGCATATAGAAATAGATAACAATTATATAATTTTACTTCGCTGCGCGTAAGTATTAAAAAGAAAGAGATTTAATTAGAAAGTGCATAAATTATTAATAAAAGTGATTAAGACATTAATTGAATCAGAGCGGAGCTCTTAATTGTCGCCCGAATGTTTCAAGTATCGAAATGTAACTTTATTTTTCATTCCGCGCTATAAGAAATAGAAAAACTAGTAAGTTATAATTAAATACAGACATTATTAAGTGCAGCGCGTAGAATCAAGATATTATGTAGATAAAATACATTGGAATAAGAAGTGCATATAACGAATTTTATTATACTACCAGTAATTAACAGTATATCAACTTACATCATCTGAGATACCTAGAATATTATCTCTGCACAGAAATAGAAACTGTCCTTGACCGTATCCTATAAAAGTATGGATTTGTATTACAAGTGTTATTTACTAGCGATTCGGAAGTATAGTATTTTATGAAGTTTTACAACTGTAAACTTAATACTAGTTACAAGAGAATTGGAGACAAACGAATACGTCACTGTTGAATTGGATAGCTTCCTATATAACTACTACTTTAGTCTGGCACTTGTAAAACTGAGCCGCATTTTTACAAATGGATGAAGACTCGTAGAAGGAAATACCAGTGCTCAAGCAGACGTCAGCCACTGGGGTGTTCGAGTTAGTGGATTGGCTTTAAGCCTCTTTTCTCTGATTTCCCTCCTGTTAGACGAATTAGATCCCGGTAATAATGTTATCAGTATCGTGATACTATTTTTCCGAACTGAACAGTGCAATAAATTTTACAGAAACACGTCTCATAGGTCTACAAATATGATTTCAAGTTTTGAGATGAGACATAGGCGAAGACTTTACCGGCTTACAGTATCAATATTCAAGCGTTTTCTACAGTGTCGTTCGTGGCTCAGTGGTTTAAGAACTAAGCTATAGCGCAAGAGGTTGTTGGTTCAAACCCCGGTTGTGGCTTTTTTGTCATAATTTTTTAAAAGCCTAATTGCAGTGACATGTATAAAATTTAAGAATTTACTGCCACACGCTTATATTTGTTTGTTTTCTTAGTATTTTAAAAACGTAAATGCAATTGTTTTTTAAGAATTCGCTGCCACTATCTAGTACCCTATGTCAGTGCAAGCTACGTGTATTTCCATTATGTCAATTCATGTCCAGTGAATGTTTATGTTCAAATGGTCCGCTGTAACCTTCCCGATCTGAGTCAGCCAAATTTGAGCGCAATATGACATCAGCTTTAGGTTTGTGTGCAAAGGAAGAAGGTGCGGGTTTTAGGACACTTGGCTTACGGCGTCGCAGCCACTCTGGTCGGATGCGCTCAAGTGCTGTTCTAGTTCCCGCGTTTACAGACAAAGTAGCTCAGGCCTTTGTTCTAAAACCGAGAATTGTGTGAATAAAACTTAACTTACAAGTTTTATTATTACGCTAAATTATTCTGTAATAATTTACGCTATTTCCAATTTCAAAGCTTTCTGGATCAGTCCTTTAAGTTTATAATACGAGGGCGGTTCGTAAAGTAAGTTCCGATATTTTTTTGCAGAAAACCCTTTATTGTACGTAGGGACTTTTATTACACACCAGTGAACAGTACACCCTTTCAGCTATTTTTCAACATAATTTCCGCTAACATTCAGACATTTGTCATACCACTTCACAAGCTTCGAAATTCCTTCTGCATAAAACTCTTCCGCCTGTGCGTGTAGCCGCCCGTTGACGCTCTCCTTGAGCTCCTCATCGGTTTGAAACCGCTGCGATCCGTTAGTCCAACAAATTTGTGGAAAATGCTCTGAGAGGAGACATGGTGAAACGGCGATTCTCTCTGACCACTTCATCCACTTTTATAACAAGTTCATCATTCATAACAGACGGTCGGCCACTTCGTTCTTCATCATGGACGTTAGTGCGTCCGTCACTAATTTCACGACCTCAACGTCGAACCATAGTGTCACTCATAATGTTCCCGTACACTTCAGTAATCTCACGATGAATTGCTGCTAGGGACATTTGCTTTGTCCACAGAAATCGTATTAATCCACGTACCTCACTCTTGGCGGGATCTATTATCGTTGCGTACATTTCAAACGCCTGTATTGCTGAGATAAATGGCCGAAAACAATCTCACAGTTATACTGCCGTGAGCGTAATGAACCAAACTACACAACGGAACACAGTTCGCGATGCTAGCGCCACTCATTCGCATGTTGTGAGAGAACGGAACTTACTTTACGAACCGCCCTCGTAGTCTGTGAGCATTGTTAAACCATATTTTCGACAGTGAAGCAACTATTAAGTGTAATTATTAAAGTTTATTAATTTTAAACTTATTCAAGTAATTCTACTCTTCACTACAATTCTTTATATGTATAATTCATCAGTGATATAACATTATACATATTTTCCATCACGTGGTGCAATCTGACTTTTCGCGCCATTTTAGTGCATTGTTCAAGTATATGTGTTACATCATTTATTATTTAATTTTCTTTATTTAATCCATCATCCTCTTTCACGTATGAATAAAAGTGCATTGTTAATTTCATGTTATAGATCGTCTTCCAGTAATAATTCGTGAATCCCTGTATCACGTCCTGCGACTACAGTCCTTCTTGTTCTCATATTGAGTGGTCCTCCGAACTATCAGAGATATATTAATGTATCCTATGTATTTCCCATTGTACATTTATAACCTTTTTATTTGATTTCCCTTCATTTTTGGCACTCTGGTAGCCGGATTATTTTGAATACAATCTTACATATTTTACACGTGTATTTGTTTGTTCCGTATTTTCTCGAATTCGTCCTGCATATATCATTAGCTACCGCGCCGGTTCGGTCTACGTGAATTCCAGCATCCCTGAATTGCTGGCCCATGGCAGCATCTAAGTAGCAGTGAACAGATACTTCAAGAAGCTTTGGACTCCGGTCTACAACGAACATCAAGACTGCAGTGATCAGCTGACTTGGATATCATCGTGCAGCAGTGGTAGAAAATCTACAAGAAATACATCTTTCAACTGCAATTAATTTCTTCTTCTCAACATGGAGAGTGAATTAAAAGATTTAACTAAGAAACGTGGTTTTATCAAACGAAAATTCACTTTGATTTAGAAGTACTGTGACAGCATTCGAGAATAAATTGATGTGTTTCAACTGAAAGTTGAGTTTGACAGCCTTCATGAGCTTTGGGACAAATTTGAATGTGTACAAACTCAGATTGAATCTCTCATCGAAGCTGAAGATGAAATAGATTGTCATATGCAATACTATGAAGAAATAAGAAGTAGTTATCGAGTGTTCGAAGCTAAACTCAGTGAACTTATATGTCAACACGAGCATCCAGGGCACAGTTTAGGCTCTAATCACAGCCAACAATCACAACACAGTGGCAATTCACGCCATACATGTCAATCTTCTACTTCACAATGTAACAATAGAATTATACAACTTCCTAAATTTCAACTGCCTACATTCTCTGGCGATGTGACCAACTTCAAACATTTCTACGACACCTTCAGCAGTCTTGTAGTAAACAATGAATCTTTGGATCCAATTAAAATATATCACTATTTATTGTCTTCCTTGAAAGCCCAAGCACACACGCTAATTCAGAATTTACCTTTCACCAGTGACAATTTTGTTGTAGCGTGGAACTTAGTGTGTTCTAGATACAATAATACAAGAGTAATTGCCACAGCCCACATCAGAAATCTACTTTCATTACCAACTATGAAAAATGAAAATGTGACAGAGCTACGCAATCTTCTAAACAAGTTTCAAAGGAATCTAAATGCTGTGGAAGCTCTCAATCTCGAAATTCCATTGCATGAGGTTATGTTGACTCAGTTGATTCTAGATCATCTTGGTGAAACTACACGCAAGGAATGGGAAGGAAAAATTGACTCACAAAGTTTTGCATCTCTTCATTAGCTGATAACTTTTCTAGAAGCTAAGGCGCACTCTTTAGAAGTGTTAGCAACTTCAAGCAACACGTCCAGCCCATCAAAAAGAAAGAGTGAACCACGATCGAAAAAGACTTCAGTTAAAGCAACTCGTCAGTCTTATGTTGCCATTAACAGTGATTTGTGTCCTTGTTGTCAAGATAATCACAAGTTATCTCGGTGCGATAAATTCTTACAGTCAAGTGTAGCAAAACGATGGGATTTGATAAAAGCTAAAGGTTTGTGTGCAAACTGCTTTTCGTCTAATCATAAAAGGGGTCATTGTAAACTTAAACCCTTTTGCAACTGTGGTAAATCTGTGCACAGCAAATTGTTACATAACGACACACGTGACATGAAAAAGTCGCTCACCAGTCCGTTAATAGCTCTGAAACTACAGATAACTTGCCTGCTAGTTATTGCTCTATCAAGGAAACATCCAGTCAAAGGGAGATTCTTTTAGCAACTGCTGCAGTGCATCTGGAAGACAGACAAGGAAACTTAGTGTTGTGTAGAACATTACTAGATTCCGGAAGCCAGCTAAACTTCATAACTGAAGATTTAGCTAAGAAAGTACAGCTACCAACAAAAATTGTCGATACTCACATAAGAGGCATAAATTCGACCTCTTCTTGTAATAACAGTGTCAAAGTTAATATGCGATCCAGGATCCATATCTTCCAAGCTGACTTGAACTGTCTTGTGATACCTCACATTGCAAACAAACTTCCTTTTGTCCGTATCGACCCTACCAAATTTAACATTCCTAGTGAAATTTCATTGGCCGATCCTAAATTTTACATCCCTGGTGATGTCCAACTCCTCATTGGTGCTAGCCTATTTTATCAATTGTTTACCAATGAAAGAATTATCACTCCCAACAATCCCATACTTAGTAACACTGAGTTTGTTGGGTACTTAGCGGATCCGTCCCCAAGACCTCAATTAAAACCAAGAAAGTCACATTTGCTCAACACAACTTGTTCGTAACAGTTGACAATGTTGACACACAACTAAGACGATTCTGGGAATTGGAAGATTTTCCTAAACAAGTGCTTACTAAGGAAGAAAGGGAATGTGAACAACACTACGTACAAAATACTACTCGTGCAGATGATGGTGTTTTTGTCGTGAAACTACCCAAGAATCAACCTGAAGATACATTGAGCGAATCCAGACAGAAAGCTATAAAACGCTTAGGCTATCTGAAACGTAAATTTCAAACCAACTCCATTCTTCGAGAAGATTACACTAAATTCATGCAAGAATATGAAGAGTTGGGACACATGAGAAAGGTTTCACCTCCACAGCCAGGTGAAAAGTGTTTTTATTTACCTCATCACGCAGTCATCAAACCATCTTCTTCTACAACCAAAACTAGAGGTGTTTTCGATGCCTCTGCAAAATCATCTTCAAGCAAGTCACTGAATGACATTCTGAAATTGGGTCCTACAGTACAGGATGACTTGTCTTCAATCATACTTCGTTTCCGAACCTACAAGTATGTTTTCTCAGCTGACATTTCTAAAATGTACAGACGCATAAGAATGCATGAAGATGACCAGAATCTTCAAAGAATTGTGTGGCGTTCGAATACTGAAGACCCATACAAGACTACGCATTAACTACTGTGACTTATGGTACTAAATCTGCTTCATTTTTAGCCATAAGGTCCCTGCATCAGCTATCATTAGAAGAAGGAGCAAAATACCCTCTCGCACGAGAAGCTTTCGACCGCGTCCCTACAATAATTATGCAGGACGGTATAATTACTATGGCTATCGAGGTCAGAACCGACGTAGTTATTGAAGTAATGGACCCTGATGGTACAGTCGTACTCAATACAACCAAGGATATTTCCGTCCATATTATCGAGGTAGAAACAATAACAGATATGCCAGGGATAATCAAAATAACTATGTAAGAAGCAACACCCCTAATGACAGGAGTAACAGCCCCGTAAGTAATGACATTATTGTGAACGAAGAAAGGACACAATCACCCAACGCATTAGTTTTAAATGATTAAATACTTCAAATTCCTCTTTTACATAATCTGATGCTGGATTAATCGTCATTACGCAAAATGTTTAACAATAGAATACCAGTTTATACTGCAGTACTTTACCACCATTTCAAAATAATTAATGTTTCGCCCCCTTTACTCTTTTAGCACAGACGACATATGTACGAAGTCTAGTACAAATGCTTTGTTGAAGTAGACCGGGTTTTTCTCATTTCTAACTAATTTAGCAACGCTACTGCTTATTTTCTGCAATATCTGGTGCCCATACTCCCAGGAAAAAAGGATTTTACTCCAATAACTACCCAGCATTTAGGGGAAAACCTGAAATATGTAGACCAAAATAGAAAAGGGTGATAACCTTGGAGAAAGAGATTTATTTTTAACTTCACCAATTAAACATCGGTCGAAACAATTATTTACAACAAATGCATTAAATAATTTAACAAGCTAACATATCCCATGATCTTAATATCTTACGCTATACCTTAAAATGATCACTTTGGTTATATATACAAAATTGAATAAATCACCTAAAATATCCTCATGAGGGTATTCTTCTAAAACATGGCATAACTACTTATCCCCTCCCCTTGTCCAAGAATATGCATTTATTAGACATTTCAAATAATGTCCTCAAATTTTAATCACTCTGTATGACGAAGAAAACCCCACTTCTTTTAATCACGCTATATATGCGGAAGAACTTCTGCACAATTTTTATAGTGGCAAAATCCGCAAAATTAACTTGAAAAAATGCTCTGGTAAGACGGTGGTAAACTCCAAGAAACCCCGTTTCGAAATAGCTATAAGAATTTAGCCCCTGATCCAACCTGTAGACCAATACTATCTCTTTCAACCCACATTACTAGTCATAGGCAATTAGTCATAGGAGAGAGGTTCTATCTGGTGCTGTGAATTGAGCTCCGGCTTAGCTCAGTTGGTAGAGCATTGGCGCGAATAGCCAAAGGTCCTGGGTTCAAGTCCCAGTGCCGTAGGAATTTTTCTCCTATAATATTCTCATGTAGTGTCCAACAGAGACAATAATCTGTGGTTCATGATTGCTTATATATCTATCTTGAATGTTAACTGTACAATAACTGTGGGAGCCCGGTCACAAAGATCACTACTTAGTGTGCCTCACAGTACTGCATATGACATAACTTGTCTGTCTGTGAGGTAGACCATTAGGGCAATTAGTCATAGGAGAGAGGTTCTATCTGGTGCTGTGAATTGAGCTCCGGCTTAGCTCAGTTGGTAGAGCATTGGCGCGAATAGCCAAAGGTCCTGGGTTCAAGTCCCAGTGCCGGAGGAATTTTTCTCCTATAATATTCTCATGTAGTGTCCAACAGAGACAATAATCTGTGGTTCATGATTGCTTATATATCTAACCACATTACTAGCTCTGTGTAAAATGCATTTGCTAACGGGAGAACATGTGAAAACAACCCATAACAGACGAACTTTAGACTGACTGAAGATTTAAAATAATTACGGATGGTGTAGGCGTAATTTCAAACTAAACTCCAGAATCGCGATACTGCATCATAATTAACTATACCGAAGAACGGAAATTTAGACAAGGCCAAAACTGGGTGAGAAATACTAAACAGAATTACTTGAGATTCCTTAAATTCATGATAGAAAAAGCAAAGATCTCACCCGAAAGCCATGATGAAGACGAAGGTCGCCATCACGGGAAACGCCCACCAAACACTGAGTTGAACTTTCATACGGAGAAACTGCTCGTGCGTGATCCCAATTACAACTGACGTTTCGAAGCACGGACCTGACCTCCCTTGCCTTCATACAGAGGGCAGCACGAGCGAAAACCAATTTCAGAAAGAGAGAAAACAGAGTTTACCACCGGGCGTGTTTTACTAAGCATACATAAAACCTTTACCAAAGATAGCAGAATGCGACAAAACTGTTAGATAATCAAGATATGAGCCGAATTCACGGCTCATTAAGCAAGCTTTAAGGAAAATTAATCACATTGATGTATATAAGAAGTGTTACTAAATGTTTTTGCTAATACCTTATCGTTAAAAGTGTTGACATGACAAAAGATTGTAAATAATGTGTAAATATTGTAAATAAACAAGAAAATGTCAACACTCGTTACCCTACAAACATTTCTGAAAGATACATTAAACAAGTAGTGTCATATTTGCGATTACTAATACACAGGCGACACAAGAATTGGTGCATATATCTATAACCAATTTAAGCTATTCTCAATGAAACGAGACATCATGTCACGAAATAAATTCCTTTGGAATTTATTACTCATTGTAAGGTAGGTCCACTATTCAAGAATCCTCCTCCAGTATTAAACACGTGCCATAAATCTGACCTAGACGTTTGTAAAGCTATCCTCAACAGACTACAACAGAGATGGTTAAAGCGAAAGCAAGAGCCCAGGCATGTCAGACGTAAATGGACTTCCAAACCTGGTGATTTTTAACTACTTAAAGAACATGTGATTTCGAGTAAGTTGCACAACAGACAGCGTAAATTTGCTCTTTTATTCCGTGGACCATTTGTAGTAAAAGCAAAATATGGAACATATACATTCCAATTAACATATCCCAAAAATACAAAGGAAACCCTTGGAAAGTACAGGAAAAACTTACTTAAACCATATCATGTTATGGCACTACGCCCTTAATCATGCATATAGATTGTGAACAAGAGGAATAGTGATGTTTGCAAAATCGAAATGAACTCTGACTGTTAAATGTTTTTTCGAACTGAAATGTAAAATATTTGGTGTGATTCAATTTTCTCAAATTAGTGTTTTATCTGACGTCCTTGCACGAATGTACTATTTAAGGTTGAGTGAAATAAAGCCACTACTGATTGCTGAAAAGACAATGAGAATACGAGACTTACCATAGAAAGTATATTATGATCTCGCAGCAATTAGTCCACTATAAATATAAGTGAAATTCAATAAGATTATTGCCCTTTTAGCGACCCAGTGTATATATTTAGTATTATAAGTTAGGCTACCTCCCCTCTGAATACCGTATTGAAGAGCTAAAACATTCATTTGACAAAAAGAATTACACTGTTATTTGATATTGTTATTAAGTGAAAATAACAAAATGGGATAAGATAATATTTTATAATTTTATTTACATTTATTGTACAAGTATATAAAACAACATTGGATAAAATTTAATTTTTCAAAAAGGTAAAATTATTTTACAAATGTGCACGAACAACTGATGTCCTCTACCCTCTCCTTCAAACTAATCGAGTAAAGAAGTATATGAATATTGCAAAGAGTTATGTTAAAATAAGTGGAAGTAGAAAAATGGAAGTAAAGAGTATAAAAAAGGTTTTGTACAACGATACAATGATAATGTGAAAGAATAAGTCGACGAATTAATGTATAGGAAAGCATATATAATAAATTGATAAATCAATAATATGAATTATGATAATGAAAGTGAATAAAAAACTACGTAGGAAAAGGAAAAATACTTTAATGAAAAAATATACATAATTACGAGAAGGTATTGGTAAGACACTTTACAAATTAATGAGGAGTAGGCGTGCAATTTGTAACATTTGGACATAATATATGAGTTGTATAGGACAGTAAACGATTTTCCAGAACCTTCTGGATATTTGTAACCACAACACGCCCCTCATCTGCCCCCCTTTCTGTCTCCCTCATACTTTATCGAGCCACGACCCTGATAGATTAAGAGCGAATGATGAACTAACGCTGATCTCACTAGCTGGTAACCCCTTTTTAATCACAACGATCCAAGAACCCCTAATAAATAACGACCCAACTTGTGAATCAATCCAACGAACCCTGACAAAATAGCTTCCCCAACTCAGGGTAAAACTAACGAACTCCTTCTAACCGCTCTGAAATCCCCCTTTATGAAACTGCTACGACCCGCGACAGCAGCCCCTATCATTAGACTTCCCACACTACACACCTAACTTCAGACATCAATAACTCATGACAGACGATGACTACAACAAGACGAATTCTACCAAATGAAAGTGGACAACACTAGCTACAACTTGATACACTACACTACATAATTAATTACCCCTTTATGGCATTTTAATCGGAGACTATTAATAACTCCTATAATATCAATCGGACAGAGTGGAGACTTATACAGTTCGAAACGGATTAAAAAACCCCATCAGATGAAAACAATACTAATGATGATAACCTTCAGTTATCAAAGTTATCAATAGATACATATTTTGTGGGCAGTACATTTCCGGTTAGCGAGACACTGTGGAGCCATCATTAACAGTGACAGAATGAATTAATGACCAAGCCAAAGTTAGCGTCACCCAACCGACAAATCTTTAAACTTTGTAGGAGACCAACTAAGTTTAAGCCAAATAGCGAAAACTAAAGGAAAGAATTGACCAATGACAAAATATCACGAAACCGAACTCTAAAGAATATTACTAGCGACAAAGAGAGACGAAGCCCCACTCGAACAACGCACTTCAGAAAGGCTACTTCAACATCAGGACTTATACAGACAACTGCGACATACGACTTCAACAGACTACGGTTGCATAACATTCCACAAAACTTGTATTATAAAGTATTAAAACCGCGCAAATAGAAATACATTACAATTATATAATTTTACATCGCTGCGCGTAAGTATTAAAAAGAAAGAGATTTAATTAGAAAGTGCATAAATTATTAATAAAAGTGATTAAGACATTAATTGAATCAGAGCGGAGCTCTTAATTGTCGCCCGAAAGTTATCAAGTATCGAAATGTAACTTTATTTTTCAGTCCGCGCTATAAGAAATAGAAAAACTAGTAAGTTATAATTAAATACAGACATTATTAAGTGCAGCGCGTAGAATCAAGTTATTATGTAGATAAAATACATTGGACTACGGAGTGCATATATCGAATTTTATTATACTACCATTAATTAACAGTATAACGACTTACATCATCTGAGATACCTAGAATATTATCTCTGCACAGTAGCCTATCTTCAATTAATTTGACAGGAAACTATTTTTCAGGACCTTCTGGATATTTTCAACCACAACATTCTCGTCATCCGCCCCCCTTTCTGTTTGCCTCATACTTTATCGAGCCACATCCCTGATAGATAAAGATCGAATACTGAACTACCGCTGATCTGACTGACTGGCAACCCCTTATTAATCACAATGAACCCTTAGGAAATAACGACCCAACTTGTGAATCAATCCAACGAACCCTTACAAAATAGCTTCCTTAACTCAGTTCAAACTAACGAACTCCTACAAAATGGCGCCCTACTTGGGGCTTGAATTTTAAGGTACTGAGGGACAGAGACGACATATTTGATTAATTAATTTTCAATTTTTCGACGAGCCGACATCACATCAGAACAACACACTACAATGGGGAAGAACAACAAGTTATAAATTGAGTGTTGAAAATTTTAAGTAAAGTCAGTGTTAGCTAAATAATAGGAAGGCACTTGGATTACTCAACCTCCCCCCTGGAAGAAACCATTGACATCTATTCCCCTCCTAACACTGGACATCTGGAGTCGGGACCCTCATCACCATCACCACACCGCAGGACGACTCGGGTATCGTTAACCATATTTCTATCTGGTATCGAACTTTGAATTTTTCTATTTTTCAGTAAAAGAAATTTATAGTTTTTTTTTCACATTTAATTTTTATAGTGATATTTTATTTGTTTCATTTTAAATTGAAATAACCTATTCTTGCATGATATTGAGAAGTCATAAATTTAGAACAGAAATGGAGAAAAATTCAAAGGCTCACTTGTTATGTCCAAATGAGCATGCCCTCTTGTCTGCCAGTGATGAAAGTGACATTGATACGAGACCACCCCGGGGATAATACAAATGCTATTCATGTAGAAATAGAAACAGACCTTGTGAATAGTGCATCATCCTCTGACACACACATAGAGACTCAAGGAGATGTTACCCTTGAAACTTCCAACACAATAGCAAACCCAGACACAGCAGTTGTAAACCCCACCCCCGACACACGAACACCTAATATGGATTTTATGCAACAAATGCACACTATGATATCACAGATTTCCACCCGACTTTCTACACAAATTACACAATTAGCGGGACAGAACACTGCTTTAAATAACACCATCAATACACAGAATCAACAATTAAAACACGAGTTGAATACACAGAATCAACAATTAAAAAGTGAAATCAGGGCCATGAACACAACTATCAATACACAGAATCAACAGTTAAAAAATGAAATCTCACAAAATCAACAGCTCAGAAATGACCTCACCACACAACTGGCTACACAACTCAACACAGAATTAAATACTGTAAAAACTGACATTAACAGTCAAACCACCCAAGTAAATTCTTTGATTCAAGAACAAAGGGCACAAGTAACAAATGAATTACAAACTTTAAACACACGTGTCACTAATCAGATTGCTATAACAGAGCAGGTATTGACTACACAAATGGACTCAGTCCGAACACAAATGGACTCAGTGGGAACCCGGGTAAGCACAGTGGAAAGAGCCATTGAAAGCAATATGACTCGGTTAGTTTCTTTGCAATCAGAACTTGATCGAATAAGGCAAAGAGTACGTGAGCAAGATGGTAGTTTGGAACAAACAGGGGAGAATTTATTGGTACCCCATGTATGTAACACCCCCTGACCCCGTACAACACATTCCCGAAATTCCAGAGAGACCCGCCCCCTTCCTAGAACTGACAATGGACTTAATCATCCAGCAGCTAGTACTAGTCACGGAAACCAAAACTAAAATAACTGTAATTTTTCTCTAAGTAATGCTGATTTTCCCACTCCCATATTTGAAGATTCACTTAAGACCAATCCTGTAAGGTACATTAAAGATCTAAAAACTTATTTCACCTTGAGAAACGTGTCCGATCACCTTAAAATGGTTATTATTGCACAATCATAGATGCTGCTAGATGGTTTGAGGTCATAAACAATGATAATCAGTTGAACATGAATCAGTTCGAAGAAATGTTTCTAGCTGAATACTGGTCCGATTATGGGCAGAAACGTACAAGACTTAAGGTATTTCATGGAAAATATGACCGCAACAATGGTCAAAGTTATCTTAAATACTTCATTTCATTATGCGAGAGTAGGCAAATTAGTGAATCCGATTTCTTGAAATATTTATACTATCATTTCCGCACTGTAATAAGAAATAGCTTCATTGCTGTCTCGGCTAAAACCACAGTTAGCGTCTCCCAACCGACAAATCTTGAAACCTTGTAGCGGACCAACTAACTTTAAGCCAACTAGCGAAACCTAAAGGAAAGAATTGACCAATGACAAAATATCACGAAACCAAACTCTAAGGTATATTACTAGCGACACAGAGAGACGAAGCCCCACTCGAAAAACGCACTTCCGAGAGACTACTTCAACATCAGGACTTATACAGACATCTGCGACATACGACTTCAACTGATTACGGTTGCATAACATTTCACTAAACTTGTATTATAAAGTATTAAATCCGCGCATATAGAAATAGATTGCAATTATATAATTTTACATCGCTGCGCTTAAGTATTAAAAAGAAAGAGATTTAATTGGAAAGTGCATAAATTAATAAAAGTGATTAAGACATTAATTGAATCAGAGCGGAGCTCATAATTGTCGCCCGAAAGGTATCATGTATCGAAGTGTAACCTTTATTTTTCAGTCCGCGCTATAAGAAATAGACAAAATAGTAAATGATAATTAATTACAGACATTATTAAGTGAAGCGCGTAGAATCAAGTTATTATGTAGATAAAAGAGCATATAACAAATTTTATTATAGTACCAGTAATTAACAGTATAACGACTTACATCATCTGAGTTACCTAGAATATTATGTCTGCAAAGTAGCCTATCTTCAATTATTTGGACAGTAAACGATTTTTCAGGACCTTCTGCATATTTTTAACCACAACATTCCCGTCATCTGCCCCCCTTTCTGTCTCCCTCATACTTTATCGAGCCACGGCCCTGATAGATTAAGATCGAATGCTGAACTACTGCTGATCTGACTAGCTGGCAACCCCTTATTAATCACAACGAACCCCTTCGAAATAACGACCCAACTTGTGAATTAATCCAACGAACCCTTACAAAATAGCTTAACCAACTCAGGGCAAACTAACGAACTCCTACAAAATGGCACCCAACATGGGGCTTGAATTTTAAGGTACTGAGGGACAGAGACGACATTTTTGATTAATTGATTTTCAATTTTTCGACGAGCCGACATCACATCAGAACAACACACTACAATAGGGAAGAACAACAAGTTATAAATTGAGTGTTGAAAATTTTAAGTAAAGTCAGTGTTAGCTAAATAATAGAAAGGCACTTGGATTACTCAACCGCCCCCCCTGGAAGATACCATCGACATCTATTCCCCTCCTAACACTGGACATCTGGAGTCGGGACCCTCATCACCATCACCACACCGCAGGACGACTCGGGTATCGTTAACCATATTTCTATCTGGTATCGAACTTTGAATTTTTCTATTTTTCAGTAAAAGAAATTTTTAGTTTATTTTATTTATTTTTTCACATTTAATTTTTATAGTAATATTTTATTTGTTTCATTTTAAATTGAAATAACTTAATCTTGCATGATATTGAGAAGTCACAAGTTGAGAACAGAAATGGAGAAAAATTCAAAGGCTCACTTGTTATGTCCAAATGAGCATGCCCTCTTGTCTGCCAGTGATGAAAGTGACATTGATACGACACCACCCCGTGGATAATACGTATGCTATTCATGTAGAAATAGAAACAGACCTTGTGAATAGTCCATCACCCTCTGACACACCCATAGATAGTCCATGTGCCAGACCCATCGGTCATTATAATTTGGGGGGACTGAATGAAACTTATACCACACGTTCCTGGGGTCATGTGGAGCAAAAAAGTCGGGGGGGGGGCCATCATGAGGAGGTAGCTTTCAAACATGGCGGCCATTCAAAATGGCGGACGACTGTGAATCTTTAAATTCATATATCTCGGGACTGGGTTCATCAATCTTGAATTTTGTTTTTTCAAAATGCAGGTTAATCTTCTGGCTACATGTTTGTTCTACATTTATGTGGCCAAAAAACCAGTATTTATTGGTCAAAACTCTAAAAATCGGAAAAATAGGTTTTTTGACATTTACGTTTTGCGGTTTATTACTCTAACCGTTGGGTATATCGAAAAAGTGTCTGAAACAAAAGTTGTAGAGACACATCTCACCTTTAAAACGCAAAAATGAAATCTAAGATCAGATCAATAGAATCAGAGATATCCAGATTCAAATCGGGCGGAGCGGGGTTGAGCATGTTGACCGAGCGCTCGGTGCAGCCTAGCGAGAGGCGAGACTTGGCGTAAAATCCTGCGCTTTATTTATTTTCAGCCTCAGTAATTGCTTTATTACTAGATAAATTTACATTACCTACTAATTTGCCCTATTTTTAACATGATTATTAAACACTTACTCATAAATACAATTAACAATTTGATATTGTTTATCTGGGAAATGGACGCCAATAATTACCAACTCATATAATATACTGTCAAGGCTTTTATCTCCGATTTTTAAGATGAAATCGTTAAAGGAACTTCAAATAGTCGAAATAATTAAAAAAGGAAAAAAAAGTATTACAATTTAGGTATGTATCGGAGACTTTTAACAATACTTTCAGAAATGAACAAAGGATGTAAGCAACTAAGAAATAAAAATGCCCATAAAATGCCTTATACAATGTTGAATTAAGTATTCTTCACTAGAATCACTGAAGTCAGTTATTATAATTATTGCTCCCGTCCTTAACTGCCGTTGCTTCGGCAAACCCCTTGCCCCACAGCTCTCGATGATTCAGATTTGAGTTGCTAAGCACGAGTAACTTTTGGTGCACAGTTGATCTTGCAGTGGCACCGGAAAAAAGAAAGTACGCACGCGGTACTGGCAGACCTTCCATCTACTTGACTGATAAGTTACCTGATGTGTCCTTTTCTCACCCATGAGCAAAAGGGTCCAGAATTGGTGGTTTAGTTTCCAGGCTTTTGATCAAAATTCCGGCCTGGTAGTTGGCATGTTTATTGTGTTTTCTCAAGGTGTCTTTACAAAGAGACATTTGGAAGCTCTCAATCTGGCCCTCTGAACATCTGGTAGCGCAGCTCATTTCACCTTGCATTTGGGGGCATACGACTGGAAGACAAATTCTTCTTTGCTGTCATCAACATCATTATACATCATCCAATCTTTGCATAACTTGCTGAACGCTTCAATAAATCTTTGTTCCTTTTTGCACAAAAGCTTAAATCCTTTAACTTTTCCCTTGCCAGTTAAAGCACTGATTGTGTCGCAGCCAGACCAGCAATAATACCGAATACGAGCTGTAAAAAGCTGTTCGCCTAAGGCAGATACTATATGGGAAATTTGCATATCTTTTAAAACTGTTTTGTTTGTTTCCCGATTCAGAAGTTTTTGCTTTTTATGGTTTTTCAAAAACCTACAGCCAAAACTAATACATCTGTATTGATTGAAAAGCAAAGAACTGATTCAGATGATGTAGCGGCGTTCCTTGCATGCAGCATCATTCTGGAATCAGCTTATTCTGTATTGATTGAAAAGCAAAGAACTGATTTAGATGATGTAGCTGCGTTCCTTGCATGCAGCATCATTCTGGAATCAGCTTATTCTTGAGTGCAGAACAGCTCAGGAACATTTTTGCTCCTAATATAAATGATCATGAAGCAGATTTCACCAACTGCTACGAAGATTTATAGGTTTCCAATTATGTTTTCAAATTTCTCCTCTTACAAACTGTAAAAAAATAATTTTATCATTATATGTTTGCCGTAACTGTTCCTTAGAAGCGTCCTCCAACAAACCACTCTGTGGCCACCCTTGATTTCACTAAATTTGATATCTTCAGCTGTTCCGCTTTTTTCCCGCTCCAAAGATTTGATCGAAACCTCTGGATAATATTATGTCAACCCTCCGACCTATATTAAAAACCTGCTTGAGAAAATTAGTTGACAATTCGTAAAACGTTTTTTGTTATCTTTTGATGGACTGAAGCACAGCCATTGAATCAATGATGCAGGCCGAATCTTTTTCCGGCAGACTGGCAGGGGTGGTGTATATTTCCAAAAAATTAGCAAACACTGATTTGTAGGTTTTCTTCAAAGGCCCATTAACATTCGCCATAGTCATTGGAAACGGCGCCAGAGGATATCTGAACCCTTCCATCATGCCAAGTTGTTGGTTTTCTGCAATATAGGTCATTTTGCTGAATAGATTTCGATTGCACTGGAGGATTACTTCTTTGTTTCCAACCTTGGTTTTTTTGCTCTTCTTTAGTCTACTAATCTTAAGACCCACTTTCTTAATACGTTTATGAAACCCTTCTCCTTTAGCTAGCCGAAACGTGAAGTCTTAATAAGCTATTTTTCCCTTGTTTTCCGAATCAATGTGACCAGAAGCTGTTGATTCATCAACATGTATTCCAGTAGGCAAATGTACACTATCTTAAGGGTTGGGATCGAAGAGGTTCGTCCACTCGGCTAGAAGGTCAGTGAGAGTTGTCACGTCTTTCTCATCTCTAAGTGTCCTTGGGCTTTGGAGGTCAGGGTGGCACTGATCTGTTTCGCTGGATGATAGAATGCTGAGGAAGTTCTTTAGCTCTGTACTCAGCATTAACATATTACCGTACTACAGCCTACTTTTTCAGACTGAAATCCTTAGTACTTTCAGGAGTTTGGGTGTCTTTGTTTACAGTCTCTTTGTTGGCTTGGTCCACTGGAATTCTAGAAAATGGGTTGCTGCTTCTTATTTGTAGGCCTACTGGAAACCTCCTTCTACATAATATTGGTGAACATATGGGCTCTCCTTTTCTAGTTTAGTTAATTCAAGAAAGTGTTATGATAGATAATGTGAGTAGTTCACTCTATCCAGCGCAAAAATTCAAGGCACAATTTTTTCAACAGCAGCTAAAAACAGAAACCAATTTCCTTCTTGATTAGTCCGAAGAAAAACGGAAAGTAGCTCCACTAGGGCGATATATTTCATCCGAAAGGACAACATTTCTTCATTACTTGTAAGCAGATGTATCAAGTAGAGTGGCTTGAACATGTTTATCTTGAAGTACAGAGAAATGGGATATATAGTTCATAATTATTGATGTTCATTTCCCAGGCAAATTGTATAATTGTTAATTGTATTTATTACTCAAATCCGATGCACCGAGAGCTCTGGGTGCAAGGGGTGTACCAAAGCAACAGCAGATGAGGAAGAGTGCAATTATAATAACTGATTACAGTGATTCTAGTGAAGAAGACTTATTTCAAGATTGTTCATAATATTATAGGCTATAACGCATTTTATAGGATTTTTTATTTCTTAGTTGCTTACGTCCTGTGTTCATTTCTGAAAGTATTGTTAAAAGTCTCCGATACATACCTAAATTGTAATACCGTACTTTTTTCCTTTTTTAATTATTTCGACTATTTGAAGTTCCTTTAACGATTTCATCTTAAAAATCGAAGATAAAAGCCTTGACAGTATATAATATGAGTTGGTAACTATTGATGTCCATTTCCCATATAAATGATATAATTCTTAATTGTATTTATCAGTAAGTGTTTAATAATCATGTTAAAAATAGTGCACATTAGTAGGTAATGTAAATATATCTAGTAATAAAGCAATTACTGAGGTTAAAAATAAATAAAGCGCAGGATTTTATGCCAAGTCTCGCCTCTCGCTAGGTTGCACCGAGCGCTCAGTCAACACGCTCAACCCCGCTCCGCCCGCTTTGAATCTGGATATCTCGGATTCTATTGATCCGATCTTCGATTTCATTTTTGCGTTTTAAAGGTGAGATGTGTCTCTACAACGTTTGTTTCAGACACTTTTTCGATATACCCAACGATTAGAGTAATAAACCGCAAAACGTAAATGTCAAAAAATATATTTTTCCGATGTTTAGAGTTTTGACTAATAAATACTGGTTTTTTGGCCACATACATATGGAACAAACATGTAGCCAGAAGATTAACCTACATTTTGAGAAAACAAAATTCAAGATTGATGAACCCAGTCCCGAGATATTTGAATTTAAAAATTCACAGTCGTCCGCCATTTTGAATGGCCGCCATGTTTGAAAGCTACCTCCTCATGATGGCCCCCCCCCGACTTTTTTGCTCCACATGACCCCAGGAATGTGTGGTATAAGTTTCATTCAGTCCCCCCAAATTATAATGAAATGGTCAATTTTGGGGGTCTGGCACATGGACTAAGGCCATAGAAATAGTCCTGTTTCACCTGAGAAACTCACGTAAAATCAGACTTGAGACGCCGTGCAGAGAAATAAACGCATCTTAAGTACTGCCGGAAGCCTCTCGCTTCAGAACGTATCATGTGAGAGCTGATCAGCTGAGACCAGTATCACGCAGAGTAATAGTCGAGTCTCAAGTCGAGAGTCCCAGCGTGCATAGTAATAGTCGCTGAAACTAGACTTGAGAGCCGTTTGAAGTAGTGAAAATCTCGTTTCACGCAGGTGCAGTCTGGGGACGACTCAAGATCGCGTTCTATTGACAGCATATTTAGCTTATCACCCATATTGTACACAATATACAATCCTAATCGACAGTGGGGGCAGTCATTAGATGCATTGGTCGATAAGGATTCAGAAAATAATAAACACCAGAAGCATACAACAAAGAAATCCTCTTAATTAAGGCAAATTCTGCGCTTCAGCCGTAGGCAGCGTCCTAACAGTAACCTTTGTGTCCAGGTAGTACGTTCAAGCGCAGCGATTTGGTATGTAGAAAGTTTAGCTCTGTGGTAGCGTGCCGGCTTTATGTTCCAAAGGTTCTGAGTTCAAACACTCACCGGGAAGAATTTTTTTTTTCTTGGGTATCATTTTCGAAATCTGCATCCCTTAACAATTTAAAAAAAATTAAGCAAAACAGGTGTATATTATTTAAGTTATATGTGGGTTTACTCCTGTTTTGGCTAAATTTTTTAGTAAGATTACTTGGAATTATAGCTTCCTTGCTTAAAATACAATCCGTTTCACCAGCAGACATGAACCTAATTCTATCTGACACAAGTTTAATACTAGAGCACATATTTTACATCAATAAAATAAAATTGTTTGTATAGAGTCAGTGGGTCAGTTTTTTTTGTTTGTTTCTGTTTTATTTGCATTACATACTGAAAAAATAGGATAATTTAGAGAGTAAAGCCATTCTAAAAAAAGGAATGATTCAATGTGAAAAGCTAATGTTTAAGGAAAAAATAAGTTAGAACTGTTAAATAAATATGTTAGGCCTATGTTTTTAAAGTTAGAAATGGCTAAGTTAAACCGCTTATTTACCAACTACTGCAGATGTAAATATCAGCAATTGTCGAACTGTTTATTTTTATTATTAATGTTTGTCATTCTCGTTTGTTGAATACACAAAAATAATTAGCTAAAATATAAACAACGCCACCTTATAACCCCGTTAAAACAGAATAATTTAAATACAACCTAAGAAGTCTAAGCCTAAGAAATAGTAATTAGATTAGTTATTAAAATTAATTGTATCTTTTATTAGGTTTTATATGTAAAAAACACATTATTGTTAACAAAGTGTAATTTAAACCAAATTCACTTAAAAGACGAAAATAAATCTGCAGCTCTCGTGACACTTATTGTTTATATTATTTGGTTTAAATAAACAAATATCTTATAATTATATTACAGTTCACAACCATGTTTATTTATGTTTCTTGTAATATTATTATTATACTCAAGTGCCTTAATTAATTATATTATTATATTTAAGTATATTTCCGTTCCTAAATTCCTTAATATTTCAGTCCCGACCATAGTATAGGCCTAAATATAATTGTCCAAATTCATAATAATTTAAAATTGGAATCACAATATATGGCGATATTTGCGAAAAATCTTAACATGTATTCCATTTAATCTCTTTTTATATCTTCCATTTTACTAGTTTCTATGTACAAAGATACAAAAGGAAAGACCTTATCACCTTATTGCCAACGAATGTTGTGAAATTGCAGACGACAGACCAACCAAACAAGCCTAGGGGGCGGTTATTGTAGCACCATCTGTTGGCCAAGGCTGTAACTTACCTCCACTGCCTTCTATTCTCAGCTTCTTAACACGCGTGCTCAAGGTTTATAGAAAAACAGCGCATCAGATCGTGTATCACCAGAGTGCGGGATCACGTATTACTTGAGTAAATTATCAGCTGAGAAGAGCTTGAAACGGGACTATTACTCTGTCCTCATCTCAAGATGAGAATGCATACTTGAGAGCTACTCAGGTGATACGCTCTTGAGATGAGATCTGAGTACTGTCTATTACTGTGGCTGAAGAGACTCAAGGAGATGTTACCCTTGAAACTTCCAACACAATAACAAACCCAGACACAGCTGTCGTAAACCCCAACCCCGACACACCAACACCTAATCTATATTTTATGCAACAAATGCAGACTATCATATCACAGATTTCCACCCTACTTTCTTCACAAATTACACAATTAGCGGCACACAACACTGCTTTAAATAACACCATCAATACACAGCATCAACAGTTGAATACACAGAATAAACTATTAAAAAGTGAAATCACGGCCATGAACACTACTATCAATACACAGAATCAACAGTTAAAAAATGACATCTCACAAAATCAACATCTAAGAAATGACCTCACCACACAACTGGCTACACAACTCAACACAGAATTAAATACTGTAAAAACTGACATTAACAGTCAAACCACCCAAGTAAAATCTTTGATTCTGGAACATAGGACACTAGTAAAAAATGAATTAAAAAATTTAAACACGTGTCACTAATCAGATTGCTAAAGCAGCAGGTATTGACAACACAAATGGACTCAGTCCGAACACAAATAGACTCAGTGCGAACCCAGGTAAGCACAGTGGTAAGAGCCACTGAAAGCAATATGACTCGATTAGTTTCTTTGCAATCAGAACTGGATCGATTAAGGCAAAGAATACGTGAGCAAGAAGGTATTGTGGAACAAACAAGGGAGAATTTATTGGTACCCCATGTATGTAACACCCCCTGACCCCGAACAACACATTCCCGAAATTCCAGAGAGACCCGCCCCCTTCCTAGATATGACAATGGACTTAATCATCCAGCAGCTAGTACTAGTCGCGAAAACCAAAACTACAACAACTGTAATTTTTCGCTAAGTAATGCTGATTTTCCACCTCCCATATTTGTAGATTCACTTAAGATCAATCCTGTAAGATACATTAAAGATCTAAAAACTTATTTCACCTTGAGAAATGTGCCCGAACATCTTAAAATTGATTTTTTTTGCACAATCATAGATGCTGCTAGATGGTTTCAGGTCATAAACAATGATAATCAGTTGAATATGAATCAGTTCGAAGAAATGTTTCTAGCTGAATACTGGTCCGAGTATGAGCAACGAGCAAGACTTAAAGTATTTCATGGAAAATATGACCGCAACAATGGTGAAATTTATCTTAAATACTTTATTTCATTATGCGAGAGTAGGCAATTGCTAAAGCCGCATATTAGTGAATCCGATTTCTTGAAAGGTTTACACTATCATTTCCGCACTGTAAAAAGAAATAGCCTCATTGTTGCCTCGCCTAAAACCACAGCTGATATACTAAGATTATTGAAATGCTTGCAAGATCCTTCAACTGAAACCTCTAGGTTCAATCCTCCTCAGGTATCTGCTAAAAATACTCAGAGGAAACATAACAATTTTGTTCAGACGCAATCGGACCACACCTCATTTGGGAATGGGATGCGGTCAGGTGTGAACCAAAATTGTGAGGAACGAAACCAGGTGAGTGAAAACCAGACAAATGAGTACAAACATAGTACAACTCAGAGCCCCGAACCATATTGGCCCCAAAATGATTACCGGCGCTGTACTGGAGAGTCACATTGGCGCAGGAGAAGCTTTCGACCGCGTCCCTATAATAATTATGCAGGACGGTATAATAACTGTGGCTATCGAGGTCAGAACCGACGTAGTTATGGAAGTAAGGAACCCTCATGGTACAATTGTACTCAATACAACCAAGGATATTTCCGTCCATATTATCGAGGTAGAAACAATAACTGATATGCCAGTGATAATCAAAATAACTATGTAAGAAGCAACACCCCTAATGACAGGAGTAACAGCCCCATAAATAATGACATTAATGTGAACGAAGAAAGGACACAATCACCCAACGCATTAGTCTTAAATGATTAAATACTTCAAATTCCTCTTTTACATAATCTGATCCTTACATAATCTGATTACGCAAAATGTTTAACAATAGAATACCAGTTTATATTGCAGTACCTTCCCACCATTTCAAAATAATTAAGCAAGCTTTAAGGAAAATTAATCACATTGATGTATATAAGAAGTGTCACTAAATTTTGTTTGCTAATAACTTATCGTTAGTAGTGTCGACATGACAAAAGATTGTAAATAATGTGTAAATATTGTAAACAAACAAGAAAATGTCAACACTAGTAACCCTACAAACATTTCTGAAAGATACATTAAACAAGTAGTGTCATATTTGCGATTACTAATACACAGGCGACACAAGAATTGGTACAAATATCTAAAACCAATACACGCTATTCTCAATTAAACGAGACATTATGTCACGTAGGAAATTCCTTTGGAATTTATTACTCATTGTAAGATAGGTCCACTATTCATGAATTCTCCTCCAGTATTAAACACATGCCATATATCTGACCTAGACGTTTGTAAACCTATCCTCAACGGACTACAACAGAGATGGTTAAAGCGAAAGCAAAAGCCCAGGCTTTTCATACGTAAATGGAATCCCAAACGCTGTGATTTTTTACTACATAAAGAACATGTGATTTCGAGTAAGTTGCACAACAGACAGCGTAAATTTGCTCTTTTATTCCGTGGACCATTTGTAGTAAAAGCGAAATATTGAACAGATACATTCCAATTAACATATCCCAAAAAACCAAAGAAAATCCTTGGAAAGTATAGGAAACACTTTCTTAAACCATATCATGTTATGGCACAACGCCCTTAATCATGCATATAGATTGTGAACAAGAGGAATAGCGAGGAGTGCAAAATGGAAATTAACTTGGACTGTTAAATGTTTTTTCGAACTGAATTGTAAAATAATTGGAGTGATTCAATTTTCTCAAATTAGTGTTTTATCTGGCGTCCTTGCACGAATGTACTATTTAAGGTTGAGTGAAATAAAGCCACTACTGATTGCTGAAAAGACAATGAGAATACGAGACTCAGGGCCGTAGCTAGGCGGTGGCTAGGTGGGCGACCGCGAAGGGCGCAGGTACGAAGGGCGCAAAATTAACCTTGCAAAATTCCGCCTCTTTTAGGCTGGTGCAATTTATCAAGTAATATAAATTCCACGTTAGTGGAAGAAATCTTTCAGGTTATTAAAAATTAATGCACGTGAACTATCTATACCTATAGTATTATGCCGATTGTCTACAAGCAAAAAGCAGTCATGCAACGTCCTTTAATTAACACGATTCATATTGACAGAGTAAAATGTTTACTTCTTTAGTACATTGCTCTAGGTTGAAGGTCGCCGAGTTTAGTTTACTCCTGGTTGGTGCACGCCGTCCTTACTAAAAGAGTACGGTTACTAAAAGAGTAGCTTACTAACGTATTTAGAACTAAAGAAGTAAAGTTTAAGAAAAGAGTAAACGACATGCTTTTGGTGCACGCCACCCTATGAGTTAAGATAATTTGTTACAATTTTATTTACATTTATTGTACACAACATTGCATAAAATTTAATTTTTTAAAAAGGTAAAATGATTTACAAATGTGCATGAGCAACTGATGTCCCCTACCCTCTCCTTCAAACTAATCGAGTAAAGATGTATATGAATATTGCAAAGAGTTATGTTAAAATAAGTGGAAGTAGAAAAATGGAAGTAAAGAGAATAAAAAAAGGTTTTGTACAATGATACAATGACAATGTGAAAGAATAAGTCAACGAAAGCATAGGAAAGCATATATAATAAATTGAACAATTAATAATATGAATTATGATAATGAAAGTGAATAAAAAACTACGTAGGAAAAGGAAAAGTACTTTAATGAAAAAATATACATAATTACGAGAAGGTATTGGTAAGACACTTTACTGATTAATGAGGAGTAGGCATGCAATTTGTAACATTTGGACATAATATATGAGTTGTATAGGACAGTAAACGATTTTCCGGACCTTCTGCATATTTTTAACCACAACACTCCTGTCATCTGCCCCTTTTTCTGTCTCCCTCATACTTTATCGAGCCACGACCCTGAAAGATTAAGATCGAATGCTGAACTACCGCTGATCTGACTAGCTGGCAACTCCTTTTTAATCACAACGAACCAAGAATCAATCCAACAAACCCTTACAAAATAGCTTCCCAAACTCAGGGTAAAACTAACGAAATCCTTCTAACCGCTCTGAAATCCCCCTTTATGAAACCTCTACGACTCGCTACAGAAGCCCCTATCGTTAGACTTCCCACACTACACATCTAATTTCAGACATCAATAACTCATGACAGACGATGACTAAAAGAAGACGAATTCTACCAAATGAAAGAGGACAACACTAGCTACAACTTGATATACTACACTACATAATTAATAACCCCTTTATAGCATTTTAATCGGACACTATTAATAACTCCTATAATTTCAATCGGACAGAGTGGAGAATTATACCATTCCAAGCGGATTAAAAAAAACCCATCAGATGAAAACAGTAGTAATGATGATAACCTTCAGTTATCACAGTTATCAGCAGATACGTATTTTGTGGGCAGTACATTTCCGGTTAGCGAGACACTGTGGAGCCATAATTAAGAGTGACAGAATGAATTAATGACCAAGCCAAAGTTAGCGTCACCCAACCAACAAATCTTTAAACCTCGAAGTCTCACTCGAACAACGCACTTCCGAGAGACTACTTCTGTGACATTACGTCACATTATGACGTATATTGTAGTGTGTTTAGTTCGCTCTTGCGTTCCTCTTGCGTTTCTATGTTCTGCGCATGCAGTTTGGAGTTTTGTAGTGGAGTTTTGTAGTGAATAGTTGTGTGGTGCTCGCTGTCCTGGATCGCTGGATTCATCCTTCGAGGTATGTGCAATTGCGGGTGAGAGATATAACCATGCATTATAGCTTCACCTATGCTATTCTAGTCGAGACAAAAGCGAGTGATTTTGATTCGTAACCAAGCCTTTTATGTCGTGCCTGTTAGTACCCACATTTTATTATGGTCAGAAATGTTAATATTAGAATTACAATCTACGTATGCCAGATAGAGGAGTAGATTCTACTCCATTTAGGACCAACTAATACAAGATTTTTTTTGGTACATATTATGGGGCGTATTCAATGACTTCTTGGTACGGAAAAAAAGGAAAACTACGTGTTTGTGCCGTTGTAAAGGTAACGATAGGCCGCCATATTGTTGAAGGTCAATTAGTGGCACAAATGACCTTATTGTGTTGTCTTATATTACACCGATGAAACTCAGAAATTACTTGCTTCTTAATTCACATATATGCTGAAGATTTCGTTAATTGTCCATGTTTTTCAAGCATTATTTAATCTATAGTCTCCGGCTAGTTTTTGTTGGAGATTTCATTGTCATCAAGAACCTGAGTCACGTGAAACCAGATGAAAGTAAAGGTAGCCATTTTCATGTATCGGCCATGTCAAAATCTCTGCCCGTCCGTAGGCTATTTGGCAACGCCTGATAGATTTGTTACTAAGATCTTCGACCAAGAAGGTGACTTAAAAGTGGCATAAAGAGAAAATGGCGGAGTCACCAAAATAATCCCACGAGATCTGTGTATTCAATAGCATTGTGACTTGAATTAATTACTACTGATTGAATAAGAATGCACAATATATGCAGGGCATATATATCCTCCTCCTCCTGTCCTTGAAACGCTGCTACCATGCAACGATAGAATGAAAAAATTATATAACTAACTGAACAGGTCCAGGGACAGCTAATGAAAGAGTGCCCACAAATTGGGATAGCCAAAGAGAAATGGGGCAGAAGGCCATTGAGGTATACGCCTGAATACAAAAAAATCCCTACAGCTCACTTTGCTCTTCCGCATGTCGAATGACATGCAGGATCACCAAACAGCCCTGCGTAAGCTACAGGTACAGTTCGGCTACAGCAGCGGTCAACCGCCAAATCGCTCCAGGCGCACCGAAAGACAGAAAGATACAACGTACCAAAAACTTTATGGATAGAAGATAGAGGATAGAAGACAAATGGCGTATTAAAATCCACAATACTCTGCAATGCTGATCTTTCAGGCCTACCGACAGACCAAACAGTCCTGTGTACACTACAGGGACAGTTTGACTACGCCAGAAATCGCCTACCGAAATCGCATAGTGAGAATCCAGATGACAAACAAAATCCCAGACCTGAACAGAAAGATAGAAGAAAAATAGCTTATAGATGTACAGTAAGAACTAACCTGACACGTTAGTGCCGAACAAACTGCAACACTAGAAAAGTACTGTCTAAAAAGCCTTCTCCCCCTATATTTCAAGAGGGGAGAACCTAACCCTGAAAATTAATATTGGGTAGCGGCCTTTCTTATGAGGCGCGACAAATCTTTCTAACTTGTGACAGCTGCAAGGTCCGCTCTGCTACCGTGCAACGATAGAATTTTAGATATATTTATAATACAGTATTCGTTAGGTTAGAAAAATATATGTTGCTTGAAAATAATGATTCAGTAGTATTTATGATTTACTAATTATTTAAATCTTTACAGCCTTGCAAATCAATATGAAAATCTCAACAAGCATGTGGACCATCCCATGCGGAAATAGATCTTACTTCAAGAACAGGAGAAAATATAGGAGACAGGAAGAACATTCAAAGTAACAAGCAAATAAAGAAAATGTTCAAACAAGAAATTTTAATGAAAATATTAATTAACAATATTTAAAATGTAATGTTTGAATAAGTAATTTATCTAAATATCAGAGTAGCAAAATATAATGTATAAAAATAACTGACAACACCCTGGTGGTTCAGCCGCAAATCAGTTTCCTAATAACCTTTCTAACTTCAAGGGGGGAAGGTACAAGTACATATACAAAGGATATTTTTTGTCTACAATAGTATGTCTGATTTCAATAAATGTTTATTAATAAATCACAGCCAATAATTAATATGATAACCTAGCTAACTCATATACCAACTTGTCATAAATAGAATCTTAAATTCCAAATAAGGCAACCTACCTATGAAAATGAAGCAAGACAAAATCAATATCCTTGTATATGAAATATAGGATCCACAATCCAGAGTAACTATCCAAACATCAAGTAGTTAGAAATACAAAGAGTAATAATGAAATGCAACTCTTAATTTTTACCGTAGCAAAATGAAAGGTAAACAGCACCATAAATATAATGACCAAAGAAGACAACATTTTGGAAGGACAATATAATTGGAATAAATTTAGAAAATGGAGAAATATAATATAATGAGAAAAAATTTAAGTCAACCCAAGATATTCAATAAATAAATGCAATAGCAAAAGTACTAAGAAGAATAAAAAAAACTAAATATAACGATAGAAAAGCCGGGAGACAAATTTAAGCAAATTTGGATCACCAAAAAAAGACAAAAGTACTTTCAATATAAGGCAAGGTCCTTTTGAGTAAGAAACCAGGAAAAGTTAAATGAAATAATAAACGAAACGGGTAGAATAAGCTCTTCGACTGTATATGTATTTTCTTATATATATATATCCGTTTTATAATATAAAACGGATTGCAAACTCGAGGAAATATGCAGTGAGATTCGTTTTTTGCAGAAAAACTAGTAATATATTAATATAGTTTGGAATATTTGACTTCCATAGGTATAAAAGGAACTAGGGACAAAGTATACAAAGGTAACCTCTGACTTTACAAAACCAAAATTTCACCTAAGTAAAGTAATTATATATAAATATGCATATCGGAAAGGATGGACAATGGGACGCAGCCTTTTATGTTTACTAGCAACGTACGGAGTATCTGAGCGCCTGCACGAGATAATAACCTACAAGCTTACAGCAAGTTCGAATAGCTAGGAAAAGCTTACACCAAAGGAAATATGGGTCTATGGAGAAAATAAGGAATACGGGCATTCTTTAGAAATATAACCCCCCAAAGAAAGATAAATACAGAAGCAAAGGGTAATTAACTTTGAATGAAAGCAGCAATATCACTCAGAAAAAAGCATGAAATAATAACTAGGCATATACCTTACTTTCATGAAGGAAAAATTCAAATGGCAAGTTACTTAGAAAAATACGGTCATAGTAATTACTATAGAAAAATGAATAGCATAACTTTATATAGCAAAATCACCATACCGGACCAATAAATGAATTACTTTAGCTAATACGCCCAGAATAATTTAGGATAATAAGCAAATAACGTCACAAGATAATGGTAGTAACACGCCCACAGAAGGTGGATCATAAGTATATCATATAGAGTAGAATTTGCTTAATAAGAGAGAGCAAACGGACGAAATGAATATGACATAACTAAAGTTGACCTACTAACCCTATAACGGGCAATAACCTTTTAATGGAATCCAGGGCGTTGCCCTCGGGAGTTACGCATAACCTAGAGCATGATGTCATTGAACGTTTTGCAGAATCTCATAGAATTTTATTAAATACAATTGGGATATCACTATACTGGTTTAGCAATGCACTTAAATGGGACAGTTCCTCTATGATCAAGAAACAAACTTTAGTTTACTTTATCATGATATGAAATTATTTCTGTAAGTCACGGTGTGTAAATTGAAGAGAGGTTACATAATATAGTAGACTTTTATGTATACGCCCGTGGCAAAATTGGAAAGGTATAGCAGCATGTTGTAGCCTTTTGCTTCATTACAAAATATCTAAACTTAGCCGTTTGCTTCATTACAAAATATCTAAACTTACTTATAATAAACTTTTGTGTGTGCTGAAGGCACAAAACTTTTACGTAATGAGAACATAGTAGTCACGAGACCCGTACGCAACACCACAGATCGAGGGGATCCTCCGCGCCGTTGCACAACTACCACAATCGAAGCGCTCATCTAATCTGATTAGCGTGCAACGGGGACAGAGTCTACCCCGCTCACCGCGTGAGCCCGCCACCGTCACTAGCTACGTAAGAAAAAGAGTAGAGAGAGGAGGAGGAAGTCGTGGCAGCGTTACAATACTGCCCTCTGACCACACAAAAAAAGTTTTAGAATTCCTTTTTGAAAATTGAGATTACTGAATGAACCCTAATTATTAAAAAAACGTATTTTAGATTTAAATACAACTAGATCATAAGAAACACAAAAATAACCAGAAGTAGAACAACAAGCAGAAGTGATAACAGTTAAATAATATACCCTAGCAAAAAAGGTGAAAATTTTGAACACTTTGAGATGTCAAATACATATTAATTAGGAGGTAATTGTTTATGTCTTGACGCAAGAAAAGTTATCTTGAAAATGATCCTTCACCATCGAGGCGACCCACAATACAAGAGTTTTTTTTTAAACACACCAATGAGAATATAACATTATATAAATAAGCTCGTGTGTCCATCAGCAATACTTAACACAAACTATGGAAATGGTCTGTTGAGATAACATTAATTTCAGAGACTGAGTAATTTATACTATATAATATATAATAGTCGTCCTTTATTTCTTTCATCCTGGCATCTTTAATAAAAGCCAGGACTTACTCGCATGACTTTTATTAATTGCCTTTATACAAATGTTCATTTTACAATTATTATATATTAAGGACAAATTTTTCTATGCTTTGAACAGTATTCTATTTTTATATATGTCCTTTTATTAAGAAATAAGAAAAAACAAGAAAATAATAATAATAATAAAAACCTACTCTTGTAGTTCCTTCTACTGGAGACCAGTAGTCGGAACTTAACTACACTATAGATGAAATACAAGATAAAACGACTGCTTCTAGAGCTATTTTACTAACACTACAGCTGAAGCTCACCGGTATTCATTTAAATTTACATTTCAATGTTTGTTCATCGGTGTGCTCCAGCTTCTACTCTAGTTAAATGAAAATGAAAATTTATACTCCTACTATAATATAATTTCACATTCTAGACTTTTACTTGGAAATATTGTCTATAGTCTTCCTCTTTCCTCTCCCGAAGTCTTCTCGCCGCACCCACTGTTCTCATCTTTCTGTGGATTCCCAGAGTTCCCTCCCCCTGTTTATGACTTCGGGTTCCGGTTGCTCTTCCACATGTGGTTGAGCTTCCGGCTCCCTAATCTCCACAGGGTTCTGAGCACTCTGTAGGCGTCTGGATCTCCTGGAGGGAGTAAGAGTTTCAGTATTTTCGTCTTCGTCTTGTCTATGTCTGTTTATTCTGTCCACTCTGTCAACCCTGAACGTCTCTGCTGCTTCCTTAGAGACAACGTCTGTCAGAGTCTCAAGTAAAGAGTATTTGTCTTTTCGCCTCAACAAGTCTGCAATCTGGAAACCCTGTACAGTTCTAAGTTCTTTCACTTCTTCAGAGGCACCGGTACACTCGAACAAGACGTGCTCTGCTGACTCTGTGACTCCATCGGAAGTTCCGCATTCATCTGTCTGTCTTCTCTTAATTTTGTGCAGGTACACTCCATACGGACCATGGCCCGTGATGAAGTGTATCATGCCTTTGCTCGGTGTCACATGTCGCAGTCGGAGTCGCTCCTGGATGTTCGGGAAGTATTCTCTGGTCCTAGCTCCCGCTTCTGCCGCGGTCCATTCCTCCTGCCACTCGTGTATGAGGTGTCTCCTAATTCTGGTTTTATCCAGAGTTCGGAGACCCACAATACTCTCAATTTTATCCATTCTTTCCTTCTTCCTCCAGTACATGGCTCCCTTCCACCTGACAAGGAGGTCGAGAGGCCATATACCAGTGGCCACAAGCAGAGCGAGAGTTGGAGTTGTTCTAAATGCACCGGTGAACCTTATCAGAATTTTCCTTTGGGATCTCCTAAGCATTCTTTTAACATACACTTCATTGGCTTTATGAGCCCAAACTGCAGCCCCATACCCAACAATGGCGGCTAAGATAGCACTATGGTACGTCTTAATTGTTTGCAGATTAACTTTGAACTTCCTTATTCCAATATTGGCGAGTTTCATCATTATCTTCTCACCCTTAAGACGCACCATCTCCACATGAGGTTTGAATCTGCAGTTTTCATCCATGTATACTCCAAGGTACTTTGCCGACTTCGATCTTGAGATTACGTTGTCATTCAGTCTTATGGTGGGACGCCTCTTCAATTTGCCTTTCAAAACAACGTATGTGGTTTTATTTGCCGCAATACGCAGTTTTGCCTCACTGCACCACTCATCCACAGCCCTCAGTGCAGAGTTTGCCTGTTCTTCAAGTTCCCTCCTACTGTCGCCCTGAGCTAGGATGAAAAGATCGTCTGCGTAAGCTACACAGACGTCCCCCCTCTCCCGCAACAGGTCCAGAAGAGGTTCCATGCCAATGTCCCAGAACGTCGGTCCTAAGACTGAGCCCTGAGGACAGCCTTTTGTAATCCTTTTTTGTAGTTTGGCAGTTGTTCCTTCTATATACACTCTTCGATTTTCACAGTAATCCCTGAGAGAGCTGTAAAGTGGGGCGGGGCATTCGAGGTTTCGCAATTGCTTGAAGAGATAGGGCCACCACAAGTTATCAAAGGCACCAGCAATGTCTATAAAGATGGCCATTACGTATTTACGTTCTGAGGTCCGAATTCTCTCCATTACTTCATTGATGGCATCATCAGTAGATCGTCCTTTCCTGAAGCCATACTGGCATTCATTAACCCCCTTCATGAGTCTAAGTTCATGGATTCTGCTATTCAGAAGCCGCTCTTGGATTTTCCCCAAGTTGTTAAGAAGGCAGATTGGTCTGTACGATTTTACTTCTTTCTCTTCCTTATCTTTCCCTTTGGACAGGATTATGACTTTGACCACCTTCCAACAACTGGGTACTCGACCTTGAACTAGGCATTCATTATAGAGATCCCATAGCCATGGGGAGACAACGTCTGCCAAATACCGAAGTATCTCTGCCTGAATACCGTCCTCACCAGGGACCTTCTTCTTTCTCATCTTCCGAATTGCCGCCTTCACCTCCTCCTTCGAGAAGGGGAAGACAACAGTTTCGGTTCTATATATGTTCGTTAATTCCTCTCTGAGCTGTATATGATGCTGGGTTTCCCCAGGTGGCAATCATGGCAGGTGTCCTGATTTTTTCCGACATGATCTTATACGGTATCCCTCACGGATCAGTTTTTAATATATCTTCGACATATCCGGTCCAGCTTTTAACTCTAAGTTCTTTAACTTTGTTATGCTACTGAGACTTTAGATTTCGGTAGTTTTCCAGCTTCCGATTTCTGTCCTCGAATATCATGGATTTTTTATATATCTTTCTTGCCTTCCGCACCCGCGCGCGTATGCGTGTGAGTGCATCGGACCAAGGTCGATATTTATCCCTTGATTGCTTGTGTTTGGGTATCGCCTTCGTCATCGCTTCAATTATGTTCTTTGTAATACGTCTGGCAGCTTCATCTACATCAACGCCTGGTCGCACAGGAGGAGGAAGTCTAAATGAATTTCTCAAAACGTCCCAGCTTGCTTGCTTCAGGTTGAAGGGTCTTGATGTGCACATTTGTACATTAGCCGAGACCTCAACTTTTTGAATGTCAAACATTATTAAGTTATGATCACTGGTGGTTAAGTTTTCAGTGACCCTCCAATTCCTTAAGAGCTGCACTGCTGAGTCGCTTGCTAAAGTTATATCTATGTTTTCATCCCCACCTGCTCTATTAGCGAAGGTAGGGGGATGTCCAGGTTTATTTACTACATTTAATCCTTTTGCCATTATTAATTCTTCTAAAAGTTCTCCTTTTTCATCTCTACGTTTGCTGTGCCACCAAGGCGATTTGGCATTACAATCTGCAACAATAATTATGGGCTTTCTACTATATACTGTACCAATGTAATCTAATTTATTTATGTATTGCTCAATTCCTTCACTGTATTGAAAGTAAAGATTTGCTAAAATGAAAGAAATACTCTGAAAATTAATTTCCAATACAATACAGTGGGTATCCGAAATTCTGGAAATTTTTACGACTTGTATTTTGTTGTTGAAAATTACTGAAGCTGCCATTGGTTTAATTCCATAGCATGCAACTCTGGAAGTTGCAGGCATTCTAGGAATTTTGTCTGCGATGCTGTATGGCTCTTGTAAGCAAAGCACATCCAAACGCAGCTCTTCTGCAACCTTCCTCACTTCCGTGAGCACGGCCGCACTCCGCATAGCATTCAGCTGTGCAATCCTCACAGTGTGACTACCTATTTATGGATGATGTGTATGAACTATACATCTCGGGAATATTTCCTTGGGATCTATCGTGGTGCGACCGTGCGCCTTTACGAAGTCCCGGTATATATCCTCGAAAGATACAGTTTCACCCCTTCTCTCGAAGGCACTTAAAATTAACTGCTGAAGCCTATCTGGATCCATGGGTAGGTTTACCGACTTGAGTTGTAGCCGATCAACCGCTTCCGGAATCGGAAAGGTCACCGAGCTACCCCTCGCGTGTTTCAATCGTGTCACGAATCTCAGGGCCGTAGTCAAATTCCCGATTTCCTCGAGCCTACTGCATTGCAGCATATGTTCGAAGTCCTCGTGAACCGACGTTGGATCCCCAAGGTTAGAAACAGCCTGCACAGGTTTTGTTTGATTGTCTGGACACTTGTTTAAGTTAATCGTCTCCCTTTTCACAAAGGGGACTAGTCCAAGTCCTTGGTTTTCTTTGTGTTTGGTGTTATTTTTTCTAAGTTATTGTCACCAGAGTCCGTCTGCGTTGCTTTGTCTGCCACGTTTGTATGACAATATCCCTGGTCTCCGGAACACACACAGTCTGGGTTTCAGCATCTCTGGTTTCTGGTTTATTGTTCCTCTGCCACCGATACAAGAAAGCCCTTATGGAATTTCGTCGTTGCCGGCTTGGAGGATTGCTATGTCTTTTGGTCTTGGGCTTAGGGTCCATAGTCCGTATTGTCAATCAATATTTGCAAAAACATCTCGTAGGTAGGGCACTTAGTTCTATGCACACAGCGTTTTTTCCTCAACATACATGGTATACATGTCGGTGGTCCATTCTTGCCTGGGCACGAACTGCGTTCATGCCCCTCCACTCCACAATGCGTGCACACCTCAGTTCCTGCTTTGCAGAATAAACAATTAAAACACGAGTTGAATACACAGAATCAACAATTAAAAAGTGAAATCACGGCCATGAACACTACTATCAATACACAGAATCAACAGTTAAAAAATGAAATCTCCTCACAAAATCAACAGCTCAGAAATGACCTCACCACACAACTGGCTACACAACTCAACACAGAATTAAATACTGTAAAAACTGACATTAACAGTCAAACCACCCAAGTAAATTCTTTGATTCAAGAACAAAGGGCACAAGTAACAAATGAATTACAAACTTTAAACACACGTGTCACTAATCAGATTGCTATAACAGAGCAGGTATTGACTACACAAATGGACTCAGTCCGAACACAAATGGACTCAGTTGGAACCCGGGTAAGCACAGTGCAAAGAGCCACTGAAAGCAGTATGACTCGGTTAGTTTCTTTGCAATCAGAGCTTGATCGAATAAGGCAAAGAGTACGTGTGCAAGAAGGTAATGTGGAGCAAACAGGGGAGAATTTATTGGTACCCCATGTATGTAACACCCCCTGATCCCGTACAACACATTCCCGAAGTTCCAGAGAGACCCGCCCCTTCCTAGAACTGACAATGGACTTAATCATCCAGCAGCTAGTACTAGTCACGGAAACCAAAACTACAACAACTGTAATTTTTCTCTAAGTAATGCTGATTTTCCCACTCCCATATTTGAAGATTCACTTAAGACCAATCCTGTAGGGTACATTGAAGATCTAAAAACTTATTTCACCTTGAGAAACGTGCCCGAACACCTTAAAATGATGATTATTGCACAATCATAGATGCTGCTAGATGGTTTGAGGTCATAAACAATGATAATCAGTTGAACATGAATCAGTTCGAAGAAATGTTTCTAGCTGAATACTGGTTCGATTATGAGCAGGAACGTACAAGACTTAAGGTATTTAATGGAAAATATGACCGCAACAATGGTCAAAGTTATCTTAAATACTTTATTTCATTATGCGAGAGTAGGCAAATTAGTGAATCCCATTTCTTGAAAGCTTTATACTATCATTTCCGCACTATAATAAATAGCTTCATTGTTGTCTCGGCTAAAACCACCGCTGATATGCTAAGATTATTGAAATACTTGCAAGATCCTTCAACTGAAACCACTAGAATCAATCCTCCTCAGGTATCTGCTAAAAATACTCAGAGGAAACATAACAACTTTGTTCAGACGCAATCGGACCACACCTCATTTGGGAATGGGATGCGGTCAGGTGTGAACCAAAATTGTGAGGAACGAAACCAGGTGAGTGAAAACCAGACAAATGAGTACAAACATAGTACAACTTGGAAAGTACAGGAAACACTTACTTAAACCATATCATGTTATGGCACAACGCCCTTAATCATGCATATAGATAGTGAACAAGAGGAATAGTGAGGATTGCAAAATGGAAGTGAACTTGGACTGTTAAATGTTTTTTCGAACGAATTGTAATATAATTGGAGTTGTAAGCTCGTAGAGCTTAGAGCCCATTTATTATACTTTTATAGCAAATACTAGTAATGAAGTATTAATACAAGTCACTAGATGGCACTAACGCCAGTTACTAGCAAACAGAATTCTTGGCACACTTGTATCTCTTTATTTACATTTAGTTAAAGAAAATATCTATTATGAGCTATAATGCTATTAGCTAAGGAATAGTTTGCACATTTATTCCAGTTATTATCAACTGTTATCATTGAATTCAGTAATTAATGTTAACTAGCAACAGAATGCTGTTTTGCCGGCATCGATCCGATATCGATTGCCAGCCTGATAATCGATAATACTCTTACTTGCCCCTATGGACAGAACGGCGTAGAGCACTTCAAGCGGACTATCGATTAGCTGTACTTGCCTTTAGAGACAGTATAGTTAAAAGTTATATTACTTTCCATAAGAAATTTATTTATTTCTCCACAAAGGCATATTGTTTAATAAAACAAATTTTCACATATACTTTCTTGTATGTTTCAGAAAGAGTACTGCATGTTATCTTGTTTAATAAAAGCCTGCTTTAGGATGGAAGCATCTAGAAAAGTCCAGATCAGCCTTCCATCGAATTTATGAATGACTCTTTTGTAAGATGATTATGTGAACGCATTTTGTGGCCGTTAGACTTTATTCACTTCTTCACCGATCGTTGCTTCGTAAGGGCACAGCCCCAAATTAGCAAACAGACCACAAGTCTGCATATTAGTAGTACAGTTACACTACAGCACCTACGAGACTACAACATGGAAACAACGCAGATATTCAACACATAGCCAGTTTGGAGACTGGAATTGCAGCAGCCCTGGAACGTCGTGGAGCGTAGTTGCAGCCATTGGAGGACTCACTATTGACCACCGTTCGGGATGACTTCAACCAGGAACCTACAGCTACAGCATCAATAACTGTACATTCTCCTTTAGCCATAGTCCGGCTAATGCATTCACATTCTCATCAGATGTAGTCGCAATACAAGTTAAGTAAATCAAACCAAACCATGTATTAATACACAAAAGCCAAGTAAGGGCTTAGCAAGTAAATCTGCTCATATAAACGTAAGGAGTTTTGGCATCCTTGCAGCTCCTCTTTTCCTGTACGTGCAAGCTAAATATGCTGCCGTAGTAGTTTTGAACAAAATATGGTATAACTCACAAAGACCAAGGAATGGTCTAGCAAATTACTAGCCTAAACAAGCAATTCAGCATTTATCATTTTTTGGAGTTTTGGCATACTTGCAGCTCCTCTTTTCCTACGAGCAATCTAAAGAAATTGCCGTAGTAATCTTTGAGCAAGATATAGCTCAACTTGTAATCAAAGACGATAACAATAAAATTACTATAGGTTCTTGTTAAGAAAACAACCTTTTATAGACAAGATATATAACCTTTGACATTATCCTTAAAAAATTTCCAAGTGAAATAAAATAAATACTAATAAATATTAAGCATAGTTAGAAGAAAGAAGAGAAGCAGCAGTCTTCTAGAGCAGAAGAAAAAGTGACAATTCTCATTCTCCATTATTCCTGCTTCCTTCAACATTCCTGCACTTCTAAGCTTGCATATTTTCTGGATTATAATCCAGTGGTCCTCCGAAAAATCCTATGGCAAATTCTGTTAGGCCCACTAGCCTACATTTCTGGTCCTTGCCGGGCCTGGATTCTACCCACGCCGTGGAAGTATACTTCGTCTACTCTTCGGACCAAAAACCTACATTTCTGGTCCTCAACGAGCCTGGATTCTATCCACGCTGTGGAGATACATCCCACGCCTTTGATCCTGCCTATATTCCTGGATTCTATCCACACCTTGGATAATCATTTTGTCCATTCCTCTTACCTACAGTGTATATTGTTTGTAAAACATAACTTGTACTTGTACAATTCTAATACTCTATTGTACTTTCAGCTTATGTTGACTGGATCACACACTGAGAGCAGTCATAGCAGGCCTAGTAGTAAGAAAAGGTGCAAGAATTCTGGTAGAGCAGTGCAAGGGACAACAGTCTTACTGGATCACCAGGTAAGTGACAGCCTTCCTGTCACACACTGTCATACACAACCCCTCACAATGCCAGACTCACAAGTACTTGCCACAGATGCCTCCAAACTTAAGAACTACAAGCAGAAGAGGGCAGTCATCAAAGGAAAGTTAACTAGATTCTACCAATATGTTTTGTCAGTCCAAATCGACCAAGACAATATCGAGGAAACAGTACATAGACCATCACAGGATGAATCGCTATTAAGGAACTTTGAGGAAATACAGGGCAAAATAGAAACATGTGACCCGGACCCGGATTGGGAAGGAGAAAGACAAGCTTTCGAAGAAACATACTACACAACTGTAGGCATGGCTCGTAAGAAAATTAGAGACTATGAAACACAATACTCACAGGCTAACATAACACAAGTTCAGCCTCAAGATACAACTCAACCTAACACTCAAGCTAATTGCATTCCTAGAGTTCAGCTACCAAAGATAAATTTGCCACACTTCAATGGCAGGCATTCAGATAGGCTACCATTTAGAGAACTGTTCATCTCGCTTGTTCACAGCAACAATTCGCTTGATCCAGTTCAAAAGTTTCACTATTTGAGAATAGCATTGCAAGGCCCAGCCAACAAACTCATCGACACACTACCCTTAACTGCTAAAGGTTATGAAACCGCCTGGAACTTGCTAAATGAAAGGTTTCAGAACAACAAAATTATACTGCAACAGTTATTACAATCTTTGATTGACTATAGCAAGATCCTTAAGGAATCACCCAGTCAATTAATGGACTTACTTGACCACTTCACCAGACAGGTTAGGTCAATAGAATCTATCACACCAGAGAACCTTAGATGGGACTACATGCTTACTCATCTTCTCACGTCTAAACTTGACCCTGCTACGTTCAAAGCATGGAGCCTAGAGGGCACAGTAGATCAACTAAACACATTCAAAGAACTTTGTAACTTCCTACAGAAGAGGGGACAAGCTCTGGAGACACCAGACAGCTCCAGCAGGCCTAAAACTGTACACAATACACAGAGCAAGCCTATCTACCACAGACAAGTGAGCCCACGTACCTTTGTTGCCCATGTAGCCAACAATTGTATACTGTGCAGGCTAGATCACCCGCTACACAAGTGCGAAGACTTCCATAACCTCAACAGCACACAGAGATGGAATTTTGTAAATAATCACAGACTATGCAGTAATTGTCTCAGAGCAGGTCATCACGTCAGAAACTGCACATCTACATCTTGTTATAAATGCCAACAACGTCACCACACACTGCTACACAAAGACAAGGTTCGCAGCAATGACTATAGGCAGCATGCAACTACACAGCACAATCGTAGACTGCCTAATAATGGTCAAAGTAGAAACCAAAGCCACAATGATACTAGACAATCTCCAGCTACTACCAGCAGCAATGCTACAGGTTCAGCATTTGCTAATAATGCACAGATTACTCCTAAGACTCATACATTTCTTGCCACAGCAGAAATACTAGTCAAAGCTCAGAATGGTAGACTCATAAAAGCCAGAGCATTATTGGACTCAGGCGCCACGCACACATTCATAACTCAAGACTTGGCTGATAGGCTACAGTTACAAACCAAGCCTACCACCATAGCTGTGACCGGTGTAAACCTACACACATCCAACATTCTATAAATTGGGCACATTCAAATAAGTGACGCCCATGGCAATGGCTACAAGAGACAATTACAGTGCCTCATTATCAACCAGATTGCCAAGGACATTCCCAGTGCACCCATAGATGTCACTAGCTTAAGAATTCCAAATGACATTGTGCTAGCAGACAGCAGATTTCACTTACCCGGTAGCATTGACATATTGCTAGGGGCAGATGTATTTTGGAACTTGTTAATGGGACACACTATACCCATCAACAAAACCAACAAACACAAAGCATACATAAGAGAGACCCGACTGGGATGGATTCTCTCAGGACAAATACATTATGCACAGGGCAGGAGACAAGAACCACGTTGCCACTTAAGCATAACAGAACAAATACACAAGAACATGCAGAAATTCTGGGAAATTGAAGAAATTATCCAACCAGTAAGATCTGAAGAAGACTCCATATGCGAGCAACATTTTCAAGAAACAGTGCAGAGGGACAGAGATGGACGTTACACAGTAACCTTACCATTTAACCCTGCAGTGCTCGCGCGCTATTTTAGGACATAGAAGCTCGCGCGGCGTCTGAGAGACGCCGTTCGTGGTTTACATTGTTTGTATTGTTTTATGTTTTTTGAGTGTTCATTTTGTTTATTCAGGGTTGTCGTAGTTTACTTAATATTATTGAACATGTTTTTCATACATTGCTTACTTAAAAATATGTGTATTAAGTCAATTTATTGAAAATGAGCATTTAACTAATCATATTGGACACAAATCAATATCAGCACGTTATGACTTTAATTAATTAACAATAAAACAATGTTGTTAAGGATGTAACCATTTTTAAATAATTTTAAATTATTATTGTCCTAAGACTGTGTAGGTATAACAACGTTTACTACTAGTTACTGATCTCTTCTTATTCCATTTAGAAACTTTGTCCCGCCCTACGAAATATTTAGGCCTATCACATTCACTATAATCATTATCATCATCTGCTTCTTGTTCAGTGTCCGTACACTCACTTCTAGACTCCGCAATGTCTTCTTTGGGATAACTATCACAATCAAGTTCTTTCTTCTTTTTCTAGCAACTTTGCACTATTTTCCAATCATTTGGATCTCTATGATCTCTATGATTATGATATTTCTTCTCCTTTCCACTCATTGCCAAGCCTAAAGATAAATAATTTCCCTCATAAAAGATTGGTATTGTAGGTTTATGATCTCTAGTTTCTGCAAAAAATTCGTTTTAAACCAGTAACTTACCTTGTAACAATAAAGCTCGCGCGGCGTCTCACAGACGCCATCTACATTTTTGGAACAACAACGTTACTCCACTCTTGATAGGCGAAAACTGGAGGGATGTCGCTTGGATATGTTAATTAAGAGTAGTTGACCGAAAGGTAGATGGCAGGTCAGCACAATGGCCTCATAGGTATTCTAGATATGGTGAAATGAATATGGTCTGGCGTCTGTCAGACGCCGCGCGAGCACTGCAGGGTTAAGAAGCCCACATACAATCTTGGTGCCTCCAGAAGTGGAGCTCTGAAACGTTTCTTCTCTAATGAAACCAGACTCCATAAACAGCCGACTATACTCCAGCAGTATGCTGACTTCATGCAACAATATGAAGCCCTAGGTCACATGACCCAAGTAGAAGAAAGTTTCTACCAGGATGGCCCAGAAGCCTATTTTATTCCACACCAATTGTCCTAAACGAAGACTCAGAAACCACAAAGCTCAGAGTTGTTTTCAACGCTTCATTCAAAACCTCTACAGGTACATCACTCAATGATATTCTATACACTGGACCCTGTGTGCAACCTGATCTCTACACCATACTCTTGAAGTTCAGATGCCACCCATATGTTGTGAGTGCTGACATAGAGAAAATGTACAGGATGGTAATGGTCCAGCCACAGCAAAGAGACTTCCAAAGAATCTTCTGGAGACATTCTAAATCCACTCCAGTGAAGATATATCAGCTCAACACTATCACATATGGACAAGCCTGTTCAGCTTTTGAAGCAACCAGAGTACTCAACCAGCTAGCCGAGGATGAAAGAAACAGATTTCCCACAGCATCCAAATTGCTATCTACTTGCTTTTATGTCGATAACCTCCTTGCATCATTTTCTACAGAGCAAGAAACTATACTGGCAGCCACAGAAGTATCACAGCTGTTACAGGCATGTGGATTTATCTTAACACAGTTTTGCTCTAACTCACAAGAAGTTCTGAGAGCACTGCCACAAGAAAAGCTCTCTAAAGCTACACTTACTCAGTTAGAAGAGCAGAATACAGTCAAAACACTAGGATTACACTGGAATCCATTACAAGACTTGCTACAGTACACAGTGAAGTTTTTGCCAGAAGCCACTACTAAGAGACAGATTCTATCTGCGATCTGTACTCTAAATGACCCTCAGGGACTGATTGCACCTATTATATCTGCAGCTAAATGTATTATGCAACAGATTTGGCTGAATGACATAGGTTGGGACCAGCAAGCTCCTGTTGACATACAGAAGGCCTGGAATGAATTGTACTTACAACTACAGCACATAGAATCATACAGAATCCCAAGGAATGTCCTTATACACAAATTCAGTTATGTAGAACTACATTTTTTCAGTGATGCAAGCCCACAGGCATATGGAACAGCCTGCTACATAAAATCCGAGGACAAGAGCCATAACACTCAAATTCAGCTACTAACAAGCAAATCTAGAGTAGCCCCACTCAAGCAGATTACTTTGCCCAGACTGGATTTATGTGCAGCTCAGTTGGCGGCTTGCTTATACCAAAAAGTTACCCTATCTCTGCAGATAACAATATCAGCAGTATATTTCTGGACTGACAGTCTTATAACTTTGCAATGGATCACACAGCCTCCACACAAATGGAACACTTTTGTAGCACACAGAGTAACCAAAATTCAAGCTGCTACAGAAAACTGTCAATGGAGATATGTGCCAACACAGCAGAACCCTGCAGACATAATTACTAAACCTGTCACACCTAAGAAGTTACATAACCAAACTCTATGGTGGAATGGTCCAGAATTCCTAACACAAGAAGAATGCCATTGGCCAAACACCAGTAATGTACTACAAACAGAAGAAGTGCCAGAAACCAGAAAAACAGCAAAAGCTTTCATAATCACAAGTACACATAATGAATACTTACATAGATATTCCTCTTTCAGAAAACTACTCAGGAATACAGCTTATATTCTGAGATTCAAACACAATTGCTTAAATAAATCTGATAGAATTATTGGCCCTATCAGCTTGCAAGAGCTACAGGAAGCTCATGATGTTATTATACATGCTACACAAAAAGAAGCCTTCTCAGAAGAAAAAACTTATATCAGGAAGAACAATTGTGTTTCTAGAAGCAGTTCACTATTGCCACTGCATCCATATCTGGATAAGGAAAGCATACTTCGTGTAGGTGGAAGATTACACCACACTGATCTAGACAATAACTCCAAACATCCAATCATAGTACCTGCCAAGCACCACATAACAAATATTATTGTCAGAGAAACACATCTGAAAAACTTACATGAAGGCCCCCAAGGCATACTGTACACACTAAGGCAAGAGTATTGGCCCATTCTTGGAGCCCAAACTGTAAAATCAGCATTAAAAGGATGTCTTACTTGCTTTAGACACAGCCCTGCCAAAGCACAGCAAATCATGGTAACTTTACCTAAAGCTAGAGTTACACCCAACCGAGCTTTCGACACCACAGCCATAGATTTTGTAGGTCCTATTTCCTTGAAGGATCATGGGAGAGGCAAAACAGAATACAAAGCTTATATATCGATGCACGTATGTCTATGTACCAAAGCAGTACACATTGAATTGGTAACAGCAGCCACTTCAGCAGCATTTATTGCATCCTTGCAAAGATTCGTATCTAGAAGAGGACTACCTTCTCACTTATACCTAGATAATGGCAGAAACTTCATAGGAGCCTCACGAGATCTGAGTGAACTCTATGAACAATTCCAGACAGAACAAGCTAACACAGAGATCATGAAGTTTTCAGCACATCTAAATATACAGTTCCATTTTTTGCCTCCAAGGGCAAGCCATATGGCAGGACTTGTAGAAAGATCCAACCGCAGTATGAAAACTATTTTATACAAAGTTATGAAAGACACTATCTACAGCTATGAAGAAGCCAGCACCCTTCTATGCAGAATAGAAGCCATCATCAACAGCAGACCACTGACACCGATGAGCAGCGACTCTCAAGACTACATGGCATTGACCCCAGGTCACTTCCTTATTGGTGATCCTTTGAATTCTATACCTCACCCAGATTTACAGTCTATAAACCTATCCAGGCTGTCACGGTATCAGCTATTAGAGCAACAGTTCCAATGCATTTGGACCAGATGGGTCAAAGAATACTTAAATACTTTACAGCAAAGACAGAAGTGGAACACAGAAACTAACAGTCTGCAAACTAATCAATTAGTAATATTGATGGTGGACAACGTTCCTCCTATGAATTGGCCACTGGCTAGGATTCTAGAAGTTCATCCTGGACCAGATGGTAAAGTTAGAGTAGCAACAGTCAAAACTGCTAATTCAATTCTAAAAAGACCTATATCTAAGCTGTGTCCACTGCCTGCTCAGTAAATTTTTCTCTTTTCTTGGCCCCCCCCCCCAGTATGTAAGCTCGTAGAGCTTAGAGCCCATTTATTATACTTTTATAGCAAATACTAGTAATGGAGTATTAATACAAGTCACTAGATGGCACTAACGCCAGTTACTAGCAAACAGAATTCTTGGCACACTTGTATCTCTTTATTTTGCCGGCATCGATCCGATATCGATTGCCAGCCTGATAATCGATAATACTCTTACTTGCCCCTATGGACAGAACGTCGTAGAGCACTTCAAGCGGACTATCGATTAGCTGTACTTGCCTTTAGAGACAGTATACTTAAAAGTTATATTACTTTCCATAAGAAATTTATTTATTTCTCCACAAAGGCATATTGTTTAATAAAACAAATTTTCACATATACTTTCTTGTATGTTTCAGAAAGAGTACAGCATGTTATCTTGTTTAATAATTGATTATAGAAAATTATAACGAGTTTTTTCAGAAGTGAAATTTGTAAGGGATAGGTAAAGAATAGATCATGGACAGGAAATCAGTAAGAAGAAGTTTTAATATGTTAAAACATTATGGAATGTAGGAATTTGTAATGGATAGAAAGTTTAAAATAATGGCATATAAAAGTTTTTTAAGTGATGGTAGAAATTAAAAGTTTTGGTTCAAGAATGACGAGATGTGGGTTAATTTTAAAAGAATTTGATGAGGTAATTTATCAATTTGCAATAAACTTTAAAATTACAAAAGCATTATAACATTAATCTGAAGATTCAATGTCAGAGGAATTCCTACTGTATGATAACTCAAGTTGGTCAAGGAAGCAGGTGTTAGTTACACTACGCAACATCAGCTGTAAAGCAGACTGCTGAATTAACGTATTTGATGTAGACACAATGACAGGAGTCAGTTGTACAGTCGGTCAAATAAAAAACGTCGGGACTCGTATGCAGTTAAAATTAAAGTTTTAACGCATTAGTTCACAAGTTTCCTATAAAAAAACCTAAAATACAGTTAATTTTCTTAACATATGAGGCCATGCGACAGGAGGGAAAAAATGAACAACGAGGGAAAAATGAAACACGCGGAAAGCACAATACACGATATTCAACTTAATGTATTGTCATAATTCATTTTGCTTTGTGTCATCGCATCACATGGAAATGCTAGTTTGAGAGAAAGTGCAGTTAGGGCTGTAATTGACCTGCATTTTTCGGCCTCTGAAGCAGCGATAAGGTTCCATATTAATAAAAGAGCAGCTCTGAGGTGGGAACTCTACTATAATGCGACCGGAAGTTTTCATAGGAAACGCGTATTTCGATGCTAGATTGGTTGCAGAAGTTGAACGTAAGTTATTGACTTTGCACTACAAATACCGGTATTATAAAATAAAATCTTTAAAAAATGCTCCTTGAATAATCATATTCCTTGCGAGTTTATCAATTATTAATATTATAAGAATTTGCAACCAAGAATATGGCGGATGTGAGACATATAGCGCCAGCCTTCTATACATGTTCGTTTTGGAACTAAACTGACTAAACAATCAAGAAAATACATGGAGAGACAAGAGGCAGGTGTGAACCTAACTTTAAATCTTCCTCTACATGCGCATATGCACGTTCGTGATACTTAATCAAATACCGCCCGACGTTTTTTATTTGACCGCCTGTACTAGTAATATCAGAATAATAAATATTCTTCCTCTGTCCAACAGAATTTGTTTGAGGATGTTTTAGAAGAGCACAGTGTTAAATTGCGTGAAGGAAAATAATAATAATAATAAATTAATGTTTAGTGGGAGTCAATCAAATGAGAATGTTTGAAAACGGAATTAAATTATTTAATTTAATTAATAAAGACAAAGGGAAGTTTATTCAGATATAGGAAATGTCCGAGCTATAAAGAATTTTTTAAAAAACAAAATAGCAAAAGATGATAAATCATTCGTAACTTAAGATAGTCAGCCATCCTCTACACGTGTGGAAACTCATCGGGATATGCAAAAGAAGAAATATCTAATTAATAGTTAAGATAGTCAGCCATCCTCTGCACGTGTGGAAACTCATCGGGATATGCAAAACAAGAAATATCTAATTTTTATGAATATATACTTGGAAAATCATTGGTTTTTGTGTAAGATAATAATCTCAGCGTTCTATCAATTATAGTTCCTGAGAAAATGGGGCATTTATGAGAAAAAATGTTAATTGGAGAAAATGCCAATTAAAAAAATTATGTGAATAAAGAAACTTTTCAGTACTGTAGTACAATTGCAGCTCCTTCTCAGTGAGCCTTCCTTGTCATGTGAGGGGCTTGTAATAAAGACGCTTACCTCTGTAGTCTTTTCTCAATTTTTTGGCTAAAATTTTATGCTAAAATTCAATGGATACGTTTTTTTTCAGTATAGAATTATTAATCGAGAGGCTCCTTCATGCCCGTCATTTTCCAGGCGTGCCAACCACCGCTTGTTTTACCTGGGCCCTCCCACCTCAATTCCACAGGCATCCAGAGCCTATCGAACCCCAGATACTCCGGGAACATTGCGTCATCTGGCCAGGAAGACAACAATGCTAAGGTTGATAAAAGTTCTCTCTGAACTGTATTATATAGTTAGTTCACTGCTGCGCACAGTATAAGCGAGGGAAATGCCCCGTCATTTTCCAGGCGTGCCAACCACAGTTTGTTTTACCTGTGCCCTCCCTCTTCCATTCCACAGGCATCCAGAGCCTCTCGAACCCCAGATACTCCGGGAACATTGCGTCATCTGGCCAGGAAGACAAAAATGCTAAGGTTGATAAAAGTTCTCTCTGAACTGTATTATATAGTTAGTTCACTGCTGCGCACAGTATAAGCGAGGGAAATGCCCCGTCATTTTCCAGGCGTGCCAACCACAGCTTGTTTTACCTGTGCCCTTCCTCTTCCATTCCACAGGCATCCAGAGCCTCTCGAACCCCAGATACTCCGGGAACATTGCGTCATCTGGCCAGGAAGACAACAATGCTAAGGTTGATAAAAGTTATCTCCGAACTGTATTGTATGGTTAGTTCACTGCTGCGCACAGTATAAGGGAGGGATATGCAAAAGAAGATATATCTAATTCTTATGAATATATACTTGGAAAATCACTGGTTTTTGTGTAACATAATAATTTTCTGCATATTACAGTCAGTGAATATGAAAGCATATGTCCGTGAAAAAGTTTTGAACAGCCATTATGGTACACAACGACAATGTAACATGTAAATTATACTTAATTGAATGAAAATATCCAATAAAAAGAAAATTCACATTTTTGATGAAATGAGCTGGCAATCTCCCCTTAATAATTGATTATAGAAAATTATAACGAGTTTGGTCAGAAGTGAAATTTGTATGGGATAGGCAAAGAATAGATCATGGACAGGAAATCAGTAAGAAGAAGTTTTAATAAGTTAAAACATTATGGAATGTAGGAATTAGTAATGGATAGAAAGTTTAAAATAATGGCATATTAAGTTTTTTTAAGTGATGGTATTAATTAAAAGTTTTGGTTCAAGAATGACGAGATGTGGGTTAATTTTAAAAGAATTTGATGAGGTAATTTATCAATTTGCAATAGGCTTTAAAATTACAAAAGCATTATAACATTAATCTGAAGATTCAATATCAGAGGAATTTCTACTGTATGATAACTCAGCCATCCTCTGCACGTGTGGAAACTCATCGGGATATGCAAAAGAAGAAATATCTAATTTTTATGAATATATACTTGGAAAATCATTTGTTTTTGTGTAAGATAATAATTTTCTGATAATAATCTCAGCGTTCTATCTATTATAGTTCCTGAGAAAATGGGACATTTATGAGAAAAAATGTTAATTGGAGAAAATACCAATTAAAAGAAATCATGTCAAAAAAGAAACTTTTCAGTACTGTAGTACAATTGCAGCGCCTTCTCAGTGAGCCTTCCTTGTCATGTGAGGAGCTTGTATTCAAGACGCTTACCTCTATAGTCTTTTCTCAATTCTTTGGCTAAATTTTATGCTAAAATTCAATGGATACGTTTTTTTTCAGTATAGAAAAGAGCAAAATACCTTATTATTCGAGAGGCTTCTTCATGCCCCGACATCTTCCAGGCGTGCCAACCACCGCTTGTTTTACCTGGGCCCTCCCAGCTCAATTCCACAGGCATCCAGAGCCTCTCGAACCCCAGATCCTCCAGGAACACTTCGTCATCTGGCCAGGAAGACAACAATGCTAAGGTTGATAAATGTTCTCTCCGAACTGTATTATATGGTTAGTTCACTGCTGCGCACAGTATAAGGGAGGGATATGCAAAAGAAGATATATGTAATTTTTATTAATATATACTTGGAAAATCACTGGTTTTTGTGTAACATAATTTTCTGCATATTACAGTCGGTGAATATGAAAGCATATGTCCGTGAAAAACGTTTTGAACTCGTATTATGGTACACATCGACAATGTAACATGTAAATTATATTTAATTGAATGAAAATATACAATAAAAAGAAAATTCACATTTTTGATGAAATGAGCTGGCAATCTCCCCTTAATAATTGATTATAGAAAATTATAACGAGTTTGGTCAGAAGTGAAATTTGTAAGTGATAGGTAAAGAATAGATCATGGACAGGAAATCAGTAAGAAGAAGGTTTAATAAGTTAAAACTTTATGGAATTTAGGAATTAATAATGGATAGAAAGTGTAAAATAATGGCATATAAAGTTTCTTTAAGTGATGGTAGAAATTAAAAGTTTTGGTTTAAGAATGACGAGATGTGGGTTAATTTTAAAAGAATTTGATGAGGTGATTTATCAATTTGCAATAGGCTTTAAAATTACAAAAGCATTATAACATTAATCTGAAGATTCAATATCAGAGGAATTTCTACTGTATGATAACTCAGCCATCCTCTGCACGTGTGGAAACTCATCGGGATATGCAAAAGAAGAAATATCTAATTTTTATGAATATATACTTGGAAAATCATTTGTTTTTGTGTAAGATAATAATTTTCTGATAATAATCTCAGCGTTCTATCAATTATAGTTCCTGAGAAAATGGGGCACTTATGAGAAAAAATGATAATTGGAGAAAATACCTATAGTCTTTTCTCAATTCTTTGGCTAAATGTTTATGCTAAAATTCAATGGATACGTTTTTTTTTCAGTATAGAAAAGAGCAAAATACTTTATTATTCGAGAGGCTTCTTCATGCCCCAACATCTTCCAGGCGTGCCAACCACCGCTTGCTTTACCTGGGCCCTCGCACCTAAAATTCCACAGGCATCCAGAGCCTCTCGAACCCCAGATACTCCGGGAACACTTCGACATCTGGCCAGGAAGACAACAATGCTAAGATTGATAAAAGTTCTCTCCGAACTGTATTATATAGTTAGTTCACTGCTGCGCACGGTATAAGCGAGGGATATGCAAAAGAAGAAATATCTAATTTTTATGAATATATTTGGAAAATCATTGGTTTATGTGTGACATAATAATTTTCTGCTTATTTCAGTCGGTAAATATGGAAGCATATGTCCGTGAAAAAGTTTTAAACGGTCATTATGGTACAAAACGTCAATGTAACATGTAAATTATACTTAATTGAATGAAAATATACAATATATAGAAAATTCACATTTTTGATGAAACGTGCTGGCTATCTCAACTTAATAATTGATTATAGAAAATTATAACGAGTTTGGTCAGAAGTGAAATTTGTAAGGGATAGGTAAAGAATAGATCATGGACAGGAAATCAGTAAGAAGAAGTTTTAATATGTTAAACCATTATGGAATGTAGGAATTAGTAATGGATAGAAAGTTTAAAATATTGGCATATAAAAGTTTTTTTAAGTGATGGTAGAAATTAAAAGTTTTGGTTCAAGAATGACGAGATGTGGGTTAATTTTAAAAGAATTTGATGAGGTAATTTATCAATTTGCAATAAACTTTAAAATTACAAAAGCATTATAACATTATTCTGGAGATTCAATGTCAGAGGAATTCCTACTGTATGATAACTCAAGTTGGTCAAGGAAGCAGGTGTTAGTTACACTACGCAACATCAGCTGTAAAGCAGACTGCTGAATTGGAACGTATTTGATATAGACACAATGACAGGAGTCAGTTGTACAGTCGGTCAAATAAAAAACCTTCGGGACTCGTATGCAGATAAAATTAAAGTTTCAACGCATTAGTTCACAAGTTTACTATAAAAAACCTAAAATACAGGTCATTTTCGGAACATCTGTGGCCATGCGACAGGAGGGAATAAATGAACAACGAGGGAAAAATGAAACACGCGGAAAGCGCAATACACGATATTCAACTTAATGTATTGTCATAATTCATTTTGCTTTGTGTCATCGCATCACATAGAAATGCTAGTTTGAGAGAAAGTGCAGTTAGGGCTGTAATTGACCTGCATTTTTCGCCCTCTGAAGCAGCGAGAAAGTTCCATATTTATGAAAGAGCAGCTCTGAGGTGGGAACTCTACTCTAATGCGACCGGAAGTTTTCATAGGAAACGCGTATTTCGATGCTAGATTGGTTGGAGAAGTTGAACGTAAGTTATTGACTTTGCACTACAAATACCGGTATTATAAAATAAAATCTTTAGAAAATGCTCCTTGAATAATCATATTCCTTGCGAGTTTATCAATTATTAATATTATAAGAATTTGCAACCAAGAATATGGCGGATGTGAGACATATAGCCACAGCCTTCTATACATGTTCGTTTTGGACCTAAACTGACTAAATAATCAAGAAAATACATGGAGAGACAAGAGGCAGGTGTGAACCTAACTTTAAGTCTTCCTCTACATGCGCATATGCACGTTCGTGATACTTAATCAAATACCGCCCGACGTTTTTCATTTGACCGACTGTACTAGTAATACCAAAATAATAAATATTCTTCCTCTGTCCAACACAACTTGTTTGAGGATGTTTTAAAAGAGCACAGTGTTAAATTGCGTGAAGGAATATAATAATAATAAATTAATGTTTAGTGGGAGTCAATCAAATGAGAATGTTTGAGAACGGAATTAATTTATTTAATTTATTTTTCTAAAGACAAGTGAAGATTATTCAGATATAGGAAATATCCGAACTATAAAGAATTTTTTAAAAAACAAAATAGCAAAAGATGATAAATCATTCGTAACTTAAGATAGTCAGCCATCCTCTGCGCGTGTGGAAACTCATCGGGATATGCAAAAGAAGAAATATCTAATTAATAGTTAAGATAGTCAGCCATCCTCTGCACGTGTGGAAACTCATCGGGATATGCAAAACAAGAAATATCTAGATTAATGAATTTCATTTCCGTTTGTGGTATATTAGATAATTGTCATTCAAAGTTCCACCTTAACCACAAAACAATAAAATAACAGAGATTGTAAACTGGATACACGGTATCTAAAAATTATTATATTCTTATAAGCTTTTACATATGAACATACAAGTCAATAAATAAATACAAGATTAAAATAGCAACTGATGTCGCAATAGTCTATATCAATTATTCTTAAAATTTTTATCATATCATATAATTACACAAGTTAAAAGATACAAGATTAAAATAGCGATTGATGTCGCAATAGTCAATATATTTATTGCTAATTTCTAAAATGTCAGTTTTAAAAATTATAATTCAACCTTAAAATTATAATATTTTATTGTACAATAATTATCTATTTTATAGAATCTTATCGATCCTTTTATTATCAATGTTCACTAATAACAATGTTTATTTTATATACACCACTGTACACTTAATGATGATAATATATTGCCTTGTAACCCACTTTTCTTATTCAAATCGTCTGATATCATGTATAGTACAGATATTATCTTATAATACCGTATTAAAAATACATCTGGAGGCATTAGCGTATTGTTTATGTGTTAGTTTGTAGCAATTTATGTTGAAACTTCTTTTTGTTGTAGTTATCTTCTTACAAAAATCATTTTAGAATCCGTGTATCTAGTACTCTAGCTGTTAATCGGATATGCGCATTTCGGCTTAATATGCCATCTTCAGTCCTAAAATATAAAATATAAAATTAACAAAACGAAATTTTTATTATAAATAATTACATTTTAACTTTATATATTGATGTATTTAAAAGTAACCAACCTTAAAATTGTGTGCGTCGAAGTCTTCACTACATGAGTGTTAGCTTGCTACTAACGAAGTCTTATGCTATTGCTGAGGGCATAGTTCACAGTACATTTCAAAAAGTTCATTGTGGTCAATTGCTGTTTCGTTAATTATATTGTTTTTGTTTCTATATATTTCCAGATTTTCTAGTGTATTAAGCTTTAGGCTTTTTTTGTGTTTATGTAAGATTTTTAGCGTATTATCTATTGGAGAAAACTGGTGCCCGTTATTAATGAAATGTTTAGCGTAAGCAGACCTGTTTCTATTATATTTAAAATCTGCTAGATGCTCTTGAAAACGTTGTCTGAACGATCTACCGGTTTGACCTATATACACCTGTTTGCAATCGTTACAAGTTAGCTGATATACCCCAGTGTTTTCTAGTTTATCTTCATTATTATTGTTATCATTGTTAAAGAGTAATTGTTTCAAAGTATTATTAGTTTTATATGCTATCTTAAGATTTTGTTGTTGCAGAGGTTTTAAGGTTTTGTGTATTCTATTATCTGTATAGTTGTAAACAACAAATTTGTTATCTTTTCCATTAGTTTTTTCTATAGGTTCCAGTGTTGACTTTTGATTGTTAGCTTTATTTAGTTTAATTTTATTCTTTTTTATTAGCTTGTAAATAACTGATTCATTATAGTGATTATTTTTAGCAATTTGTAAGATTGTGTTTAATTCCTTATTGAAGTAGTGTTTACTCATCGGAATGTTTATAAGTCTACGTACCATATAGTCCAAAGCTGCCATTTTTTGACCAATAGGGTGGTTAGATTTATTGCTTATAATATTGTCTGTATATGTCTCTTTTCTGTAGATACTATATTGTAATTTTTATCTTGTCTTATGATGTTGAGATCTAGGAAATTGAGTTTGTTTTGAATTTCAGTTTCCAATGTAAACTTTAATTTATCATGTATATTGTTAAAGTTTTCAATTAAGTCATTAATTTCGTCTTTATGACATACAATCAGAATATCATCTACGTATCTGTAATACTTTTTGATGTTATGTTTCTTAATTTATTGTTCTATATAATTGTCCTCTATGTGCTGTAAGAATGTTTCTGACAGTATGCCTGACAAAGGGGATCCCATTGCTAGACCATCTTTTTGAATATAAATTTTATTGTCAAAACTAAAGTAGTTTTGTTCCAAAATAGCTGTAATTAATGTGGTAATTTGTTTAGCAACTTCATGACTATCCCCATTATTAATTAAGTTTTGTTGTACAATATTAACTGTCTCATGTATTGGAACATTAGTATATAGATTTTTTATATCTAGTGAAATAAGTCTGTCATTTTTGTTCAATTCAATATCGTTTAATTTACTAACTAAGTCTATTGTGTTTTTTATAGTGTAAGTGTTTTTAAGTTCCAACTTATGCTGTAACATCTTTTTTACAATCTTAGAAATTTTATATACAGGAGCGTTGATGAAGTTTACTATTGGCCTAATTGGATTACCATTCTTGTGAATTTTAATTTGTGCTCTAAGTTTTGGAGCTTTTGGCTTCATATGTATGGCATTTTTCATTTCTTTATCGTTTAGTATGAGATTTGAGCTTTTTATTACTCTTTTAATGTTTTGTTGAAATCTATCAGTAGGATCTTTGTCGACCGGTATAATATCATTTTCGTGAATGAATTCTATGGTTTTCTTTATGTATTCATTATTATCTATGAGAATAATAGAGTTACCTTTATCAGCCTTGACATGTTTAATGTCATTATCTCTTAATTTACTACTTAGATCTTGTATTGTTTTTTTATAAACTTTTGAGTTTTTGCTATCCATATGTTGGTTTACGTAATTGTGTTTTATTTTATTGGTCATATCTTTTCTGAAGGATAGTTGGTTTGTTAGATTTACTTTTGTTAAAGCTGTTTCTGTAATACATTTTTTCCCTCGGGTTATTAACCTAACATCAACAGTACTTACTAAACATGAAGAGGATCTACTCCAATTGGGTTATAAACATAACTTTGAACCTAATCATAAAGAGCAAATTAAATCCTTAATCATAGATACAGAAACAGCTTTAACAAAAGTAAATCTAACAAACATAACATAACATAACATCAAAAAGTATTACAGATACGTAGATGATTTTCTGATTGTATGTCATAAAGACGAAATTAATGACTTAATTGAAAACTTTAACAATATACATGATAAATTAAAGTTTACATTGGAAACTGAAATTCAAAACAAACTCAATTTCCTAGATCTCAACATCATAAGACAAGATAAAAAATTACAATATAGTATCTACAGAAAAGAGACATATACAGACAATATTATAAGCAATAAATCTAACCACCCTATTGGTCAAAAAATGGCAGCTTTGGACTATATGGTACGTAGACTTATAAACATTCCGATGAGTAAACACTACTTCAATAAGGAATTAAACACAATCTTACAAATTGCTAAAAATAATCACTATAATGAATCAGTTATTTACAAGCTAATAAAAAAGAATAAAATTAAACTAAATAAAGCTAACAATCAAAAGTCAACACTGGAACCTATAGAAAAAACTAATGGAAAAGATAACAAATTTGTTGTTTACAACTATACAGATAATAGAATACACAAAACCTTAAAACCTCTGCAACAACAAAATCTTAAGATAGCATATAAAACTAATAATACTTTGAAACAATTACTCTTTAACAATGATAACAATAATAATGAAGATAAACTAGAAAACACTGGGGTATATCAGCTAACTTGTGACGATTGCAAACAGGTGTATATAGGTCAAACCGGTAGATCCTTCAGACAACGTTTTCAAGAACATTTCGCAGATTTTAAATATAATAGAAACAGGTCTGCTTACGCTAAACATTTCATTAATAACGGGCACCAGTTTTCTCCAATAGATAATACGCTAAAAATCTTACACAAACACAAAAAAAGCCTAAAGCTTAATACACTAGAAAATCTGGAAATATATAGAAACAAAAACAATATAATTAACGAAACAGCAATTGACCACAATGAACTTTTTGAAATGTACTGTGAACTATGCCCTCAGCAATAGCATAAGACTTCGTTAGTAGCAAGCTAACACTCATGTAGTGAAGACTTCGACGCACACAATTTTAAGGTTGGTTACTTTTAAATACATCAATATATAAAGTTAAAATGTAATTATTTGTAATAATAAAAATTTCGTTTTGTTAATTTTATATTTTATATTTTAGGACTGAAGATGGCATATTAAGCCGAAATGCGCATATCCGATTAACAGCTAGAGTACTAGATACACGGATTCTAAAATGATTTTTGTAAGAAGATAACTACAACAAAAAGAAGTTTCAACATAAATTGCTACAAACTAACACATAAACAATACGCTAATGCCTCCAGATGTATTTTTAATAAGGTATTATAAGATAATATCTGTACTATACATGATATCAGACGATTTGAATAAGAAAAGTGGGTTACAAGGCAATATATTATCATCATTAAGTGTACAGTGGTGTATATAAAATAAACATTGTTATTAGTGAACATTGATAATAAAAGGATCGATAAGATTCTCTAAATTAGATAATTATTGTACAATAAAATATTATAATTTTAAGGTTAAATTATAATTTTTAAAACTGACATTTTAGAATTTAGCAATAATTATATTGACTATTGCGACATCAATCGCTATTTTAATCTTGTATCTTTTAACTTGTGTAATTATATGATATGATAAAAATTTTAAGAATAATTGATATAGACTATTGCGACATCAGTCGTTATTTTAATCTTGTATTTATTTATTGACTTGTATGTTCATATGGAAAAGCTTATAAGAATATAATAATTTTTAGATACCGTGTATCCAGTTTACAATCTCTGTTATTTTATTGTTTTGTGGTTAAGGTGGAACTTTGAATGACAATTAAGAAATATCTAATTTTTATGAATATATACTTGGAAAATCATTGGTTTTTGTGTAAGATAATAATCTCAGCGTTCTATATGAGAAAATGGGGCATTTATGAGAAAAAATGTTAATTGGAGAAAATGCCAATTAAAAGAAATCATGTGAATAAAGAAACTTTTCAGTACTGCAGCTCCTTCTCAGTGAGCCATCCTTGTCATGTGAGGGGCTTGTAATAAAGACGCTTACCTCTGTAGTCTTTTCACAATTTTTTGGCTGAAATTTTATGCTAAAATTTAATGGATACGTTTTTTTCAGTATTGAAAAGAGCAAAATAACTTATTATTCGAGAGGCTCCTTCATGCCCCGTCATTTTCCAGGCGTGCCAACCACCGATTGTTTTACCTGGGCCCTCCCACCTCAATTCCACAGGCATCCATAGCCTCTCGAACCCCAGATACTCCGGGAACATTGCGTCATCTCGCCAGGAGGACAACTATGCTAAGGTTGATAAAAGTTCTCTCCGAACTGTATTATATACGGTAGTTAGTTCACTGCTGCGCACAGTATAAGCGAGGGAAATGCCCCGTCATCTTCCAGGCGTGCCAACCAACGCTTGTTTTACCAGTGCCCTCCCTCCTCAATTCCACTGGCATCCTTAGCCTCTCGAACCACAATTACTCCGGGAACATTGCGTCATCTGGCCAGGAAGACAACAATGCTAAGGTTGATAAAAGTTCTCTCCGAACTGTATTATATGGTTAGTTCACTGCTGCGCACAGTATAAGCGAGGGATATACAAAAGAAGAAATATCTAATTTTTTTATGAATATATACTTGGAAAATCATTGGTTTCTGTGTAACATAATAATTTTCTGCATATTACAGTCGGTGAATATGAAAGCATATGTCCGTGAAAAACGTTTTGAACAGCCATTATGGTTTACAACGACAATGTAACATGTAAATTATACTTAATTGAATGAAAATATACAAGAAAAAGAAAATTCACATTTTTGATGAAATGAGCTGACAATCTCCCCTTAATAATTGATTATAGAAAATTATAACGAGTTTGGTCAGAAGTGAAATTTGTAAGGGATAGGTAAAGAATAGATCATGGACAGGAAATCAGTAAGAAGAAGTTTTAATAAGTTAAAACATTATGGAATGTAGGAAATAGTAATGGATAGAAAGTTTAAAATAATGGCATATTAAGTTTTTTTAAGTGATGGTAGAAATTAAAAGTTTTGGTTCAAGAATGACGAGATGTGGGTTAATTTTAAAAGAATTTGATGAGGTAATTTATCAATTTGCAATAGGCTTTAAAATTACAAAAGCATTATAACATTAATCTGAAGATTCAATATCAGAGGAATTTCTACTGTATGATAACTCAGCCACCCTCTGCACGTGTGGAAACTCATCGGGATATGCAAAAGAAGAAATATCTAATTTTTATGAACATATACTTGGAAAATCATTTGTTTTTGTGTAAGGTAATAATTTCCTGATAATAATCTCAGCGTTCTATCAATTATAGTTCCTGAGAAAATGGGGCATTTATGAGAAAAAATGTTAATTGGAGAATATACCAATTAAAAGAAATCATGTCAAAACAGAAACTTTTCAGTACTGTAGTACAATTGCAGCTCCTTCTCAGTGATCATTCCTTGTCATGTGAGGAGGTTGTATTCAAGACGCTTACCTCTGTAGTATTTTCTCAATTCTTTGGCTAAAATTTTATGCTAAAATTCAATGGATACGTTTTTTTTCTGTATAGAAAAGAGCAAAATACCTTATTATTCGAGAGGCTTCTTCACGACCCAACATCTTCCAGGCGTGCCAACCACCGCTTGTTTTACCTGGGCCCCCCCACCTCAATTCCACAGGCATCCAGAGCCTCTCGAACCCCAGATACTCCGGGAACATTTCGTCATCTGGCCAGGAAGACAACAATGCTAAGGTCGATAAAAGTTCTCTCCGAACTGTATTATATAGTTAGTTCACTGCTGCGCACAGTATAAGCGAGGGATATGCAAAAGAAGAAATATCCAATTTTTTTGAATATATTTGGAAAATCATTGGTTTATGTGTAACATAATAATTTTCTGCATATTTCAGTCGGTAAATATGGAAGCATATGTCCGTGAAAAAGTTTTAAACGACCATTATGGTACAAAACGACAATGTAACATGTAAATTATACTTAATTGAATGAAAATATACAATAAATAGAAAATTAACATTTTTGATGAAATGTGCTGGCTATCTCCAAATAATAATTCAATATAGAAAATTATAACGAGTTTGGACAGAAGTGAAATTTGTAAGGGATAGGTAAAGAATAGATCATGGACAGGAAATGAGTAAGAAGAAGTTTTAATATGTTAAAACATTATGGCATGTAGGAATTAGTAATGGATAGAAAGTTTAAATTAATGGCTTATAAAAGCTTTTTAAGTGATGGTAGAAATTAAAAGTTTTGGTTCAAGAATGACGAGATGTGGGTTAATTTTAAAAGAATTTGATGAGGTAATTTATCAATTTGCAATAAACTTTAAAATTACAAAAAGCATTATAACATTAATCTGAAGATTCAATGTCAGAGGAATTCCTACTGTATGATAACTCAAGTTGGTCAAGGAAGCAGGTGTTAGTACACTACGCAACATCAACTGTAAAGCAGACTGCTGAATTTGAACGTATTTGATAAAGACACAATGACAGGAGTCAGTTGTACAGTCGGTCAAATAAAAAACGTCGGGACTCGTATGCAGTTGAAATTAAAGTTTTAACGCATTAGTTCACAAGTTTCCTATAAGAAACCTAATATACAGTTCATTTTCTTAACATATGAGGCCATGCGACAGGAGGGAAAAAATGAACAACGAGGGAAACCTGAAACACGCGGAAAGCGCAATACACGATATTCAACTTAATGTGTTGTCATAATTCATTTTGCTTTGTGTCATCGCATCACATTGACTTGCTAGTTTGAGAGAAAGTGCAGTGAGGGCTGTAATTGACCTGTATTTTTCGGCCTCTGAAGCAGCGAGAAGGTTCCATATTTATGAAAGAGCAGCTCTGAGGTGGGAACTTTACTATAATGCGACCGGAAGTTTTCATAGGAAACACGTATTTCGATGCTAGATTGGTTGCAGAATTTGAACGTAAGTTATTGACTTTGCACTACAAATACCGGTATTATAAAATAAAATCTTTAAAAAATCCTCCTTGAATAATCATATTCCTTGCGAGTTTATCAGTTATTAATATTATAAGAATTTGCAACCAAGAATATGGCGGATGTGAGACATATAGTCACAGCCTTCTATACATGTTCGTTTTGGAACTAAACTGACTAAATAATCAAGAAAATACATGGAGAGACAAGAGGGAGGTGTGAACCTAACCTTAAGTCTTCCTCTACATGCGCATATGCACGTTCGTGATACTTAATCAAATACCGCCCGACGTTTTTTATTTGACCGACTGTACTAGTAATATCAGAATAATAAATATTCTTCCTCTGTCCAACAGAATTTGTTTGAGGATGTTTTAAAAGAGCACAGTGTTAAATTGCGTGAAGGAAAATAATAATAATAAATTAATGTTTAGTGGGAGTCAATCAAATGAGAATGTTTGAGAACGGAATTAAATTATTTAATTTATTTAATAAAGACAAGTGAAGTTTATTCATATATAGGACATGTCCGAGCTATAAAGAATTTTTTTAAAAACAAAATAGCAGAAGATGATAAATCATTCGTAACTTAAGATAGTCAGCCATCCCCTGCACGTGTGGAAACTCATCGGGATATGCAAAAGAAGAAATATCTAATTAATAGTTAAGATAATCAGCCATCCTCTGCACGTGTGGAAATTCATCGGGATATGCAAAACAAGAAATATCTAATTTTTATGAATATATACTTGGAAAATCATTGGTTTTTGTGTAAGATAATAATCTCAGCGTTTTATCTGAGAAAATGGGGCATTTATGAGAAAAAATGTTAATTGGAGAAAATGCCAATTAAAAGAAATCATGTGAATAAAGAAACTTTTCAGGACTGCAGCTCCTTCTCAGTGAGCCTTCCTTGTCATGTGAGGGGCTTGTAATAAAGACGCTTACCTCTGTAGTCTTTTCTCAATTTTTTGGCTAAAATTTTATGCTAAAATTCAATTGATACGTTTTTTTTCAGTATAGAAAAGAGCAAAAGAACTTATTATTCGAGAGGCTCCTTCATGCCCCGTCATCTTCCAGGCGTGCCAACCACCGATTGTTTTACCTGGGTCCTCCCACCTCAATTCCACAGGCATCCAGAGCCTCTCGAACCCCAGATACTCCGGGAACATTGCGTCATCTGGCCAGGAAGGCAACAATGCTAAGGTTGATAAAAGTTCTTTCCGAACTGTATTATATAGTTAGTTCACTGCTGCGCACAGTATAACCGAGGGATATGCAAAAGAAGATATATCTAATTTTTATGAATATATTTGGAAAATCATTGGTTTATGTGTAACATAATAATTTTCTGCATATTTCAGTCGGTAAATATGGAAGCATATGTCCATGAAAAAGTTTTAAACGGCCATTATGGTACAAAACGACAATGTTACATGTAAATTATACTTAATTGAATGAAAATATACAATAAATAGAAAATTCACATTTTTCATGAAATGTGCTGGCTATCTCAACTTAATAATTGATTATAGAAAATTATAACGAGTTTGGTCAGAAGTGAAATTTGTAAGGGATAGGTAAAGAATAGATTATGGACAGGATATCAGTAAGAAGAAGTTGTAATATGTTAAAACATTATGGAATGTAGGAATTAGTAATGGATAGAAAGTTTAAATTAATGGCATATAAAACTTTTTTTAAGTGATGGTAGAAATTAAAAGTTTTTGTTCAAGAATGACGAGATGTGGGTTAATTTTAAAAGAATTTGATAGTATAGCACAGTATAAGCGAGGAATATGCAAAAGAATAAATATCTAATTTTTATGAATATATACTTGGAAAATCATTGTTTTTTGTGTTACATAATAATTTTCTGCATATTTCAGTCTGTAAATATGAAAGCATATGTCCGTGAAAAACATTTTAAACGGCCATTATGGTAAAAGACGACAATGTAACATGTAAATTATACTTAATTGAGTGAAAATATACAATAAACAGAAAATTCACATTTTTTATGAAATGTGCTGGCAATCTCCCCTTAATAATTGACTATAGAAAATTATAACGAGTTTGGTCAGAAGTGAAATTTGTAAGGGATAGGTAAAGAATAGATCATGGACAGGAAATGAGTAAGAAGAAGTTTTAATATGTTAAAACATTAAGGAATGTAGGAATTAGTAATGGATAGAAAGTTTAAAATATTGGCATATAAAAGTTTTTTTAAGTGATGGTAGAAATTAAAAGTTTTGGTTCAAGAATGACGAGATGTGGGTTAATTTTAAATAAATTTGATGAGGTAATTTATCAATTTGCAATAAACTTTAAAATTACAAAAGCATTATAACATTAATCTGGAGATTCAATGTCAGAGGAATTCCTACTGTATGATAACTCAAGTTGGTCAAGGAAGCATGTGTTAGTTACACTACGCAATATCAGCTGTAAAGCAGACTGCTGAATTTGAACGTATTTGATATAGACACAATGACAGGAGTCAGTTGTAGAGTCGGTCAAATAAAAAACGTCGGGACTCGTATGCAGATAAAATTAAAGTTTTAACGCATTAGTTCACAAGTTTACTATAAAAAACCTAAAATACAGGTCATTTTCGGAACATATGAGGCCATGCGACAGGAGGGAAAAATGAAGAACGAGGGAAAAATGAAACACGCGGAAAGCGCAATACACGATATTCAACTTAATGTATTGTCATAATTCATTTTGCTTTGTGTCATCGCATCACATAGAAATGCTAGTTTGAGAGAAAGTGCAGTTAGGGCTGTAATTGACCTGCATTTTTCGGCCTCTGAAGAAGCGAGAAGGTTCCATATTTATGAAAGAGCAGCTCTGAGGTGGGAACTCTACTATAATGCGACCGGAAGTTTTCATAGGAAACGCGTATTTCGATGCTAGATTGGTTGCAGAAGTTGAACGTAAGTTATTGACTTTGCACTACAAATACCGGTATTATAAAATAAAATCTTTAAAAAATGCTCCTTGAATAATCATATTCCTTGCGAGTTTATCAATTATTAATATTATAAGAATTTGCAACCAAGAAAATGGCGGATGTGAGACATATAGCCACAGCCTTCTATACATGTTCGTTTTGGAACTAAACTGACTAAATAATCAAGAAAATACATGGAGAGACAAGAGGCAGGTGTGAACCTAACCTTAAGTCTTCCTCTACATGCGCATATGCACGTTCGTGATACTTAATCAAATACCGCCCGACGTTTTTTATTTGACCGACTGTACTAGTAATATCAGAATAATAAATATTCTTCCTCTGTCCAACAGAATTTGTTTGAGGTTGTTTTTAAAGAGCACAGTGTTAAATTGCGTGAAGGAATATAATAAAATAAATTAATGTTTAGTAGGAGTCAATCAAACGAGAATGTTTGAAAACGGAATTAAATTATTTAATTTATTTAATAAAGACAAGTGAAGTTTATTCAGATATAGGAAATGTCCGAGCTATAAAGAATTTTTTAAAAATCAAAATAGCAAAAGATGATAAATCATTCGTAACTTAAGATAGTCAGCCATCCTCTGCACGTGTGGAAACTCATCGGGATATGCAAAAGAAGAAATATCTAATTAATAGTTAAGATAGTCAGCCATCCTGTGCACGTGTGGAAACTCATCGGGATATGGAAAAGAAGAAATATTTAATTTTTATGAATATATACTTGGAGAATCATTGGTTTTTGTGTAATATAATAATCTCAGCGTTCTTCAATTATAGTTCCTGAGAAAATGGGGCATTTATGAGAAAAAATGTTAATTGGAGAAAATGCCAATTAAAAGAAATCATGTGAATAAAGAAACTTTTCAGTACTGTAGTACAATTGCAGCTCCTTCTCAGTGAGCCTTCCTTGACATGTGAGGGGCTTGTAATAAAGACGCTTACCTCTGTAGTCTTTTCTCAATTTGTTGGCTAAAATTTTATGCTAAAATTCAAGGGATACTTTTTTTTTCAGTATATTAAAGAGCAAAATACCTTACTATTCGAGAGGCTCCTTCATGCCCCGTCATTTCCAGGCGTCCCAACCACCGCTTGTTTTACCTGGGCCCTCCCACCTCAATTCCACAGGCATCCAGAGCCTCTCGAACCCCAGATACTCCGGGAACATTGCGTCATCTGGCCAGGAAGACAACAATGCTAAGGTTGATAAAAGTTCTCTCCGAACTGTATTATATAGTTAGTTCACTGCTGCGCACAGTATAAGCGAGGGAAATGCCCCGAAGTCTACCAGGCGTGCCAACCACCGCTTGTTTTACCTGTGCCCTCCCTCCTCAATTCCACAGGCATCTAGAGCCTTTCGAACCCCAGATACTCCGGAAACATTACGTCATCTGGACAGGAAGACAACAATGCTAAGGTTGATAAAAGTTCTCTCCGAACTGTATTATATGGTTAGTTCACTGCTGCGAACAGTATAAGGGAGGGATATGCAAAAGAAGATATATCTAATTTTTATGAATATATACTTGGAAAATCACTGGTTTTTGTGTAACATAATAATTTTCTGCATATTACAGTCGGTGAATATGAAAGCATGTCCGTGAAAAAGTTTTGAACAGCCATTATGGTACACAACGACAATGTAACATGCAAATTATACTTAATTGAATGAAAATATACAATAAAAAGAAAATTCACATTTTTGATGAAATGAGCTGGCAATCTCCCCTTAATAATTGATTATAGAAAATTATAACGAGTTTGGTCAGAAGTGAAATTTGTAAGGGATAGGTAAAGAATAGATCATGGACAGGAAATCAGTAAGAAGAAGTTTTAAAAAGTTAAAACATTATGGAATGTAGGAATTAGTAATGGATAGAAAGTTTAAAATAATGGCATATAAAGTTTTTTTAAGTGATGGTAGAAATTATAAGTTTTGGTTCAAGAATGACGAGATGTGGGTTAATTTTAAAAGAATTTGATGAGGTAATTTATCAATTTGCAAAAGGCTTTAAAATTACAAAAGCATGATAACATTAATCTGAAGATTCAATATCAGAGGAACTTCTACTGTATGATAACTCAGCCATCCTCTGCACGTGTGGAAACACATCGGGATAAGCAAAAGAAGAAATATCTAATTTTTATGAATATATACTTGGAAAATATTTGGTTTTGTGTAAGATAATATTTTTCTGATAATAATCTCAGCGTTCTATCAATTATAATTCCTGAGAAAATGGGGCATTTATGAGAAAAAATGTTAATTGGAGAAAATACCAATTGAAAGAAATCATGTCAAAAAAGAAACTTTTCAGTACTGTAGTACAATTGCAGCTCCTTCTCAGTGAGCCTTCCTTGTCATGTGAGGAGCTTGTATTTAAGACGCTAACCTATATAGTCTTTTCTCAATTCTTTGGCTAAAATTTTATGCTAAAATTCAATGGATACGTTTTTTTCAGTATAGAAAAGAGCAAAATACCTTATTATTCGAGAGGCTTCTTCTTCATGCCCCGACATCGTCCAGGCGTACCAACCACCACTTGTTTTACCTGGGCCCTCCCACCTCAATTCCACAGGCATCCAGAGCCTCTCGATCCCCAGATAATCCGGGAACATTTCGTCATCTGGCCAGGAAGACAACAATGCTAAGGTCGATAAAAGTTCTCTCCGAACTGCATTATATAGTTAGTTCACTGCTGAGCACAGTATAAGCGAGGGATATGCAAAAGAAGAAATATCCAATTTTTATTAATATATTTGGAAAATCATTGGTTTATGTGTAACATTATAATTTTCTGCATATTTCTGTCGGTAAATATGGAAGCATATGTCCGTAAAAAAGTTTTAAACGGCCATTATGGTACAAAACGACAATGTAACATGTAAATTATACTTAATTGAATGAAAATATACAATAAATAGAAAATTCACATTTTTGATGAAATGTGCTGGCTATCTCCACTTAATAATTCATTATAGAAAATTATAACGAGTTTGGTCAGAAGTGAAATTTGTAAGGGATAGGTAAAGAATAGATCATGGACAGGAAATCAGTAAGAAGAAGTTTTAATATGTTAAAACATTATGGCATGTAGGAATTAGTAATGGATAGAAAGTTTAAATTAATTGCTTATAAAAGCTTTTTAAGTGATGGTAGAAATTAAAAGTTTTGGTTCAAGAATGACGAGATGTGGGTTAATTTTAATAGAATTTGATGAGGTAATTTATCAATTTGCAATAAACTTTAAAATTACAAAAAGCATTATAACATTAATCTGAAGATTCAATGTCAGAGGAATTCCTACTGTATGATAACTCAAGATGGTCAAGGAAGCAGGTGTTAGTACACTACGCAACATCAGCTGTAAAGCAGACTGCTGAATTTGAACGTATTTCATATAGACACAATGACAGGAGTCAGTTGTACAGTCGGTCAAATAAAAAACGTCGGGACTCGTATGCAGTTAAAATTAAAGTTTTAACGCATTAGTTCACAGGTTTCCTATAAAAAACCTAATATACAGTTCATCTTCTTAACATATGAGCCCATGCGACAGGAGGGAAAAAATGAACAACGAGGGAAACCTGAAACACGCGGAAAGCGCAATACACGATATTCAACTTAATGTATTGTCATAATTCATTTTGCTTTGTGTCATCGCATCACATTGACTTGCTAGTTTGAGAGAAAGTGCAGTTAGTTCTGTAATTGACCTGTATTTTTCGGCCTCTGAAGCAGCGAGAAGGTTCCATATTTATGAAAGAGCAGCTCTGAGGTGGGAACTTTACTATAATGCGACCGGAAGTTTTCATATTAAACGCGTATTTCGATGCTAGATTGGTTGCAGAATTTGAACGTAAGTTATTGACTTTGCACTACAAATACCGGTATTATTGAATAAAATCTTTAAAAAATCCTCCTTGAATAATCATATTCCTTGCGAGTTTATCAGTTATTAATATTATAAGAATTTGCAACCAAGAATATGGCGGATGTGAGACATATAGTCACAGCCTTCTATACATGTTCGTTTTGGAACTAAACTGACTAAATAATCAAGAAAATACATGGAGAGACAAGAGGGAGGTGTGAACCTAACCTTAAGTCTTCCTCTACATGCGCATATGCACGTTCGTGATACTTAATCAAATACCGCCCGACGTTTTTTATTTGACCGACTGTACTAGTAATATCAGAATAATAAATATTCTTCCTCTGTCCAACAGAATTTGTTTGAGGATGTTTTTAAAGAGCACAGTGTTAAATTGCGTGAAGGAAAATAATAATAATAAATTAATGTTTAGTGGGAGTCAATCAAATGAGAATGTTTGAAAACGGAATTAAATTATTTAATTTATTTAATAAAGACAAGTGAAGTTTATTCATATATAGGACATGTCCGAGCTATAAAGAATTTTTTTAAAAAACAAAATAGCAAAAGATGATAAATCATTCGTAACTTAAGATAGTCAGCCATCCTCTGCACGTGTGGAAACTCATCGGGATATGCAAAAGCAGAAATATCTAATTAATAGTTAAAATAGTCAGCCATCCTCTGCACGTGTGAAAATTCATCGGGATATGCAAAACAAGAAATATATAATTTTTATGAATATATACTTGGAAAATCATTGGTTTTTGTGTAAGATAATAATCTCAGCGTTCTATCTGAGAAAATGGGGCATTTATGAGAAAAAATGTTAATTGGAGAAAATGCCAATTAAAAGAAATCATGTGAATAAAGAAATTTTCAGTACTGCAGCTCCTTCTCAGTGAGCCTTCCTTGTCATGTGAGGGGCTTGTAATCAAGACGCTTACCTCTGTATTCTTTTCACAATTTTTTGGCTAAAATTTTATGCTAAAATTCAATGGATACGTTTTTCTTCAGTATACAAAAGAGCAAAATAACTTATTATTCGAGAGGCTCCTTCATGCCCCGTCATCTTCCAGGCGTGCCAACCACCGATTGTTTTACCTGGGCCCTCCCACCTCAATTCCACAGGCATCCATAGCCTCTCGAACCCCAGATACTCCGGGAACATTGCGTCATCTCGCCAGGAGGACAACAATGCAAAGGTTGATAAAAGTTCTCTCCGAACTGTATTATATACGGTAGTTAGTTCACTGCTGCGCACAGTATAAGCGAGGGAAATGCCCCGTCATCTTCCAGGCGTGCCAACCAACGCTTGTTTTACCTGTGCCCTCCCTCCTCAATTCCACAGGCATCCAGAGCCTCTCGAACCCCAGATACTCCGGGAACATTTCGTCATCTGGCCAGGAAGACACCAATGCTAAGGTTGATACAAGTTCTCTCCGAACTGTATTATATAGTTAGTTCACTGCTGCGCACAGTATAAGCGAGGGATATGCAAAAGAAGATATATCCAATTTTTATGAATATATTTGGAAAATCATTGGTTTATGTGTAACATAATAATTTTCTGCATATTTCAGTCGGTAAATATGGAAGCATATGTCCATGAAAAAGTTTTAAACGGCCATTATGGTACAAAACGACAATGTTACATGTAAATTATACTTCATTGAATGAAAATATACAATAAATAGAAAATTCACATTTTTGATGAAATGTGCTGGCTATCTCAACTTAATAATTGATTATAGAAAATTATAACGAGTTTGGTCAGAAGTGAAATTTGTAAGGGATAGGTAAAGAATAGATCATGGACAGGATATCAGTAAGAAGAAGTTGTAATATGTAAAAACATTATGGAATGTAGGAATTAGTAATGGATAGAAAGTTTAAATTAATGGCATATAAAACTTTTTTTAAGTGATGGAAGAAATTAAAAGTTTTTGTTCAAGAATGACGAGATGTGGGTTAATTTTAAAAGAATTTGATAGTATAGCACAGTATAAGCGAGGAATATGCAAAACAAGAAATATCTAATTTTTATGAATATATACTTGGAAAATCATTGGTTTTTGTGTAACATAATAATTTTCTGCATATTTCAGTCGGTAAATATGAAAGCATATGTCCGTGAAAAATATTTTAAACGGCCATTATGGTAAAAAACGACAATGTAACATGTAAATTATACTTAATTGAGTGAAAATATACAATAAACAGAAAATTCACATTTTTGATGAAATGTGCTGGCAATCTCCCCTTAATAATTGATTATAGAAAATTATAACGAGTTTGTTCAGAAGTGAAATTTGTAAGGGATAGGTAAAGAATAGATCATGGACAGGAAATGAGTAAGAAGAAGTTTTAATATGTTAAAACATTATGGAATGTAGGAATTAGTAATGGATAGAAAGTTTAAAATATTGGCATATAAAAGTTTTTTTAAGTGATGGTAGAAATTAAAAGTTTTGGTTCAAGAATGACGAGATGTGGGTTAATTTTAAATAAATTTGATGAGGTAATTTATCAATTTGCTATAAACTTTAAAATTACAAAAGCATTATAACATTAATCTGGAGATTCAATGTCAGAGGAATTCCTACTGTATGATAACTCAAGTTGGTCAAGGAAGCAGGTGTTAGTTACACTACGCAACGTCAGCTGTAAAGCAGACTGCTGAATTTGAACGTATTTGATATAGACACAATGACAAGAGTCAGTTGTACAGTCGGTCAAATAAAAAACGTCGGGACTCGTATGCAGATAAAATTAAAGTTTTAACGCATTAGTTCACAAGTTTACTATAAAAAACCTAAATTACAGGTCATTTTCGGAACATATGAGGCCATGCGACCGGAGGGAAAAATGAACAACGAGGGAAAAATGAAACACGCGGAAAGCGCAATACACGATATTCAACTTAATGTATTGTCATAATTCATTTTGCTTTGTGTCATCGCATCACATAGAAATGCTAGTTTGAGAGAAAGTGCAGTTAGGGCTGTAATTGACCTGCATTTTTCGGCCTCTGAAGCAGCGAGAAGGTTCCATATTTATGAAAGAGGAGCTCTGAGGTGGGAACTCTACTATAATGCGACCGGAAGTTTTCATAGGATACGCGTATTTCGATGCTAGATTGGTTGCAGAAGTTGAACGTGAGTTATTGACTTTGCACTACAAATACCGGTATTATAAAATAAAATCTTTAAAAAATGCTCCTTGAATAATCATATTCCTTGCGAGTTTATCAATTATTAATATTATAAGAATTTGCAACCAAGAATATGGCGGATGTGAGACAAATAGCCACAGCCTTCTATACATGTTCGTTTTGGAACTAAACTGACTAAATAATCAAGAAAATACATGGAGAGACAAGAGGCAGGTGTGAACCTAACCTTAAGTCTTCCTCTACATGCGCATATGCACGTTCGTGATACTTAATCAAATACCGCCCGACGTTTTTTATTTGACCGACTGTACTAGTAATATCAGAATAATAAATATTCTTCCTCTGTCCAAAGAATTTGTTTGAGGTTGTTTTTAAAGAGCACAGTGTTAAATTGCGTGAAGGAATATAATAATAATAAATTAATGTTTAGTAGGAGTCAATCAAACGAGAATGTTTGAAAACGGAATTAAATTATTTAATTTATTTAATAAAGACCAGTGAAGTTTACTCAGATATAGGAAATGTCCGAGCTATAAAGAATTTTTTAAAAAACAAAATAGCAAAAGATGATCAATCATTCGTAACTTAAGATAGTCAGCCATCTTCTGCACGTGTGGAAACTCATCGGGATATGGAAAAGAAGAAATATTTAATTTTTATGAATATATACTTCGAGAATCATTGGTTTTTGTGTAAGATAATAATCTCAGCGTTCTATCAATTATAGTTCCTGAGAAAATGGGGCATTTATGAGAAAAAATGTTAATTGGAGAAAATGCCAATTAAAAGAAATCATGTGAATAAAGAAACTTTTCAGTACTGTAGTACAATTGCAGCTCCTTCTCAGTGAGCCATCCTTGACATGTGAGGGGCTTGTAATAAAGACGCTTACCTCTGTAGTCTTTTCTCAATTTTTTGGCTAAAATTTTATGCTAAAATTCAAGGGATACTTTTTTTTTCAGTATAGAAAAGAGCAAAATACCTTATTATTCGAGAGGCTCCTTCATGCCCCGTCATTTCCAGGCGTCCCAACCACCGCTTGTTTTACCTGGGCCCTCCCACCTCAATACCACAGGCATCCAGAGCCTCTCGAACCCCAGATACTCCGGGAACATTGTGTCATCTGGCCAGGAAGACAACAATGCTAAGGTTGATAAAAGTTCTCTCCGAACTGTATTATATAGTTAGTTCACTGCTGCGCTCAGTATAAGCGAGGGAAATGCCCCGTCATCTGCCAGGCGTGCCAACCACCGCTTGTTTTACCTGTGCCCTCCCTCCTCAATCCCACAGGCATCCAGAGCCTTTCGAACCCCAGATACTCCGGGAACATTGCGTCATCTGGACAGGAAGACAACAATGCTAAGGTTGATAAAAGTTCTCTCCGAACTGTATTATATGGTTAGTTCACTGCTGCGCACAGTATAAGCGAGGGATATGCAAAAGAAGATATATCTAATTTTTATGAATATATACTTGGAAAATCACTGGTTTTTGTGTAACATAATAATTTTCTGCATATTACAGTCGGTGAATATGAAAGCATATGTCCGTGAAAAAGTTTTGAACAGCCATTATGGTACACAACGACAATGTAACATGTAAATTATACTTAATTGAATGAAAATATACAATAAAAAGAAAATTCACATTTTTGATGAAATGAGCTGGCAATCTCCCCTTAATAATTGATTATAGAAAATTATAACGACTTTGGTCAGAAGTGAAATTTGTAAGGGATAGGTAAAGAATAGATCATGGACAGGAAATCAGTAAGAAGAAGTTTTAAAAAGTTAAAATATTATGGAATGTAGGAATTAGTAATGGATAGAAAGTTCAAAATAATGGCATATAAAGTTTTTTTAAGTGATGGTAGAAATTAAAAGTTTTGGTTCAAGAATGACGAGATGTGGGTTAATTTTAAAAGAATTTGATGAGGTAATTTATCAATTTGCAAAAGGCTTTAAAATTACAAAAGCATTATAACATTAATCTGAAGATTCAATATCAGAGGAACTTCTACTGTATGATAACTCAGCCATCCTCTGCACGTGTGGAAACTCATCGGGATATGCAAAAGAAGAAATATCTAATTTTTATGAATATATACTTGGAAAATATTTGGTTTTGTGTAAGATAATATTTTTCTGATAATAATCTCAGCGTTCTATCAATTATAATTCCTCAGAAAATGGGGCATTTATGAGAAAAAATGTTAATTGGAGAAAATACCAATTGAAAGAAATCATGTCAAAAAAGAAACTTTTCAGTACTGTAGTACAATTGCAGCTCCTTCTCAGTGAGCCTTCCTTGTCATGTGAGGAACTTGTATTTAAGACGCTTACCTATATAGTCTTTTCTCAATTCTTTGGCTAAAATTTTATGCTAAAATTCAATGGATACGTTTTTTTCAGTATAGAAAAGAGCAAAATACCTTATTATTCGAGAGGCTTCTTCATGCCCCGACATCGTCCAGGCGTAACAACCACCACTTGTTTTACCTGGGCCCTCCCACCCCAATTCCACAGGCATCCAGAGCCTCTCGATCCCCAGATAATCCGGGAACATTTCGTCATCTGGCCAGGAAGACAACAATGCTAAGGTCGATAAAAGTTCTCTCCGAACTGTATTATATAGTTAGTTCACTGCTGCGCACAGTATAAGCGAGGGATATGCAAAAGAAGAAATATCCAATTTTTATGAATATATTTGGAAAATCATTGGTTTATGTGTAACATAATAATTTTCTGCATATTTCTGTCGGTAAATATGGAAGCATATGTCCGTGAAAAAGTTTTAAACGGCCATTATGATACAAAACGACAATGTAACATGTAAATTATACTTAATTGAATGAAAATATACAATAAATAGAAAATTCACATTTTTGATGAAATGTGCTGGCTATCTCCAGTTAATAATTCATTATAGAAAATTATAACGAGTTTGGTCAGAAGTGAAATTTGTAAGGGATAGGTAAAGAATAGATCATGGACAGGAAATGAGTAAGAAGAAGTTTTAATATGTTAAAACATTATGGCATGTAGGAATTAGTAATGGATAGAAAGTTTAAATTAATTGCATATAAAAGCTTTTTGAGTGATGGTAGAAATTAAAAGTTTTGGTTCAAGAATGACGAGATGTGGGTTAATTTTAAAAGAATTTGATGAGGTAATTTATCAATTTGCAATAAACTTTAAAATTACAAAAAGCATTATAACATTAATCTGAAGATTCAATGTCAGAGGAATTCCTACTGTATGATAACTCAAGTTGGTCAAGGAAGCAGGTGTTAGTTCACTACGCAACATCAGCTGTAAAGCAGACTGCTGAATTTAAACGTATTTGATATAGACACAATGACAGGAGTCAGTTGTACAGTCGGTCAAATAAAAAACGTCGGGACTCGTATGCAGTTAAAATTAAAGTTTTAACGCATTAGTTCACAAGTTTCCTATAAAAACCCTAATATACAGTTCATTTTCTTAACATATGAGGCCATGCGACAGGAGGGAAAAAATGAACAACGAGGGAAACCTGTAACACGCGGAAAGCGCAATACACGATATACAACTTAATGTATTGTCATAATTCATTTTGCTTTGTGTCATCGCATCACATTGACTTGCTAGTTTTAGAGAAAGTGCATTTAGGGCTGTAATTGACCTGCATTTTTCGGCCTCTGAAGCAGCGAGAAGGTTCCATATTTATGAAAGAGCAGCTCTGAGGTGGGAACTTTACTATAATGCGACCGGAAGTTTTCATAGGAAACGCGTATTTCGATGCTAGATTGGTTGCAGAATTTGAACGTAAGTTATTGACTTTGCACTACAAATACCGGTATTATAAAATAAAATCTTTAAAAAATCCTCCTTGCATAATCATATTCCTTGCCAGTTTATCAATTATTAATATTATAAGAATTTGCAACCAAGAATATGGCGGATGTGAGACATATAGTCACAGCCTTCTATACATGTTCGTTTTAGAACTAAACTGACTAAATAATCAAGAAAATACATGGAGAGACAAGAGGCAGGTGTGAACCTGTGTACATGCGCATATGCTCGTTCGTGATACTTAATCAAATACCGCCCGACGTTTTTTATTTGACCGACTGTACTAGTAATATCAGAATAATAAATATTCTTCCTCTATCCAAAAGAATTTGTTTGAGGATGTTATAAAAGAACACAGTGTTAAATTGCGTGAAGGAAAATAATAATAATAAATTAATGTTTAGTGGGAGTCAATCAAATGAGAATGTTTGAAAACGGAATTAAATTATTTAATTTATTTAATAAAGACAAGTGAAGTTTATTCAGATATAGGAAATGTTCGAGCTATAAAGAATTTTTTTAAAAACAAAATAGCAAAAGATGATAAATCATTCGTAACTTACGATAGTCAGCCATCCTCTGCACGAGTGGAAACTCATCGGGATATGCAAAAGAAGAAATATCTAATTAATAGTTAAGATAGTCAGCCATCCTCTGCACGTGTGGAAACTCATCGGGATATGCAAAACAAGAAAAGTCTAATTTTTATGAATATATACTTGGAAAATCATTGGTTTTTGTGTAAGATAATAATCTCAGCATCCTATCAATTATAGGTCCTGAGAAAATGGGGCATTTATGACAAAAAATGTTAATTGGAGAAAATGCCAATTAAAAAAATTATGTCAATAAAGAGACTTTTCAGTACTGTAGTACAATTGCAGCTCATTCTCAGTGAGCCTTCCTTGTCATGTGAGTTGCTTGTAATAAAGACTCTTACCTCTGTAGTCTTTTCTCAATTTTTTGGCTAAAATTTTATGCTAAAATTCAATGGATACGTTTTTTTTCAGTATAGAAAAGAGCGAAATACCTTATTATTCGAGAGGCTCCTTCATGCCCCGTCATCTTCCAGGCGTGCCAACCACCGATTGTTTTACCTGGGCCCTCCCACCTCAATTCCACAGGCATCCAGAGCCTCTCGAACCCCAGATACTCCGGGAACATTGCGTCATCTGGCCAGGAAGACAACAATGCTAAGGTTGATAAAAGTTCTCTCCGAACTGTATTATATAGTTAGTTCACTGCTGCGCACAGTATAAGCGAGGGAAATGCCCCGACATCTTCCAGGCGTGCCAACCCCCGCTTGTTTTACCTGTGCCCTCCTTCCTCAATTCCACAGGCATTCAGAGCCTCTCGAACCCCATATACTCCGGGAACATTGCGTCATCTGGCCAGGAAGACAACAATGCTAAGGTTGATAAAAGTTCTCTCCGAACTGTATTATATGGTTAGTTCACTGCTGCGCACAGTATAAGCGAGGGATATACAAAAGAAAAAATATCTAATTTTTATGAATATATACTTGGAAAATCATTGGTTTTTGTGTAACATCATAATTTTCTGCATATTACAGTTGGTGAATATGAAAGCATATGTCCGTGAAAGTCTTTTTGAACAGCCATTATAGTACACAACTGAGACGGAGGTAAATTCTCCGTTTCCCTAATTGCTTCCTCCTTGGATGTGCTGTTCTTATGTTTCGTTATGTGCTGCCATCTACCCTAAGTTTCGGGGCGTGTTGGTGGCCGAGCGGCCATTGCCTCAGTACCTAACGAGTTTTTCTAGTGTGGAGTTGATTTCCTCGGATCTCCGGCTGGCTATGGTGAGTGCCGATCTTTCCGCTTTATCATGCTTAAATTTTCTGTAACTTAAAATGGTTAAATTCGACGTTATGTCAGAAGCTTTCACTTTCAATTTACTAAACGTGAAACCTCGAAACGGCCCATACTTATAGTTGTTTATATAGCCATGAAATGCGTTATATTATTATTCTCCAATCCAGATTTAAATATTGCTTATAGGTATTTTTATTCATTTGCTAAGGTGATGTAATCCTATTGAATAATGTTTTTGTGGGTGGTTAATGTTAGCCAAAGTGACGTCACTCCTTAATGCATTTGGCAAATTCTTTGTGTGACGTACTTGCCCTCTACGCCTTTGATATTGCCTTAATTTGCAACGATATTTATGTTGGGCAGTAATTATAAAGTGTTTTCCCCTTACTTATAAATATGGTACCTTCTGCAAGTTTTCATGTTAATTAGGCGTTTTATGTCATTCAGAAGCAGCGATTGTTTCAGGGTCACCTTGATAGGTTCATGATGTCACCCCCTTCTGTAAGGTCATGCTTATAGTTAACCTGATTTACTTAAAATTAGTTTTACAGTTTGCTGTCAAGTTAGATCTCCCATTTATAGTTACTTCAAGCTTGATCTAGTTAAAGCTGTTTGCATATTTTTCTCTAAAATATATTGGAGTTGCCTTAAAGCATTTATTGAGTGATGTGTAAATTTTGCATACAGAAGCTCCCATTTATAGTAACTTCAGGCTTGATCTAGTTAAAGATGTTTGCATATTTTTCTGTAAAATATATTGAATTTTTCTTAAAGCATTTATTGGCTGATGTGTAATTTTTGCATATAGAAGCTGCAATTTGTAATAACTTCAAGCTTGATCTAATTAAAGGTGTTTGCATATTTTTCTCTAAAATATATTGGAATTTCCTTAAAGCATTTATTGAGTGATGTGTAGATTTGGTATATAGAAGCTGCCATTTATAGTAACTTCAGGCTTGATCTAGTTAAAGCTGTTTTGCATATTTCTCTGTAAAATATATTGAAATTCCCTTAAAGCATTTATTGGGTGATGTGTAAATTTGCATATAGAAGCTGCCATTTACAGTAACTTCAGGCTTGATCTAGTTAAAGCTGTTTTGCATATTTTTCTGTAAAATATATTGAAATTCCCTTAAAGCATTTATTGGGTGATGTGTAAATTTTGCATATAGAAGCTGCCATTTATAGTAACTTCAAGCTTGACCTAATTAAAGCTGTTTGCATATTTTTCTCTAAAATATATTGGAATTTCCTTAAAGCATTTATTGAGTTATGTGTAAATTTTGCATATAGAAGCTGGCATTTATAGTAACTTCAAGCTTGATTTAGTTAATGCTGTTTTGCATATTTTTCTGTAATCGGCCCCTTATTATATCTTCAAGCTTCTCCTAGTCAAATCTGCCTTGCATATTTCTTTGTAAAATATAAAAATTTACCTTAAATCTTTTGATTTAATTATTAATCTTCAAATAGTTTTCCCCTTTAATAGTAACTTCTTATGTGCTCTAGTTAAAAGTAACTTGCATATTTCCTTCTGGTTAATATAATTAATTATCTAGTTTCGATTTTCAAATTTAACCTACCCCTCAGGTGACTTGATTTTACCCATTCATAAAGGGTGTTTTCATGTTTGATGTTTCTACTGAAGTTAAGTTTAACTGTGGTAATTCCGTTATTTTGCTAACTAAAACTTCTAGTATTGTTTCCGTTATGATATTTCAGCAGTTCTAGTTAATGAGTATTAAAATAAATTTGGCTCTGCTTTCTTAGTCTTTGTCTTGAATCTGCCTGGCCCTCTGCTGAGTTAATATTTAATTGAAATAATTTTCATATAATTAACACAAATAATTATCCAGCATTCACTACTTAAGTGGTGTTGTTTGTTTGAAGATATTTGCCTGATGGTTAAATTATATTTATTCGATTGGGAATAGCATATTCTTGGGCAATCTTCCTTATTTGGGGCTCTTGTGGCCATTGCTCTCCAATCGTGATTGCTATATTATAGAAGTGTCCCAGTTTCGTATAGAACTATTTCAAGTTATGCAGATTTAGATTCTAGGGTGCTACGTTGTAGTTCACTGTTTTTCTATGGTCTAGTCAAATGGTATTATTTGGATATTCCAAGATCTTATATAAGAGTTGTATAAGGGTTGTATGGTGATTTTTAATATTTATTACTGAATTTGTTATTGATAACGTTGTCCCTCAAGTTATATATCCTGAATTTTATTGGGAATTATAATTGTTAACGTTCTTGGATATTGGATTTTCTTGTGGGTGTTTATATTCCCCTTCCTCCTCCCCGCGCGGGCTTGCTGTTGTTTACATTGGTTAATATCGATCTCCTCTTGTGTTCCCAGTCACGTTCCTATATTTTCCTCATCTTTGAATTGTTTATTAATCAAAATATAAACTACACAACTAACCTAACCTCCTTTCAGACCTTCCTATGTGCTAGCCGCAGTTGGTGGTTTAGTACTTAGCTGTTCCGATAACTGTTTTTCCTTATCTCGCTTGCTCTGAATTGCGAGCTCCTCCTGCTTATGCCTAGCTGGAGTCTGGTTTTTAGCTCCACACTGATCATAGATTTTGCATTGTTTACCAAAGGCGCAGGATACTTACCCAACAGTCCCAAAACTCAAGCCGCACAACGACAATGTAACATGTAAATTATACTTAATTGAATGAAAATATACAATAAAAAGAAAATTCACATTTTTGATGAAATGAGCTGGCAATCTCCTCTTAATAATTGATTATAGAAAATTATAACGAGTTTGGTCAGAAGTGAAATTTGTAAGGGATAGGTAAAGAATAGATCATGGACAGGAAATCAGTAAGAAGAAGTTTTAATAAGTTAAAACATTATGGAATGTAGGAATTAGTAATGGATAGAAAGTTTAAAATAATGGCATATAAAGTTTTTTTAAGTGATGGTAGAAATTGAAAGTTTTGGTTCAAGAATGACGAGATGTAGGTTAATTTTAAAAGAATTTGATGAGGTAATTTATCAATTTGTAATAGGCTTTAAAATTACAAAAGCATTATAACAATAATCTGAAGATTCAATATCAGAGGAACTTCTACTGTATGATAACTCAGCCATCCTCTGCACGTGTGGAAACTCATCGCTATATGCAAAAGAAGAAATATCTAATTTTTATGAATATATACTTGGAAAATCATTTGTTTTTGTGTAAGATAATAATTTTCTGATAATAATCTCAGCGTTCTATCAATTATAGTTCCTGAGAAAATGGGGCATTTATGAGAAAAAATGTTAATTGGAGAAAATACCAATTAAAAGAAATCATGTCAAAAAAGAAACTTTTTAGTACTGTAGTACAATTGCAGCTCCTTCTCAGTGAGCCTTCCTTGTCATGTGAGGAGCTTGTATTCAAGACGCTTACCTCTATAGTCTTTTCTCAATTCTTTGGCTAAAATTTTATGCTAAAATTCAATGGATATTTTTTTTTTTCAGTATAGAAAAGAGCAAAATACCTTATTATTCGAGAGGCTTCTTCATGCCCCGAAATCTTCCAGGCGTGCCAACCACCGCTTGTTTTACCTGGGCCCTCCCAACTCAATTCCATAGGCATCCAGAGCCTCACGAACCCCAGATACTCTGGAACATTTCGTCATCTGGCCAGGAAGACAACAATGCTATGGTTGATGAAAGTTCTCTCCGAACTGTATTATATAGGTAGTTCACTGCTGCGCACAGTATAAGCGAGGGATATGCAAAATAAGAAATATATAATTTTTATGAATATATTTGGAAAATTGGTTTATGTGTAACATAATAATTTTCTGCATATTTCAGTCGGTAAATATAGAAGCATATGTCCGTGAAAAGTTTTAAACGGCCATTATGGTACAAAACGACAATGTAACATTTAAATTATGCTTAATTGAATGAAAATATACAATAAATAGAAAATTCACATTTTTTATGAAATGTGCTGGCTATCTCCACTTAATAATTGATTATAGAAAATTATAACGAGTTTGGTCAGAAGTGAAATTTGTAAGGGATAGGTAAAGAATAGATCATGGACAGGAAATGAGTAAGAAGAAGTTTTAATATGTTAAAACATTATGGAATGTAGGAATTAGTAATGGATAGAAAGTTTAAATTAATGGCATATGAAAGTTTTTTAAGTGATGGTAGAAATTAAAAGTTTTGGTTCAAGAATGACGAGATGTAGGTTAATTTTAAAAGAATTTGATGAGGTAATTTATCAATTTGTAATAGGCTTTAAAATTACAAAAGCATTATAACAATAATCTGAAGATTCAATATCAGAGGAACTTCTACTGTATGATAACTCAGCCATCCTCTGCACGTGTGGAAACTCATCGGGATATGCAAAAGAAGAAATATATAATTTTTATGAATATATACTTGGAAAATCATTTGTTTTTGTGTAAGATAATAATTTTCTGATAATAATCTCAGCGTTCTATCAATTATAGTTCCTGAGAAAATGGGGCATTTATGAGAAAAAATGTTAATTAGAGAAAATACCAATTAAAAGAAATCATGTCAAACAAGAAACTTTTCAGTACTGTAGTACAATTGCAGCTCCTTCTCAGTGAGCCTTCCTTGTCATGTGAGGAGCTTGTATTCAAGACGCTTACCTCTATAGTCTTTTCTCAATTCTTTGGCTAAAATTTTATGCTAAAATTCAATGGATACTTTTTTTTCAGTATAGAAAAGAGCAAAATACCTTATTATTCGAGAGGCTTCTTCATGCCCCGAAATCTTCCAGGCGTGCCAACCACCGCTTGTTTTACCTGGGCCCTCCCAACTCAATTCCATAGGCATCCAGAGCCTCACGAACCGCAGATACTCTGGGAACATTTCGTCATCTGGCCAGGAAGACAACAATGCTAAGGTTGATGAAAGTTCTCTCCGAACTGTATTATATAGTTAGTTCACTGCTGCGCACAGTATAAGCGAGGGATATGCAAAAGAAGAAATATATAATTTTTATGAATATATTTGGAAAATTGGTTTATGTGTAACATAATAATTTTCTGCATATTTCAGTCGGTAAATATAGAAGCATATGTCCGTGAAAAAGTTTTAAACGGCCATTATGGTACAAAACGACAATGTAACATTTAAATTATGCTTAATTGAATGAAAATATACAATAAATAGAAAATTCACATTTTTTATGAAATGTGCTGGCTATCTCCACTTAATAATTGATTATAGAAAATTATAACGAGTTTGGTCAGAAGTGAAATTTGTAAGGGATAGGTAAAGAATAGATCATGGACAGGAAATGAATAAGAAGAAGTTTTAATATGTTAAAACATTATGGAATGTAGGAATTAGTAATGGATAGAAAGTTTAAATTAATGGTATATGAAAGTTTTTTTAAGTGATGGTAGAAATTAAAAGTTTTGGTTCAAGAATGACGAGATGTGGGTTAATTTTAAAAGAATTTGATAGGTAATTTATAAATTTGCAATAAACTTTAAAATTACAAAAGCATTATAATATTAATCTGAAGATTCAATGTCAGAGGAATTCCTACTGTATGATAACTCAAGTTGGTCAAGGAAGCAGGTGTTAGTTACACTACGCAACATCAGCTGTAAAGCAGACTGCTGAATTTGAACGTATTTGATATAGACACAATGACAGGAGTCAGTTGTACAGTCGGTCAAATAAAAAACGTCGGGACTTGTATGCAGATAAAATTAAAGTTTTAACGCATTAGTTCACAAGTTTACTATAAAAAACCTAAAATACAGGTCATTTTCGGAACATATGAGGCCATGCGACAGGAGGGAAAAAATTATCAACGAGGGAAAAATTAAACACGCGGAAAGCGCAATACACGATATTCAACTTAATGTATTGTCATAATTCATTTAGCTTTGTGTCATCGCATCACATAGAAATGCTAGTTTGAGAGAAAGTGCAGTTAGGGCTGTAATTGACCTGCATTTTTCGGCCTCTGAAGCAGCGAGAAGTTTCCATATTTATGAAAGCGGAGCTCTGAGGTGGGAACTTTACTATAATGCGACCGTAAGTTTTCATAGGAAACGCGTATTTTGATGCTAGATTGGTTGCAGAAGTTGAACGTAAGTTATTGACTTTGCACTACAAATACCGGTATTATAAAATAAAGTCTTTAAAAAATGCTCCTTGAATAATCATATTCCTTGCGAGTTTATCAATTATTAATATTATAAGAATTTGCAACCAAGAATATGGCGGATGTTAGACATATAGCCACAGCCTTCTATACATGTTCGTTTTGGAACTAAACTGACTAAATAATCAAGAAAATACATGGAGAGACAAGAGGCAGGTGTGAACCTCTACATGCGCATATGCACGTTCGTGATACTTAATCAAATACCGCCCGACGTTTTTTATTTGACCGACTGTACTAGTAATATCAGAATAATAAATATTCTTCCTCTGTCCAACAGAATTTGTTTGAGGATATTTTAAAAGAGCACAGTGTTAAATTGCGTGAAGGAAAATAATAATAATAAATTAATGTTTAGTGGGAGTCAATCAAATGAGAATGTTTGAAAACGGAATTAAATTATTTAATTTATTTAATAAAGACAAGTGAAGTTTATTCAGATATAGGAAATGTCCGAGCTATAAAGAATTTTTTAAAAAACAAAATAGCAAAAGATGATAAATCATTCGTAACATAAGATAGTCAGTCATCCTCTGCATGTGTGGAAACTCATCGGGATATTCAAAAGAAGAAATATCTAATTAATAGTTAAGATAGTCAGCCATCCTCTGCACGTGTGGAAACTCATCGGGATATGCAAAACAAGAAATGTCTAATTTTTATGAATATATACTTGGAAAATCATTGGTTTTTGTGTAAGATAATAATCTCAGTGTTCTATCAATTATAGTTCCTGAGAAAATGGGGCATTTATGAGAAAAAATGTTAATTGGAGAAAATGCCAATTAAAAGAAATTATGTGAATAAAGAAACTTTTCAGTACTGTAGTACAATTGCAGCTCCTCCTCAGTGAGCCTTCCTTGTCATCTGAGGGGCTTGTAATAAAGACGCTTACCTCTGTAGTCTTTTCTCAATTTTTTGGCTAAAATTTTATGCTAAAATTCAATGGATACGTTTTTTTTCAGTATAGAAAAGAGCGAAATACCTTATTATTCGAGAGGCTCCTTCATGCCCCTTCATTTTCCAGGCGTGCCAACCACCGCTTGTTTTACCTGGGCCCTCCCACCTCAATTCCACAGGCATCCAGAGCCTCTCGAACCCCAGATACTCCAGGAACATTGCATCATCTGGCCAGGAAGACAACAATGCTAAGGTTGATAAAAGTTCTCTCCGAACTGTATTATATAGTTAGTTCACTGCTGCGCACACTATATACGAGGGAAATGCCCCGTCATCTTCCAGGCGTGCCAACCACCGCTTGTTTTACCTGTGCCCTCCCTCCTCAATTCCACAGGCATCCAGAGCCTCTCGAACCCCAGATACTCCGGGAACATTGCGTCATCTGGCCAGGAAGACAACAATGCTAAGGTTGATAAAAGTTCTCTCCGAACTGTGTTATATGGTTAGTTCACTGATGCGCACAGTACAAGGGAGGGATATGCAAAAGAAGATATATCTAATTTTTATGAATATATACTTGGAAAATCACTGGTTTTTGTGTAACACAATAATTTTCTGCATATGACAGTCGATGAATATGAAAGCATATGTCCGTGAAAAACGTTTTGAACAGCTATTATGGTACACAACGACAATGTAATATGTAAATTATACTTAATTGAATGAAAATATACAATAAAAAGAAAATTCACATTTTTGATGAAATGAGCTGGCAATCTCCCCTTAATAATTGATTATAGAAAATTATAACGAGTTTGGACAGAAGTGAAATTTGTAAGGGATAGGTAAAGAATAGATCATGGACAGGAAATGAGTAAGAAGAAGTTTTAATAAGTTAAAACATTATGGAATGTAGGAATTAGTAATGGATAGAAAGTTTAAAATAATGGCATATAAAATTTTTTTAAGTGATGGTAGAAATTAAAAGTTTTGGTTCAAGAATGACGAGATGTGGGTTAATTTTAAAAGAATTTGATGAGGTAATTTATCAATTTGCAATAGGCTTTAAAATTACAAAAGCATTATAACATTAATCTGAAGATTCAATATCAGAGGAATTTCTACTGTATGATAACTCAGCCATCCTCTGCACGTGTGGAAACTCATCGGGATATGCAAAAGAAGAAATATCTAATTTTTATGAATATATACTTGGAAAATCATTTGTTTTTGTGTAAGATAATAATTTTCTGATAATAATCTCAGCGTTCTATCAATTATAGTTCCTGAGAAAATGGGGCACTTATGAGAAAAAATGTTAATTGGAGAAAATACCAATTAAAAGAAATTATGTAAAAATAGAAACTTTTCAGTACTGTAATATAATTGCAGCTCCTTCTCAGTGAGCCTTCCTTGTCATGTGAGGAGCTTGTATTCAAGACGCTTACCTCTATAGTCTTTTCTCAATTCTTTGGCTAAAATTTTATGCTAAAATTCAATGGATACTTTTTTCAATATAGAAAAGAGCAAAATAAATTATTATTCGAGAGGCTTCTTCATGCTCCGACATCTTCCACGCGTGCCAACCACCGCTTGTTTTACCTGCGCCCTCCCGCCCCAATTCCACAGGCATCCAGAGCCTCTCGAACCCCAGATACTCCAGGAACATTTCGTCATCTGGCCAGGAAGACAACAATGCTAAGGTTGATAAAAGTTCTCTCCGATCTGTTTTATGTAGTTAGTTCACTGCTGCGCAGAGTATAAGCGAGGGATATGCAAAAGAAGAAATATCTAATTTTTATGAATATATTTGGAAAATCATTGGTTTATGTGTAACATAATAATTTTCTGCATATTTCAGTCGGTAAATATGGAAGCATATGTCCGTGAAAAAGTTTTAAACGGCCATTATGGTACAAAAAAACAATGTAACATGTAAATTATACTTAATTGAATGAAAATATACAATAAATAGAAAATTCACATTTTTGATGAAATGTGCTGGCTATCTCCACTTAATAATTGATTATAGAAAATTATAACGAGTTTGGTCGGAAGTTAAATTTGTAAGGGATAGGTTTAAGAATAGATCATGGAAAGGAAATCAGTAAGAAAAAGTTTTAATATGTTAAAACATTATGGAATGTAGGAATTAGTAATGGATAGAAAGTTTAAATTAATGGCATATAAAAGTATTTTTAAGTGATGGTAGAAATTAAAAGTTTTAGTTCAAGAATGACGAGATGTGGGTTAATTTTAAAAGAATTTGATAGTATGGTACAGTATAAGCGAGGGATATGCAAAAGAAGAAATATCTAATTTTTATGAATATATACTTGCAAAATCATTGGTTTTTGTGTAACATAATAATTTTCTGCATATTTCAGTCTGTAAATATGAAAGCATATGTCCGTGAAAAACATTTTAAACGACCATTATGGTACAAAACAACAATGTAACATGTAAATTATACTTAATTGAATGAAAATATACAATAAAAAGAAAATTCACATTTTTTATGAAATGTGCTGGCAATCTCCCCTTAATAATTGATTATAGAAAATTATAACGACTTTTTTCAGAAGTGAAATTTGTAAGGGATAGGTAAAGAATAGATCATGGACAGGAAATCAGTAAGAAGAAGTTTTAATATGTTAAAAGATTATGGAATGTAGGAATTAGTAATGGATAGAAAGTTTAAAATATTGGCATATAAAAGTTTTTTTTAAGTGATGGTAGAAATAAAGTTTTGGTTCAAGAATGACGAGATGTGGGTTAATTTTAAAAGAATTTGATGAGGTAATTTATCAATTTGCAATAAACTTTAAAATTACAAAAGCATTATAATATTAATCTGAAGATTCAATGTCAGAGGAATTTCTACTGTATGATAACTCATCTTGGTCAAGGAAGCAGGTGTTAGTTACACTACGCAACATCAGCTGTAAAGCAGACTGCTGAGTTTGAACGTATTTGATATAGACACAATGACAGGAGTCAGTTGTACAGTCGGTCAAATAAAAAACGTCGGGACTCGTATGCAGATAAGATTAAACTTTTAACGCATTAGTTCACAAGTTTACTATAAAAAAACCTAAAATACAGGTCATTTTCGGAACATATGAGGCCATGCGACAGGAGGGAAAAAATGAACAACGAGGGAAAAATGAAACACGCGGAAAGCGCAATACACGGTATTCAACTTAATGTATTGTCATAATTCATTTTGCTTTGTGTCATCGCATCGCATAGAAATGCTAGTTTGAGAGAAAGTGCAGTTAGTGCTGTAATTGACCTGCATTTTTCGGCCTCTGAAGCAGCGAGAAGGTTCCATATTTATGAAATAGCAGCTCTGAGGTGGGAACTCTACTATAATGCGACCGGAAGTTTTCATAGGAAACGCGTATTTCGATGCTAGATTGGTTGCAGAAGTTGAACGTAAGTTATTGACTTTGCACTACAAATACCGGTATTATAAAATAAAATCTTTAAAAAATGCTCCTTGAATAATCATATTCCTTGCGAGTTTATCAATTATTAATATTATAAGAATTTGCAACCAAGAATATGGCGGATGTGAGACATATAGTCACAGCCTTCTATACATGTTCGTTTTGGAACTAAACAGACTAAATAATCAAGAAAATACATGGAGAGACAAGAGGCAGGTGTGAACCTCTACATGCGCATATGCACGTTCGTGATACTTAATCAAATACCGCCCGACGTTTTTTATTTGACCGACTGTACTAGTAATATCAGAATAATAAATATTCTTCCTCTGTCCAACAGAATTTGTTTGAGGATGTTTTAAAAGAGCACAGTGTTAAATTGCGTGAAGGAAAATAATAATAATAAATTAATGTTTAGTGGGAGTCAATCAAATGAGAATGTTTGAAAACGGAATTAAATTATTTAATTTAATTAATAAAGACAAGTGAAGTTTATTCAGATATAGGAAATGTCCGAGCTATAAAGAATTTTTTAAAAAACAAAATAGCAAAAGATGATAAATCATTCGTAACTTAAGATAGTCAGCCATCCTCTACACGTGTGGAAACTCATCGGGATATGCAAAAGAAGAAATATCTAATTAATAGTTAAGATAGTCAGCCATCCTCTGCATGTGTGGAAACTCATCGGGATATGCAGAACAAGAAATATCTAATTTTTATGAATATATACTTGAAAAATCATTGGTTTTTGTGTTCTATCAATTATCAATTCTATCAATTATAGTTCCTGAGAAAATGGGGCATTTATGAGAAAAAATGTTAATTGGAGAAAATGACAATTAAAAGAAATCATGTGAATAGAGAAACTTTTCAGTACTGCAGCTCCTTCTCAGTGAGCCTTCCTTGTCATGTGAGGGGCTTGTAATCAAGACGCTTACCTCTGTAGTCTTTTCTCAATTTTTTGGCTAATATTTTATGCTAAAATTCAATGGATACGTTTTTTTTCAGTATAGAAAAGAGCAAAATAACTTATTATTCGAGAGGCTCCTTAATGTCCCGTCATCTTCCAGGCGTGCCAACCACCGCTTGTTTTACCTGGGCCCTCCCACCTCAATTCCACAAGCATCCAGAGCCTCTCGAACCCCAGATACTCCGGGAACAATGCGTCATCTGGTAGGAAGACAACAATGCTAAGGTAATAAAAGTTCTCTCCGAACTGTATTATATAGTTAGTTCACTGCTGCGCACAGTATAAGCGAGGGAAATGCCACGTCATCTTACAGGCGTGCCAACTACCGCTTGTTTTACCTGTGCCCTCCCTCCTCAATTCCACAGGCAACCAGAGCCTCTCGAACCCCAGATACTCCAGGAATTTTATTGAAGATGGCGGCGGCAGTCTCTGTTGGTAATTTGTTAGACTGCACAATTTGTGGAAAAAGAGTCAAAAATAACCAAAAAGGCCTAACCTGTGATGGTAAGTGCGAACGTAGGTTTCACTCTCAATGCATTGATCTAAGTGAATTGGAATATAAAGAAATAACGGAGCCAAAAAGTGACAGAAAATGGACGTGTAAGCGCAAGGATTTTACGGAGCCAATGCACCTCGACAATCTACAAAAATTGGTCGAAAACACCGAAAAGAGACTCACCGAGGTAGTTAAAGAACTAAAACTGGAAAATAGTGAAATCAGAAAGAACACTGAGTTCATCAGTAAAGAGTATGATGATCTTAGGACCCACATAGATACCTTAAAAGAAGAGGTAAATAACCTGCAAAAAGTAAAGCTATTGGAAAATGATTTAAAAGAACTAGAAGACATCAAACAGTCTTCAAGGATAAATAACTTAATAGTTACTGGAATCCCAGAAGATCAAAATGAAGACATTTATGATGTTATCTGTCATTTGGGATCATCTCTTGAAGTTGACATCAGCTACAATCATTTGACATCGCGCATAGACTCCCCACTAAAAAACGTGAAGGACCCAGACCCATTATTGTGAAATTTATTAATCGATGGAAAAAAGAGCAACTCCTTGAGGCAAGACATAGGAAAAAAGTAATATCCACGACGGATTTAGGGTATAATGGTGCTAAGAAAAACATTTACCTTAATGACCACCTGAGTCCTGTGAACAATACCTTAGCAAAAAAAGCGAGAGATCTCAAGCACGAAGGAATCATAGATGCTACATGGGTTAGGATTGTAAAATAATGATTAGATTAAAACCAGGCGAAAGTGCTAAACAAATAAGGAATGAAAAGGACTTACTTAACCTAAATTTGAAACTTAACAAATAGGACTACACTATGTAACCTAACCTAATTTCTTGCATAATTTTCATAATGGATTTCCTAGACATCTCTGAATCAAGCTATGAACATATGGATCAATTCATATGTCAATCTAAATACCCTAATAGATTTAATTTAAGTTTTCTCTATTTCAATGCAAGAAGCCTTAGACATAAGCTAGAGAAATTGGAATTTATGCTGGATAGGTTGGGTTATATTGACATCATCATAATTGCTGAAACCTGGCTTAAACAAACTGAAATACAATACTTTAATATATGTGGCTTCACCCCAACACATATAACAAGGACTCAAGAAGGAGGTGGTATTTCCATATATATCAAAGACTCTTTAACTGTGGAAAAAGAGGTTAATGTCAATAAATACCACAGTATATTGTGCCTTACTATTAAAAAGCACAATAATATATTGCTTAATATTATAGGGGTATACAACCCGAAATTTGATAACACACATGAATTCTTACCTAATTTGGAAGCAATATTATTACACAAACCAAAGTGTCAAACTTTTATTTTTGGAGACTTTAATATCAATTTACTTGATAGGGATAACAACTTTGTGAAAGCATATCTTGATCTTTGTAATAGTTATAATCTTAAACTCTGCAACAGATCACCTACTAGAGTAACATCCACCTCAGCTACACTACTAGATCATATTCTCACCGACTTCACCGATGTTAAATTAACATTGGCCAACATTTGTTCTGATATAAGTGACCACAATTTACTTATTCTCTATGTTAATCCTATTATTGATGCTCCACCTCAAACCACTTGCAACAACAAGTTTGTACTAAAGTTGAACTTATATTATGCCAATACACCCTTCAACTATGATACTGAAAATGTAAATAAATTAGCGGAACATATGGTAAATTATATAAAAACAGGGGAAATTGATTGTACAGTAAAAAAAATAATAAAAGTAGCCCATCAACCTCGCAAACCCTGGGTCAATGAGGAATTGCTAGCATTAGTAAAAAGAAGAGATATCCTCTTTGCCAAAACAAAAAAAATCAATACATCTTTAAATTTACACAATGATTACAAAAATCTATCTAGGCAAGTCGTTAGATTGAAAAAGCAACTAAAAAAGCAATATTTCATTAGATTAACTAAAGATACTAATGATCAAAAAAAATGTGGAATATTGCTAACAATCTATTACATAAAAGTAGACCAAATAATGCTCAAATTATTAAATTAAAATATAACAATAAAGTGATATCTGACAATCATGATGTCTGTAACATACTAAATAACTTCTATGTCAATATTCCGATATCTTTAAGACGTAATCCACAAGTCATTACAGATGAGATAAACACCATAAATATTAATGAAAATTCCTTTTTCCTATTACCTACTAATGTAGATGAAGTGAATAACATAATTTCAACACTTAAGAATAAATGCAGCATGACTGATAATAACATCCAAAGCCTTACCTTCAAACGTTGTGGACAACATCTGCTCCCACACCTAGTCAAACTTATAAATGATTCTTTCAGTGAAGGAATAATGCCTGACATTTTTAAAACCGCCAAAATTATTCCTATACATAAGGGTGGGGAGAAAATGGATCCAAACAATTATCGACCTAATAGTATTTTACCAACACTCTCAAAAATAATAGAGAAAGTTATGAAAAAAAGGTTATTATCATTCATAAACAATCCCCAACATAGAATTCTCAACTCTGCCCAATATGGATTCTTACAAAAATCTAGCACTGTAAATGCAGTGATTGATGCAATTGTCCCCATACAGAAAGCACTGGATAGTAATCAGATTGCAGCTGGCCTGTTCATTGACTTGAAAAAGGCTTAGATTAGATTAGATTACAAGGGGGTAGTATAAGCCTTTTGCTGGCTTCTCAACACTGCGACCTTTATAGATCTATTGTGAATACCCTACTCTACTCTTTCCTAGCAGTCATCACCACACTTTAATTTAGGCTTTTTAATATAGCCTTTAATTTTCCTGGGTGATGTCCAGTCCTGAACCCGGGGGATTTTTCGTTGCTGAAAAATCCACTACCCGGCCGGGAATCGAACCCGGACCGCCAGGGTAGAAGGCAAGTATGCTACCTATACACCCATCGCGGCGGACCTGAAAAAGGCTTTCGATATGGTAGATCATGATTTGCTTCTTAGTAAGATGAACAATCTAGGTATTAGAGGTATTCCTCTTAGATGGTTTGAAAGTTACCTTAAAAATCGCTATCAATATGTTTCCATTAATAATGTTAAATCGAATATGCTGAAATTAAAATCTGGTGTTCCACAAGGTTCGGTTATCGGTCCTATACTATTTTTACTATTTACTAACGATATCACTAACCTTAAATTAATAGGTAAAATCAGCTTATTTGCGGATGACATGTCAATTTTTTACTCTGGAACTTCTGAAATATCTATTATTAATGACATGCAAACAGACCTGAATCTTCTAAATAAATGGTTAAAATATAACAAATTGGTCCTAAATACTAATAAAACAAAATATATCTTATTCAGGAAACCTAGCTTTATTCATAACCAACATCAACATCTGATACTAGACAATGTAATAATTCAAGAGGTAAATAACATCACTTTTCTAGGACATATTTTAGACTCTACCCTTAGTTGGAACAACCATATTGAAAAAATAAAAACAAAAATAATATCAGTTATTGGGGTTCTTGCTAGACTGAGAGACAATGGGTTACCCAGACCTCTTTTAAAAAATGTTTATTATGCACTTATACATTCGCATCTTAAATATATGGATATAGTGTGGCAATCCTGTAATAAGGCTCAACTACGACAACTTGAAACATTACAAAACAGGGCTATAAAGATAATTTTTAACTTAGACTTCCTAACTCCCACGAAGAAGATTTTTCAGGAATCAGGAATTACTCCCCTGGTAGTATCATTAAAACTATCAATCACTACTTTTGCTTTTCAAGTTCTCAATGATCTGTTCCATAGTAAGATTTACATCCCTAAATTCAATAATATACATGATCATAATACAAGAGGTCAAAATAACCTCATAGTAAATACTACTGAAACATCCAAATACGGTTTAAAGGGTTTTATTAGCATGATGACAAAACAATATAATAATCTACCTCAGGATATCAAAAAAGCAAGCAAATTAACGGTTTTCAAAAAACAGGTTAAAGCCCACCTGCTTAATGAATATTTCAATAACTGTCTATAACTCTGATAACTTCATCTTTATTTTCTGTAACATCTCAAAAGAATAATTTCAATAGCAATTGTAGGAAAAAAAAATTGTTTTATATAACTTTCTGTGAAGAAAAATTGTTTGTGACTTATTGTACTCTTTTAGTATTAAGTAAATTGTAGTATTGTAAATTTAGTTTTAAGAAGAAACATTGTTTGTGACTCTTTGTACGCTTTTACTATTAAGTAAATTGTTTAATGGCTTAAACTTCTGGGTAGCAAGTAGATTATATTTAATGTTTAATTAATCTAATTTTACTTAATTAAATTTCTTTCTCTTAATTGCTCTTCTCCCTTGTATTATATTCTATACTTATGTTTGAGTATTACTTGTATTCTTAAATTAATTTGTTTTAACTTTAGTCTATTAATAAGTATTGAACTCCGGTTCCATTCTATATATTAATACTCTCCCTTGTTTTTCCATGTATTTTTGACATATTTTTGTTTGTTTTGTATATATTTTTTTTTCTTATAATCTGTGCAGTCTCTATTCTATTACTTTGTAAAGTCTGCCTATGATGTACTTTTGACTGTCCCTTTATGCGAGCCATATGTGCTCTTTGGGACCTTTAATAAATAAATAAATAAAATAAAATAAAATAAAACATTGCGTCATCTGGCCAGGAAGACAACAATGCTAAGGTTGATAAAAGTTCTCTCCGAACTGTATTATATGGTTAGTTCACTGCTGCTCACAGTATAAGCGAGGGATATGCAAAAGAAGAAATATCTAATTTTTATGAATATATACTTGGAAAATCAATGGTTTTTGTGTAACAATAATTTTCTGCATATTACAGTCGATGAATATGAAAGCATATGTCCGTGAAAAACGTTTTGAACAGCCATTATGGTACACAACGAATATGTAACATGTAAATTATACTCCATTGAATGAAAATATACAATAAAAAGAAAATTCACATTTTTGATGAAATGAGCTGGCAGTCTCCCCTTAATAATTGATTATAGAAAATTATAACGAGTTTGGTCAGAAGTGAAATTTGTAAGGGATAGGTAAAGAATAGATCATGGACAGGAAATCAGTAAGAACAAGTTTTAATAAGTTAAAACATTATGGAATGTAGGAATTAGTAATGGATAGAAAGTTTAAAAAATGGCATATAAAGTTTTTTAAGTCATGGTAGAAATTAAAAGTTTTGGTTCAAGAATGACGAGATGTGGGTTAATTTTAAAAGAATTTGATGAGGTAATTTATCAATTTGCAATAGGCTTTAAAATTACAAAAGCATTATAACATTAATCTGAAGATTCAATATCAGAGGAATTTCTACTCTGTGATAAAACCATCCTCTGCACGAGTGGAAACTCATCGGGATATGCAAAAGAAGAAATGTCTAATTTTTATGAATATATACTTGGAAAATCATTGGTTTTTGTGTAAGATAATAATCTCAGCGTTCTATCAATTATAGTTCCTGACAAAATGGGGCATTTATGAGAAAAATGTTAATTGGAGTAAATACCAATTAAAAGAAATCATGTCAAAAAAGAAACATTTCAGTACTGTAGTACAATTGCAGCTCCTTCTCAGTGAGCCTTCCATGTCATGTGAGGAGCTTGTATTCAAGACGCTTACCTCTGTAGTATTTTCTCAATTTTTTGGCTAAATTTTTATGCTAAAATTCAATGGATACGTTTTTTTTCAGTATAGAAAAGAGCAAAATACCTTATTATTCGAGAGGCTTCATCATGCCCCGACATCTTCCAGGCGTGCCAACCACCGCTTGTTTTACCTGGGCCCTCCCACCTCAATTCCACAGGCATCCAGAGCCTCTCGAACCCCAGATACTCCGGGAACATTGCGTCATCTGGCCAGGAAGACAACAATGCTAAGGTTGATAAAAGTTCTCTCCGAACTGTATTATATAGTTAGTTCACTGCTGCGCACGGTATAAGCGAGGGATATGCAGAAGAAGAAATATCTAATTTTTATGAATATATTTCTAAAATCATTGGTTTATGTGTAACATAATAATTTTCTGCATATTTCAGTCTGTAAATATGGAAGCATATGTCCGTGAAAAGTTTTAAACGGCCATTATGGTACAAAACGACAATGTAACATGTAAATTATACTTAATTGAATGAAAATATACAATAAATAGAAAATTCACATTTTTGATGAAATGTGCTGGCTATCTCCACTTAATAATTGATTATAGAAAATTATAACGAGTTTGGTCAGAAGTGAAATTTGTAAGACATAGGTAAAGAATAGATCATGGACAGGAAATCAGTAAGATGAAGTTTTAATATGTTAAAACATTATGGAATGTAGAAATTAGTAATGGATAGAAAGTTTAAATTAAAGGCATATAGAAGTTTTTTAAGTGATGTTAGAAATTAAAAGTTTTGGTTCAAGAATGACGAGATGTGGGTTAATTTTAAAAGAATTTGATAGTATAGCACAGTATAAGCGAGGGGTATGCAAAAGAAGAAATATCTAATTTTTATGAATATATACTTGGAAAATCATTGGTTTTTGTGTAACATAATAATTTTCTGCATATTTCAGTCGGTAAATATAGAAGCATATGTCCGTGAAAAAGTTTTAAACGGCCATTATGGTACAAAACGACAATGTAACATTTAAATTATGCTTAATTGAATGAAAATATACAATAAATAGAAAATTCACATTTTTTATGAAATGTGCTGGCTATCTCCACTTAATAATTGATTATAGAAAATTATAACGAGTTTGGTCAGAAGTGAAATTTGTAAGGGATAGGTAAAGAATAGATCATGGACAGGAAATGAATAAGAAGAAGTTTTAATATGTTAAAACATTATGGAATGTAGGAATTAGTAATGGATAGAAAGTTTAAATTAATGGTATATGAAAGTTTTTTTAAGTGATGGTAGAAATTAAAAGTTTTGGTTCAAGAATGACGAGATGTGGGTTAATTTTAAAAGAATTTGATAGGTAATTTATAAATTTGCAATAAACTTTAAAATTACAAAAGCATTATAATATTAATCTGAAGATTCAATGTCAGAGGAATTCCTACTGTATGATAACTCAAGTTGGTCAAGGAAGCAGGTGTTAGTTACACTACGCAACATCAGCTGTAAAGCAGAATGCTGAATTTGAACGTATTTGATATAGACACAATGACAAGAGTCAGTTGTACAGTCGGTCAAATAAAGAACGTCGGGACTAGTATGCAGTTAAAATTAAAGTTTTAACGCATTAGTTCACAAGTTTCCTATAAAAAATCTAAAATACAGGTCACTTTCGGAACATATGAGGCCATGCGACACGAGGGAAAAAATGAACAACAAGGAAACATGAAAAACGCGGAAAGCGCAATACACGATATTCAACTTAATGTATTGTCATAATTCATTTTGCTTTGTGTCATCGCATCACATACAATTGCTAGTTTGAGAGAAAGTGCAGTTATTGCTGTAATTGACCTGCATTTTTCGGCCTCTGAAGCAGCGAGAAGGTTCCATATTTATGAAAGAGCAGCTCTGAGGTGGGATCTCCACTGTAATGCGACCGGAAGTTTTCATAGGAAACGCGTATTTCGATGCTAGATTGGTTGCAGAAGTTGAACGTATGTTATTAATTTTGCACTACAAATACCGGTATTATAAAATAAAATCTTTAAAAAATGCTCCTTGAATAATCATATTCCTTGCGAGTTTATCGATTATTAATATTATAAGAATTTGCAATCAAGAATATGGCGGATGTGAGACATATAGTCACAGCCTTCTATACATGTTCGTTTTGGAACTAAACTGACTAAATAATCAAGAAAATACATGGAGAGACAAGAGGCAGGTGTGAACTTAACCTTACGTCTTCCTCTACATGCGCATATGCACGTTCGTGATACTTAATCAAATACCGCCCGCCGTTTTTTATTTGACCGACTGTACTAGTAATATCAGAATAATAAATATTCTTCCTCTGTCCACCAGAATTTGTTTGAGGATGTTTTAAAATAGCACAGTGTTAAATTGCGTGAAGGAAAATAATAATAATAAATTAATGTTTAGTGGGAGTCAATCAAATGAGAATGTTTGAAAACGGAATTAAATTATTTAATTTAATTAATAAAGACAAGTGAAGTTTATTCAGATATAGGAAATGTCCGAGCTATAAAGAATTTAAAAAAAAACAAAATGGCAAAAGATGATAAATCATTCGTAACTTAAGATAGTCAGCCATCCTCTACACGTGTGGAAACTCATCGGGATATGCAAAAGAAGAAATATCTAATTAATAGTTAAGATAGTCAGCCATCCTCTGCACGGGATATGCAGAACAAGAAATATCTAATTTTTATGAATATATACTTGAAAAATCATTGGTGTTCTATCAATTATCAATTCTATCAATTATAGTTCCTGAGAAAATGGAGCATTTATGAGAAAAAATGTTAATTGGAGAAAATGACAATTAAAAGAAATCATGTGAATAAAGAAACTTTTCAGTACTGCAGCTCCTTCTCAGTGAGCCTTCCTTGTCATGTGAGGGGCTTGTAATCAAGACGCTTACCTATGTAGTCTTTTCTCAATTTGTTGGCTAATATTTTACGCTAAAATTCAATGGATACTTTTTTTTCAGTATAGAAAAGAGCAAAATACCTTATTATTCGAGAGGCTCCTTCATGTCCCGTCATCTTCCAGGCGTGCCAACCACCGCTTGTTATACCTGGGCCCTCCGACCTCAATTCCACAAGCATCCGGAGCCACTCGAACCCCAGATACTCCGGGAACATTGCGTCATCTGGTAGGAAGACAACAATGCTAAGGTAATAAAAGTTCTCTCCGAACTGTATTATATAGTTAGTTCACTGCTGCGCACAGTATAAGCGAGGGAAATGCCACGTCATCTTACAGGCGTGCCAACCACCGCTTGTTTTACCTGTGCCCTCCCTCCTCAATTCCACAGGCATACAGAGCCTCTCGAACCCCAGATACTCCGGGAACATTGCGTCATCTGGCCAGGAAGACAACAATGCTAAGGTTGATAAAAGTTCTCTCCGAACTGTATTATATGGTTAGTTCACTGCTGCTCACAGTATAAGCGAGGGATATGCAAAAGAAGAAATATCTAATTTTTATGAATATATACTTGGAAAATCAATGGTTTTTGTGTAACATAATAATTTTCTGCATATTACAGTCGGTGAATATGAAAGCATATGTCCGTGAAAAACGTTTTGAACAGCCATTATGGTACACAACGACAATGTAACGTGCCAATTATACTCCATTGAATGAAAATATACAATAAAAAGAAAATTCACATTTTTGATGAAATGAGCTGGCAATCTCCCCTTAATAATTGATTATAGAAAATTATAACGAGTTTGGTCAGAAGTGAAATTTGTAAGGGATAGGTAAAGAATAGATCATGGACAGGAAATCAGTAAGAACAAGTTTTAATAAGTTAAAACATTATGGAATGTAGGAATTAGTAATGGATAGAAAGTTTAAAAAATGGCATATAAAGTTTTTTAAGTCATGATAGAAGTTAAAAGTTTTGGTTCAAGAATGACGAGATGTGGGTTAATTTTAAAAGAATTTGATGAGGTAATTTATCAATTTGCAATAGGCTTTAAAATTACAAAAGCATTATAACATTAATCTGAAGATTCAATATCAGAGGAATTTCTACTCTGTGATAAAACCATCCTCTGCACGAGTGGAAACTCATCGGGATATGCAAAAGAAGAAATATCTAATTTTTATGAATATATACTTGGAAAATCATTGGTTTTTGTGTAAGATAATAATCTCAGCGTTCTATCAATTATAGTTCCTGACAAGATGGGGCATTTATGAGAAAAATGTTAATTGGAGTAAATACCAATTAAAAGAAATCATGTCAAAAAAGAAACATTTCAGTACTGTAGTACAATTGCAGCTCCTTCTCAGTGAGCCTTCCATGTCATGTGAGGAGCTTGTATTCAAGACGCTTACCTCTGTAGTCTTTTCTCAATTTTTTGGCTAAATTTTTATGCTAAAATTCAATGGATACGTTTTTTTTCAGTATAGAAAAGAGCAAAATACCTTATTATTCGAGAGGCTTCATCATGCCCCGACATCTTCCAGGCGTGCCAACCACCGCTTGTTTTACCTGGGCCCTCCCACCTCAATTCCACAGGCATCCAGAGCCTCTCGAACCCCAGATACTCCGGGAACATTGCGTCATCTGGCCAGGAAGACAACAATGCTAAGGTTGATAAAAGTTCTCTCCGAACTGTATTATATAGTTAGTTCACTGCTGCGCACGGTATAAGCGAGGGATATGCAGAAGAAGAGATATCTAATTTTTATGAATATATTTCTAAAATCATTGGTTTATGTGTAACATAATAATTTTCTGCATATTTCAGTCGGTAAATATGGAAGCATATGTCCGTGAAAAGTTTTAAACGGCCATTATGGTACAAAACGACAATGTAACATGTTAATTATACTTAATTGAATGAAAATATACAATAAATAGAAAATTCACATTTTTGATGAAATGTGCTGGCTATCTCCACTTAATAATTGATTATAGAAAATTATAACGAGTTTGGTCAGAAGTGAAATTTGTAAGATATAGGTAAAGAATAGATCATGGACAGGAAATCAGTAAGATGAAGTTTTAATATGTTAAAACATTATGGAATGTAGAAATTAGTAATGGATAGAAAGTTTAAATTAAAGGCATATAAAAGTTTTTTAAGTGATGTTAGAAATTAAAAGTTTTGGTTCAAGAATGACGAGATGTGGGTTAATTTTAAAAGAATTTGATAGTATAGCACAGTATAAGCGAGGGGTATGCAAAAGAAGAAATATCTAATTTTTATGAATATATACTTGGAAAATCATTGGTTTTTGTGTAACATAATAATTTTCTGCTTATTTCAGTCTGTAAATATGAAAGCATATGTCCGTGAAAATATTTAAACGGCCATTATGGTACAAAACGACAATGTAACATGTAAATTATACTTAATTGAATGAAAATATACAAAAACAGAAAATTCACATTCTTTATGAAATGTGCTGGCAATCTCCCCTTAATAATTGATTATAGGAAATTATAACGAGTTTGGTCAGAAGTGAAATTTGTAAGGGATAGGTAAAGAATAGATCATGGACAGGAAATCAGTAAGAACAAGTTTTAATAAGTTAAAACATTATGGAATGTAGGAATTAGTAATGGATAGAAAGTTTAAAATAATGGCACATAAAATTTTTTTTAAGTGATGGTAGAAATTAAAAGTTTTGGTTCAAGAATGACGAGATGTGGGTTAATTTTAAAAGAATTTCATGAGGTAATTTATCAATTTGCAATGAACTTTAAAATTACAAAAGCATAAAACATTAATCTGAAGATTCAATGTCAGAGGAATTCCTACTGTATGATAACTCAAGTTGGTCAAGGAAGCAGGTGTTAGTTACACTACGCAACATCAGCTGTAAAGCAGAATGCTGAATTTGAACGTATTTGATATAGACACAATGACAGGAGTCAGTTGTACAGTCGGTCAAATAAAGAACGTCGGGACTAGTATGCAGTTAAAATTAAAGTTTTAACGCATTAGTTCACAAGTTTCCTATAAAAAAATCTAAAATACAGGTCACTTTCGGAACATATGAGGCCATGCGACACGAGGGAAAAAATGAACAACAAGGAAACATGAAAAACGCGGAAAGCGCAATACACGATATTCAACTTAATGTATTGTCATAATTCATTTTGCTTTGTGTCATCGCATCACATACAAATGCTAGTTTGAGAGAAAGTGCAGTTAGGGCTGTAATTGACCTGCATTTTTCGGCCTCTGAAGCAGCGAGAAGGTTCCATATTTATGAAAGAGCAGCTCTGAGGTGGGATCTCCACTGTAATGCGACCGGAAGTTTTCATAGGAATCGCGTATTTCGATGCTAGATTGGTTGCAGAAGTTGAACGTATGTTATTAATTTTGCACTACAAATACCGGTATTATAAAATAAAATCTTTAAAAAATGCTCCTTGAATAATCATATTCCTTGCGAGTTTATCAATTATTAATATTATAAGAATTTGCAACCAAGAATATGGCGGATGTGAGACATATAGTCACAGCCTTCTATACATGTTCGTTTTGGAACTAAACTGACTAAATAATCAAGAAAATACATGGAGAGACAAGAGGCAGGTGTGAACTTAACCTTACGTCTTCCTCTACATGCGCATATGCACGTTCGTGATACTTAATCAAATACCGCCCGCCGTTTTTATTTGACCGACTGTACTAGTAATATCAGAATAATAAATATTCTTCCTCTGTCCAACAGAATTTGTTTGAGGATGTTTTAAAATAGCACAGTGTTAAATTGCGTGAAGGAAAATAATAATAATAAATTAATGTTTAGTGGGAGTCAATCAAATGAGAATGTTTGAAAACGGAATTAAATTATTTAATTTAATTAATAAAGACAAGTGAAGTTTATTCAGATATAGGAAATGTCCGAGCTATAAAGAATTTAAAAAAAAACAAAATGGCAAAAGATGATAAATCATTCGTAACTTAAGATAGTCAGCCATCCTCTACACGTGTGGAAACTCATCGGGATATGCAAAAGAAGAAATATCTAATTAATAGTTAAGATAGTCAGCCATCCTCTGCACGGGATATGCAGAACAAGAAATATCTAATTTTTATGAATATATACTTGAAAAATCATTGGTGTTCTATCAATTATCAATTCTATCAATTATAGTTCCTGAGAAAATGGAGCATTTATGAGAAAAAATGTTAATTGGAGAAAATGACAATTAAAAGAAATCATGTGAATAAAGAAACTTTTCAGTACTGCAGCTCCTTCTCAGTGAGCCTTCCTTGTCATGTGAGGGGCTTGTAATCAAGACGCTTACCTCTGTAGTCTTTTCTCAATTTGTTGGCTAATATTTTACGCTAAAATTCAATGGATACTTTTTTTTCAGTATAGAAAAGAGCAAAATACCTTATTATTCGAGAGGCTCCTTCATGTCCCGTCATCTTCCAGGCGTGCCAACCACCGCTTGTTTTACCTGGGCCCTCCGACCTCAATTCCACAAGCATCCGGAGCCACTCGAACCCCAGATACTCCGGGATCATTGCGTCATCTGGTAGGAAGACAACAATGCTAAGGTAATAAAAGTTCTCTCCGAACTGTATTATATAGTTAGTTCACTGCTGCGAACAGTATAAGCGAGGGAAATGCCACGTCATCTTACAGTCGTGCCAACCACCGCTTGTTTTACCTGTGCCCTCCCTCCTCAATTCCACAGGCATACAGAGCCTCTCGAACCCCAGATACTCCGGGAACATTGCGTCATCTGGCCAGGAAGACAACAATGCTAAGGTTGATAAAAGTTCTCTCCGAACTGTATTATATGGTTAGTTCACTGCTGCTCACAGTATAAGCGAGGGATATGCAAAAGAAGAAATATCTAATTTTTATGAATATATACTTGGAAAATCATTGGTTTTTGTGTAACATAATAATTTTCTGCACATTACAGTCGGTGAATATGAAAGCATATGTCCGTGAAAAACGTTTTGAACAGCCATTATGGTACACAACGGCAATGTAACATGTAAGTTATACTTCATTGAATGAAAATATACTATAAAAAGAAAATTCACATTTTTGATGAAATGAGCTGGCAATCTCCCCTTAATAATTGATTATAGAAAATTATAACGAGTTTGGTCAGAAGTGAAATTTGTAAGGGATAGGTAAAGAATAGATCATGGACAGGAAATCAGTAAGAACAAGTTTTAATAAGTTAAAACATTATGGAATGTAGGAATTAGTAATGGATAGAAAGTTTAAAATAATGGCATATAAAGTTTTTTTTAAGTCATGGTAGAAATTAAAAGTTTTGGTTCAAGAATGACGAGATGTGGGTTGATTTTAAAAGAATTTGATGAGGTAATTTATCAATTTGCAATAGGCTTTAAAATTACAAAAGCATTATAACATTAATCTGAAGATTCAATATCAGAGGAACTTCTACTGTATGATAACTCAGCCATACTCTGCACGTGTGGAAACTCATCGGGATATGCAAAAGAAGAAATATCTAATTTTTATGAATATATACTTGGAAAATATTTGGTTTTGTGTAAGATAATAATTTTCTGATGATAATCTCAGCGTTCTATCAATTATAATTCCTGAGAAAATGGGGCATTTAGGAGAAAAAATGTTAATTGGAGAAAATACCAATTGAAAGAAATCATGTCAAAAAAGAAACTTTTCAGTACTGTAGTACAATTGCAACTCCTTCTCAGTGAGCCTTCCTTGTCATGTGAGGAGCTTGTATTTAAGACGCTTACATATATAGTCTTTTCTCAATTCTTTGGCTAAAATTTTATGCTAAAATTCAATGGATACGTTTTTTTCAGTATAGAAAAGAGCAAAATACCTTATTATTCGAGAGGCTTCTTCATGCCCAGACATCTTCCAGGCGTACCAACCACCACTTGTTTTACCTGGGCCTTCCCACCTCAATTCCACAGGCATCCAGAGCCTCTCGATCCCCAGATAATCCGGGAACATTTCGTCATCTGGCCAGGAACACAACAATGCTAAGGTCGATAAAAGTTCTCTCCGAACTGTATTATATAGTTAGTTCACTGCTGCGCACAGTATAAGCGAGGGATATGCAAAAGAAGAAATATCCAATTTTTATGAATATATTTGGAAAATCATTGGTTTGTGTGTAACATAATAATTTTCTGCATATTTCTGTCGGTAAATATGGAAGCATATGTCCGTGAAAAAGTTTTAAACGGCCATTATGGTACAAAACGACAATGTAACATGTAAATTATACTTAATTGAAGGAAAATATACAATAAATAGAAAATTCACATTTTTGATGAAATGTGCTGGCTATCTCCACTTAATAATTCATTATAGAAAATTATAACGAGTTTGGTCAGAAGTGAAATTTGTAAGGGATAGGTAAAGAATAGATCATGGACAGGAAATCAGTAAGAAGAAGTTTTAATATGTTAAAACATTATGGAATGTAGGAATTAGTAATGGATAGAAAGTTTAAATTAATGGCATATAAAAGCTTTTTAAGTGATGGTAGAAATTAAAAGTTTTGGTTCAAGAATGACGAGATGTGGGTTAATTTTAAAAGAATTTGATGAGGTAATTTATCAATTTGCAATAAACTTTAAAATTACAAAACCATTATAACATTAATCTGACGATGCAATATCAGAGGAATTCCTACTGTATGATAACTCAAGTTGGTCAAGGAAGCAGGTGTTAGTACACTACGCAACATCAGCTGTAAAGCAGACTGCTGAATTTGAACGTATTTGATATAGACACAATGACAGGAGTCAGTTGTACAGTCGGTCAAATAAAAAACGTCGGGACTCGTATGCAGTTAAAATTAAAGTTTTAACGCATTAGTTCACAAGTTTCCTATAAAAAACCTAATATACAGTTCATTTTCTTAACATATGAGGCCATGCGACAGGAGGGAAAAAATGAACAACGAGAAAAACCTGAAACACGCGGAAAGCGCAATACACGATATTCAACTTAATGTATTGTCATAATTCATTTTGCTTTGTGTCATCGCATCACATAGACTTGCTAGTTTGAGAGAAAGTGCAGTTAGGGCTGTAATTGACCTGCATTTTTCGGCCTCTGAAGCCGCGAGAAGGTTCCATATTTATGAAAGAGCAGCTCTGAGGTGGGACCTCTACTATAATGCGACCGGAAGTTTTCATAGGAAACGCGTATTTCGATGCTAGATTGGTTGCAGAATTTGAACGTAAGTTATTGACTTTGCACTACAAATACCGGTATTATAAAATAAAATCTTTAAAAAATGCTCCTTGATTAATCATATTCCTTGCGAGTTTATCAATTATTAATATTAAAAGAATTTGCAACCAAGAATATGGCGGATGTGAGACATAGAGTCACAGCCTTCTATACATGTTCTTTTTGGAACTAAACTGACTAAATAATCAAGAAAATACATGGAGAGACAAGAAGGAGGTGTGAACCTAACCTTAAGTCTTCCTCTATATGCGCATATGCACGTTCGTGATACTTAATCAAATACCGCCCGACGTTTTTTATTTGACCGACTGTACTCGTAATATCAGAATAATAAATATTCTTCCTCTGTCCAACAGAATTTGTTTGAGGAAGTTTTAAAAGAGCACAGTGTTAAATTGCGTGAAGGAAAAAAGTAATAATAAATTAATGTTTAGTGGGAGTCAATCAAATGAGAATGTTTGACAACGGAATTAAATTATTTAATTTATTTAATAAAGACAAGTGAAGTTTATTCAGTAATAGGAAATGTCCGAGCTATAAAGAATTAAAAAAAAAAACAAAATATCAAAAGATGATAAATCATTCGTAACTTAAGATAGTCAGCCATCCTCTGCACGTGTGGAAACTCATCGGGATATGCAAAAGAAGAAATATCTAATTAATAGTTAAGCTAGTCAGCCATCCTCTGCACGTGTGGAAACTCATCGGGATATGCAAAACAAGAAATGTCTAATTTTTATGAATATATACTTGGAAAATCATTGGTTTTTGTGTAAGATAATAATCTCAGCGTTCTATCAATTATAGTTCCTGAGAAAATGGGGCATTAATGAGAAAAAATGTTAATTGGAGAAAATGCCAATTAAAAGAAATTATGTGAATAAAGAAACTTTTCAGTACTGTAGTACAATTGCAGCTCCTTCTCAGTGAGCCTTCCTTGTCATGTAGGGGGCTTGTAATAAAGACGCTTACCTCTGTAGTCTTTTCTCAATTTTTTGGCTAAAATGTTATGCTAAAATTCAATGGATACGTTTTTTTTTTCAGTATAGAAAAGAGCGAAATACCTTATTATTCGAGAGGCTCCTTCATGCCCCGTCATCTTCCAGGCGTAACAACCACCGCTTGTTTTCCCTGGGCCCTCCCACCTCAATTGCACAGGCATCCAGATCCTCTCGAACCCCAGATACTCCGGGAACATTGCGTCATCTGGCCAGGAAGACAACAATGCTAAGGTTGATAAAAGTTCTCTCCGAACTGTATTATATAGTTAGTTCACTGCTGCGCACAGTATAAGCGAGGGATATGCAAACGAAGAAATATCTAATTTTTATGAATATATTTGGAAAATCATTGGTTTATGTGTAACATAATAATTTTCTGCATATTTCAGTCTGTAAATATGAAAGCATATGTCCGTGAAAAAACATTTTAAACGGCCATTATGGTACAAAACGACAATGTAACATGTAAATTATACTTAATTGAATAAAAATATACAATAAACAGAAAATTCACATTTTTTATGAAATGTGCTGGCAATCTCCCCTTAATAATTGATTATAGAAAATTATAACGAGTTTGGTCAGAAGTGAAATTTGTAAGGGATAGGTAAAGAATAGATCATGGACAGGAAATCAGTAAGAAGAAGTTTTAATATGTTAAAACATTATGGAATGTAGGAATTAGTAATGGATAGAAAGTTTAAAATATTGGCATATAAAAGTTTTTTTAAGTGATGGTAGAAATTAAAAGTTTTGGTTCAATAATGACGAGATGTGGGTTAATTTTAAAAGAATTTGATGAGGTAATTTATCAATTTGCAATAAACTTTAAAATTACAAAAGGATTATAACATTAATGTGAAGATTCAATGTCAGAGGAATTCCTACTGTATGATAACTCAAGTTGGTCACGGAAGCAGGTGTTAGTTGCACTACGCAACATCAGCTGTAAAGCAGACTTCTGAATTTGAACGTATTTGATATAGTCAGTTGTACAGTCGGTCAAATAAAAAACGTCGGGACTCGTATGCAGATAAAATTAATGTTTTAACGCATTAGTTCACAAGTTTACTATAAAAATCCTTAAATACAGGTCATTTTCGGAACATATGAGGCCATGCGACAGGAGGGAAAAATGAACAACGAGGGAAAGCCGAAACACGCGGAAAGCGCAATACACGATATTCAACTTAATTTATTGTCATAATTCATTTTGCTTTGTGTCATCGCATCACATAGACTAGCTAGTTTGTGAGAAAGTGCAGTTAGGGCTGTAATTGACCTGCATTTTTCGGCCTCTGAAGCAGCGAGAGAATTCCATATTTATGAAAGAGCAGCTCTGAGGTGGGAACTCTACTATAATGCGACCGGAAGTTTTCATAGGAAACGCGTATTTCGATGCTAGATTGGTTGCAGAATTTGAACGTAAGTTATTGACTTTGCACTACAAATACCGGTATTATAAAATAAAATCTTTAAAAAATCCTCCTTGAATAATCATATTCCTTGCGAGTTTATCAATTATTAATATTATAAGAATTTGCAACCAAGAATATGGCGGATGTGAGACATATAGTCACGGCCTTCTATACATGTTCGTTTTGGAACTAAACTGACTAAATAATCAAGAAAATACATGGAGAGACAAGAGGGAGGTGTGAACCTAACCTTAAATCTTCCTCTACATGCGCATATGCACGTTCGTGATACTTAATCAAATACCGCCCGACGTTTTTTATTTGACCTACTGTACTAGTAATATCAGAATAATAAATATTCTTCCTCTGTCCAACAGAATTTGTTTGAGGATGTTTTAAAAGAGCACAGTGTTAAATTGCGTGAAGGAAAATAATAATAATAAATTAATGTTTAGTGGGAGTCAATCAAATGAGAATGTTTGAAAACGGAATTAAATTATTTAATTTATTTAATAAAGACAAGTGAAGTTTATTCAGATATAGGAAATGTCCGAGCTATAAAGAATTTTTTTAAAAACAAAATAGCAAAAGATGATAAATCATTCGTAACTTACGATAGTCAGCCATCCTCTGCACGTGTGGAAACTCATCGGGATATGCAAAAGAAGAAATATCTAATTAATAGTTAAGATAGTCAGCCATCCTCTGCACGTGTGGAAACTCATCGGGATATGCAAAACAAGAAATGTCTAATTTTTATGAATATATACTTGGAAAATCATTGGTTTTTGTGTAAGATAATAATCTCAGCGTCCTATCAATTATAGGTCCTGAGAAAATGGGGCATTTATGAGAAAAAATGTTAATTGGAGAAAATGCCAATTAAAAAATTTATGTGAATAAAGAGACTTTTCAGTACTGTAGTACAATTGCAGCTCCTTCTCAGTGAGCCTTCCTTGTCATGTGAGGAGCTTGTATTTAAGACGCTTACCTCTGTAGTCTTTTCTCAATTTTTTGACTAAAATTTTATGCTAAAATTCAATGGATACGTTTTTTTTTTTTAGTATAGAAAAGAGCGAAATACCTTATTATTCGAGAGGCTCCTTCATGCCCCGTCATCTTCCAGGCGTGCCAACCACCGATGTTTTACCTGGGCCCTCCCACCTCAATTCCACAGGCATCCAGAGCCTCTCGAACCCCAGATTCTCCGGGAACATTGCGTCATCTGGCCAGGAAGACAACAATGCTAAGGTTGATAAAAGTTCTCTCCGAACTGTATTATATAGTTAGTTCACTGCTGCGCACAGTATAAGCGAGGGAAATGCCCCGCCATCTTCCAGGCGTGCCAACCACCGCTTGTTTTACGTGTGCCCTCCCTCCTCAATTCCACAGGCATCCAGAGCCTCTCGAACCCCATATACTCCGGGAACATTGCGTCATCTGGCCAGGAAGACAACAATGCTAAGGTTTATAAAAGTTCTCTCCGAACTGTATTATATGGTTAGTTCACTGCTGCGCACAGTATAAGCGAGGGATATACAAAAGAAAAAATATCTAATTTTTATGAATATATACTTGGAAAATCATTGGTTTTTGTGTAACATAATTTTCTGCATATTACAGTTGGTGAATATGAAAGCATATGTCCGTGAAAAACGTTTTGAACAGCCATTATAGTACACAACTGAGACGGAGGTAAATTCTCCGTTTTCCTATTTGCTTCCTCCTTGGATGTGCTGTTCTTATGTTTCGTTATGTGCTGCCATCTACCCTAAGTTTCGGGGCGTGCTGGTGGCCAAGCGGCCATTGCCTCAGTACCTAACGAGTTTTTCTAGTGTGGAGTTGATTTCCTCGGATCTCCGGGTGGCTATGGTGAGTGCCGATCTTTCCGCTTTATCCTGCTTAAATTTTCTGTAACTTAAAATGGTTAAATTCGACGTTATGTCAGAAGCTTTCACTTTCAATTTACTAAACGTGAAACCTCGAAACAGCCCATACTTATAGTTGTTTACATAGCCATGAATTGCGTTATATTATTATTCTCCAATTCAGATTTAAATATTGCTTATAGGTATTTTTATTCATTTGCTAAGGTGATGTAATCCTATTGAATAATGTTTTTGTGGGTGGTTAATGTTAGCCAAAGGTAATGCAAATTGTCTGTAGCCATGTTGAGCATGTGACCCAAGTGACGTCACTCCTTAATGCATTTGGTAAATTCTTTGTGTGACGTACTTGCCCTCTACGCTTTTGAAATTGCCTTAATTTGCAACGATATTTATGTTGGGCAGTAATTATAAAGTGTTTTCCCCTTACTTATAAATATGGTACCTTCTGCAAGTTTTCATGTTAATTAGGCGTTTTATGTCATTCAGAAGCAGCGATTGTTTCAGGGTCACCTTGATAGGTTCATGATGTCGCCCCCTTCTGTAAGGTCATGCTTATAGTCACCCTGATTTACTTAAAATTAGTTTTACAGTTTGCTGTCAAGTTAGATCTCCCATTTATAGTTACTTCAAGCTTGATCTAGTTAAAGATGTTTGCATATTTTTCTTAAAGCATTTATTGGCTGATGTGTAAATTTTGCATATAGAAGCTGCAATTTGTAATAACTTCAAGCTTGATCTAATTAAAGGTGTTTGCATATTTTTCTCTAAAATATATTGGAATTTCCTTAAAGCATTTATTGAGTGATGTGTAGATTTGGTATATAGAAGCTGCCATTTATAGTAACTTCAGGCTTGATCTAGTTAAAGCTGTTTTGCATATTTTTCTGTAAAATATATTGAAATTCCCTTAAAGCATTTATTGGGTGATGTGTAAATTTGCATATAGAAGCTGCCATTTACAGTAACTTCAGGCTTGATCTAGTTAAAGCTGTTTTGCATATTTTTCTGTAAAATATATTGAAATTCCCTTAAAGCATTTATAGGGTGATGTGTAAATTTTGCATATAGAAGATGCCATTTATAGTAACTTCAAGCTTGACCCAATTAAAGCTGTTTGCATATTTTTCTCTAAAATATATTGGAATTTCCTTAAAGCATTTATTGAGTTATGTGTAAATTTTGCATATAGAAGCTGGCATTTATAGTAACTTCAAGCTTGATTTAGTTAATGCTCTTTTGCATATTTTTCTGTAATCGGCCCCTTATTGTATCTTCAAGCTTCTCCTAGTCAAATCTGCCTTGCATATTTCTTTGTAAAATATAAAAATTTACCTTAAATCTTTTGATTTAATTATTAATCTTCAAATAGTTTTCCCCTTTAATAGTAACTTCTTATGTGCTCTAGTTAAAAGTAACTTGCATATTTCCTTCTGGTTAATATAATTAATTATCTAGTTTCGATTTTCAAATTTAACCTACCCCTCAGGTGACTTGATTTTACCCATTCATAAAGGGTGTTTTCATGTTTGATGTTTCTACTGAAGTTAAGTTTAACTGTGGTAATTCCGTTATTTTGCTAACTAAAACTTCTAGTATTGTTTCCGTTATGATATTTCAGCAGTTCTAGTTAATGAGTATTAAAATAAATTTGGCTCTGCTTTCTTAGTCTTTGTCTTGAATCTGCCTGACCCTCTGCTGAGTTAATATTTAATTGAAATAATTTTCATATAATTAACACAAATAATTATCCAGCATTCACTACTTAAGTGGTGTTGTTTGTTTGAAGATATTTGCCTGATGGTTAAATTATATTTATTCGATTGGGAATAACATATTCTTGGGCAATCTTCCTTATTTGGGGCTCCTGTGGCCATTGCTCTCCAATCGTGATTGCTATATTATAGAAGTGTCCCAGTTTCGTATAGAACTATTTCAAGTTATGCAGATTTAGATTCTAGGGTGCTACGTTGTAGTTCACTGTTTTTCTATGGTCTAGTCAAATGGTATTATTTGGATATTCCAAGATCTTATATAAGAGTTGTATAAGGGTTGTATGGTGATTTTTAATATTTATTACTGAATTTGTTATTGATAACGTTGTCCATCAAGTTATATATCCTGAATTTTATTGGGAATTATAATTGTTAACGTTCTTGGATATTGGATTTTCTTGTGGGTGTTTATATTCCCCTTCCTCCTCCCCGCGCGGGCTTGCTGTTGTTTAAATTGGTTAATATCGATCTCCTCTTGTGTTCCCAGTCACGTTCCTATATTTTCCTCCTCTTTGAATTGTTTATTAATCAAAATATAAACTACACAACTAACCTAACCTCCTTTCAGACCTTCCTATGTGCTAGCCGCAGTTGGTGGTTTAGTACTTAGCTGTTCCGATAACTGTTTTTCCTTATCTCGCTTGCTCTGAACTGCGAGCTCCTCCTGCTTATGCCTAGCTGGAGTCTGGTTTCTAGCTCCACACTGATAATAGATTTTGCATTGTTTACCAAAGGCGCAGGATACTTACCCAACAGTCCCAAAACTCAAGCCGCACAACGACAATGTAACATGTAAATTATACTTAATTGAATGAAAATATACAATAAAAAGAAAATTCACATTTTTGATGAAATGAGCTGGCAATCTCCCCTTAATAATTGATTATAGAAAATTATAACGAGTTTGGTCAGAAGTGAAATTTGTAAGGGATAGGTAAAGAATAGATCATGGACAGGAAATCAGTAAGAAGAAGTTTTAATAAGTTAAAACATTATGGAATGTAGGAATTAGTAATGGATAGAAAGTTTAAAATAATGGCATATAAAGTTTTTTTAAGTGATGGTAGAAATTGAAAGTTTTGGTTCAAGAATGACGAGATGTAGGTTAATTTTAAAAGAATTTGATGAGGTAATTTATCAATTTGTAATAGGCTTTAAAATTACAAAAGCATTATAACAATAATCTGAAGGTTCAATATCAGAGGAACTTCTACTGTATGATAACTCAGCCATCCTCTGCATGTGTGGAAACTCATCGCTATATGCAAAAGAAGAAATATATAATTTTTATGAATATATACTTGGAAAATCATTTGTTTTTGTGTAAGATAATAATTTTCTGATAATAATCTCAGCGTTCTATCAATTATAGTTCCTGAGAAAATGGGGCATTTATGAGAAAAAATGTTAATTGGAGAAAATACCAATTAAAAGAAATCATGTCAAAAAAGAAACTTTTCAGTACTGTAGTACAATTGCAGCTCCTTCTCAGTGAGCCTTCCTTGTCATGTGAGGAGCTTGTATTCAAGACGGTTACCTCTGTAGTCTTTCCTCAATTCTTTGGCTAAAATTTTATGCTAAAATTCAATGGGTACTTTTTTTTCAGTATAGAAAAGAGCAAAATAAATTATTATTCGAGAGGCTTCTTCATGTCCCGACATCTTCCACGCGTGCCAACCACCGCTTGTTTTATCTGGGCCCTCCCACCCCAATTCCACAGGCATCCAGAGCCTGTCGAACCCCAGATACTCCGGGAACATTTCGTCATCTGGCCAGGAAGACAACAATGCTAAGGTTGATAAAAGTTCTCTCCGAACTGTATTATATAGTTAGTTCACTGCTGCGCAGAGTATAAGCGAGGGATATGCAAAAGAAGAAATATCTAATTTTTATGAATATATTTGGAAAATCATTGGTTTATGTGTAACATAATAATTTTCTGCATATTTCATTCGGTAAATATGGAAGCATATGTCTGTGAAAAAGTTTTAAACGGCCATTATGGTACAAAACGACAATATAACATGTAAATTGTACTTAATTGAATGAAAATATACAATAAATAGAAAATTAACATTTTTGATGAAATGTGCTGGCTATCTCCACTTAATAATTGATTATAGAAAATTATAACGAGTTTGGTCAGAATTGAAATTTGTAAGGGATAGGTAAAGAATAGATCATGGACAGGAAAACAGTAAGAAGAAGTTTTAATATGTTAAAACATTATGGAATGTAGGAATTAGTAATGGATAGAAAGTTTAAATTAATGGAATATAGAAGTTGTTTTAAGTGATAGTAGAAATTAAAAGTTTTGGTTTAAGAATGACGAGATGTGGGTTAATTTTAAAAGAATTTGATAGTATAGCACAGTATAAGCGAGGGATATGCAAAAGAAGAAATATCTAATTTTTATGAATATATACTTGGAAAATCATTGGTTTTTGTGTAACATAATAATTTTCTGCATATTTCAGTCTGTAAATATGAAAGCATATGTCCGTGAAAAACATTTTAAACGGCCATTATGGTACAAAACGACAATGTAACATGTAAATTATACTTAATTGAATGAAAATATACAATAAACAGAAAATTCACATTTTTTATGAAATGTGCTGGCAATCTCCCCTTAATAATTGATTATAGAAAATTATAACGAGTTTTTTCAGAAGTGAAAGTTGTAAGGCATAGGTAAAGAATAGATCATGGACAGGAAATCAGTAAGAAGAAGTTTTAATATGTTAAAACATTATGGAATGTAGGAATTAGTAATGGATAGAAAGTTTAAAATATTGGCATATAAAATTTTTTTTTAAGTGATGGTAGAAATTAAAACTTTTGGTTCAAGAATGACGAGATGTGGGTTAATTTTAAAAGAATTTGATAGTATGGCACAGTATAAGCGAGGGGTATGCAAAAGAAGAAATATCTAATTTTTATGAATATATACTTGGAAAATCATTGGTTTTTGTGTAACATAATAATTTTCTGCATATTTCAGTCTGTAAATATGAAAGCATATATCCGTGAAAAACCTTTAAACGGCCATTATGGTACAAAACGACAATGTAACATGTAAATTACACTTAATTGAATTAAAATATACAATAAACAGAAAATTCACATTCTTTATGAAATGTGCTGGCAATCTCCACTTAATAATTGATTATAGAAAATTATAACGAGTTTGGTCAGAAGTGAAATTTGTAAGGGATAGGTAAAGAATAGATCATGGACAGGAAATCAGTAACAACAAGTTTTAATAAGTTAAAACATTATGGAATGTAGGAATTAGTAATGGATAGAAAGTTTAAAATAATGGCACATACAAGTTTTTTTAAGTGATGGTAGAAATTAAAAGTTTTGGTTCAAGAATGAAGAGATGTGGGTTAATTTTAAAAGAATTTGATGAGGTAATTTATCAATTTGCAATGAACTTTAAAATTACAAAAGCATAAAACATTAATCTTAAGATTCAATGTCAGAGGAATTCCTACTGTATGATAACTCAAGTTGGTCAAGGAAGCAGGTGTCAGTTACACTACGCAACATCAGCTGTAAAGCAGACTGCTGAATTTGAATGTATTTCATATAGACACAATGAAAAGAGTCAGTTGTACAGTCGGTCAAATAAAGAATGTCGGGACTAGTATGCAGTTAAAATTAAAGTTTTAACGCATTAGTTCACAAGTTTCCTATAAAAAATCTAAAATACAGGTCATTTTCGGAACATATGAGGCCATGCGACAGGAGGGAAAATATGAACAAGGGAACATGAAAAACGCGGAAAGCGCAATACACGATATTCAACTTAATGTATTGTCATAATTCATTTTGCTTTGTGTCATCGCATCACATACAAATGCTAGTTTGAGGGAAAGTGCTGTTAGGGCTGTAATTGACCTGCATTTTTCGGCCTCTGAAGCAGCGAGAAGGTTCCATATTTATGAAGGAGCAGCTCTGAGGTGGGATCTCCACTATAATGCGACCAGAAGTTTTCATAGGAAACGCGTATTTCGATGCTAGATTGGTTGCAGAAGTTGAACGTAAGTTATTAAATTTGCACTAGACATACCGGTATTATAAAATAAAATCTTTAAAAAATGCTCCTTGAATAATCATATTCCTTGCGAGTTTATCAATTATTAATATTATAAGAATTTGCAACCAAGAATATGGCGGATGTGAGACATATAGTCACAGCCTTCTATACATGTTCGTTTTGGAACTAAGCTGACTAAATAATCAAGAAAAAACATGGAGAGGCAAGAGGCAGGTGTGAACCTAACCTTAAGTCTTCCTCTACATGCGCATATGCACGTTCGTGATACTTAATCAAATACCGCCCGACGTTTTTTATTTGACCGACTGTACTAGTAATATCAGAATAATAAATATTCTTCCTCTGTCCAACAGAATTTGTTTGAGGATGTTTTAAAAGAGCACAGTGTTAAATTGCGTGAAGGAAAATAATAATAATAAATTAACGTTTACTGGGAGTCAATCAAATGAGAATGTTTGAAAACGGAATTAAATTATTTAATTTAATTAATAAAGACGAGTGAAGTTTATTCAGATATAGGAAATGTCCGAGCTATAAAGAATTTTTTAAAAAACAAAATAGCAATTAAAAGAAATCATGTGAATAAAGAAACATTTCAGTACTGCAGCTACTTCTCAGTGAGCCTTCCTTGTCATGTGAGGTTCTTGTAATCAATTGCTTACCTCTGTAGTCTTTTCTCAATTTCTTGGCTAATATCTTACGCTAAAATTCAATGGATACGTTTTTTTCAGTATAGAAAAGAGCAAAATACCTTATTATTCGAGAGGCTCCTTCATGTCCCGTCATCTTCGAGGCGTGCCAACCACCGCTTTTTTTTACCTGGGCCCTCCCACCTAAATTCCACAAGCATCCAGAGCCACTCGAACCCCAGATACTCCGGGAACATTGCGTCATCTAGTAGGAAGACAACAATGCTAAGGTAATAAAAGTTCTCTCCGAACTGTATTATATAGTTAGTTCACTGCTGCGCACAGTATAAGCGAGGGAAATGCCACGTCATCTTACAGGCGTGCCAACCACCGCTTGTTTTACCTGTGCCCTCCCTCCTCAATTCCACAGGCATCCAGAGTCTCTCGAACCCCCAGATACTCCGGGAACATTGCGTCATCTGGCCACGAAGACAACAATGCTAAGGTGGATAAAAGTTCTATCCGAACTGTATTATATGGTTAGTTCACTGCTGCTCACAGTATAAGCGAGGGATATGCAAAAGAAGAAATATCTAATTTTTATGAATATATACTTGGAAAATCATTGGTTTTTGTGTAAGACCATAATGTCAGCGTTCTATCAATTATAGTTCCTGACAAAATGGGGCATTTATGAGAAAAAATGTTAATTGGAGAAAATACCAATTAGAAGAAATCATGTCAAAAAGAAACATTTCAGTACTGTAGTACAATTGCAGCTCCTTCTCAGTGAGCCTTCCTTGTCATGTGAGGAGCTTGTATTCAAGACGCTTACCTCTGTAGTCTTTTCTCAATTTTTTGGCTAAATTTTTTTGCTAAAATTCAATGGAAACGCTTTTTTTCAGTATAGAAAAGAGCAAAATACCTTATTATTCGAGAGGCTTCTTCATGTTCCGACATCTTCCAGGCGTGCCAACCACCGCTTGTTTTACCTGGGCCCTCCCACCTCAATTCCACAGGCATCCAGAGCCTCTCGAACCCCAGATACTCCGGGAACATTGCGTCATCTGGCCAGGAAGACAACAATGCTAAGGATGATAAAAGTTCTCTCCGAACTGTATTATATAGTTAGTTCACTGCTGCGCACGGTATAAGCGATGGATATGCCCCGCCATCTTCCAGGCGTGCCAACCACCGCTTGTTTTACGTGTGAACTCCCTCCTCAATTCCACAGGCATCCAGAGCCTCTCGAACCCCAGATACTGCGGGAACATTGCGTCATCTGGCCAGGAAGATAACAATGCTAAGGTTGATAAAAGTTCTCTCCGAACTGTATTATATAGTTAGTTCACTGCTGCGCACAGTAAAAGCGAGGGAAATGCAAAAGAAGAAATATCTAATTTTTATGAATACTGTATATACTTGGAAAATCATTGGTTTTTGTGTAACATAATAATTTTCTGCACACTACAGTCGGTGAATATGAAAGCATATGTCAGTGAAAAACATTTTAAACAGCCATTATGGTAGAAAACGACAATGTAACATGTAAATTATACTTAATTGAATGAAAATATACAATAAACAGAAAATTCACATTTTTGATGAAATGAGCTGGCAATCTCCCCTTAAAACGTAAGTTTAAAACAATGGCATATAAAGTTTTTTTAAGTGATGGTAGAAATTAAAAGTTTTGGTTCAAGAATGACGAGATGTGGGTTAATTTTAAAAGAATTTGATGAGGTAATTTATCAATTTGCAATAGGCTTTAAAATTACAAAAGCAATATAACGTTAATCTGAAGATTCAATATCAGAGGAATTTCTACTGTATGATAACTCAGCCATCCTCTGCACGTGTGGAAACTCTTCGGGATATGCAAAAGAAGAAATATCTAATTTTTGTGAATATATACTTGGAAATTCATTTGAATTGTGTAAGATAATAATTTTCTGGTAATACTCTCAGCGTTCTATCAATTATAGTTCCTGAGAAAATGGGGCATTTATGAGAAAAAATGTTAATTGGAGAAAATACCAATTAAAAGAAATCATGTCAAAAAAGAAACTTTTCAGTACTGTAGTACAATTGCAGCTCCTTCTCAGTGAGCCTTCCTTGTCATGTGAGGGGCTTGTATTCAAGACGCTAACCTCTGTAGTCTCTTCTCAATTCTTTCTAAAATTTTATGCTAAAATTCAATGGATACGTTTTATTTCAGTATTGAAGAGAGCAAAATACCTTATTATTCGAGAGGCTTCTTCATGCCTCGACATTTTCCAGGCGTGCCAACCACCGCTTGTTTTACCTGGGCCCTCCCACCTCAATTCCACTGGCATCCAGAGCCTCTAGAACCCCAGATACTCCGGGAACATTTCGTCATCTGGCCAAGAAGAAAAATGCTAAGGTTGATAAATTGTCTTTTGTACCATAATGGCCGTTTAAAACGTTTTTCAAGGACATATGCTTTCATATTTAACCATTTCATAATTAACCCACATCTCGTCATTCTTGAACCAAAACTTTTAATTTCTACCATCACTTAAAAAATCCTTTATATGCCATTATTTTAAACTTTCTATCCATTAATAATTCCTACATTCCATAATGTTTTAACATTAAAACTTCTTCTTGATTATAGAAATTATAACGAGTTTGGTCAGAAGTGACATTTGTAGGGTAGGTAAAGAGTAGATCATGGACATTCCATAATGTTTTAACATATTAAAACTTCTTCTTACTGATTTCCTTTCCATGATCTATTCTTTACCTATCCCTTACAAATTTCACTTCTGAAAAAACTCGTTATAACTTTCTATAATCAATTATTAAGGGGAGATTGCCAGCACATTTGATCAAAAATGTGAATTTTCTATTTTTTGTATATTTTCATTCAAATAAGTATAATTTACATGTTACATTGTCGTTTTGTACCATAATGGCCGTTTAAAACGTTTTTCACGGACATATGCTTTCGAATTTACCGACTGAAATATGCAGAAAATTATTATGTTACACAAAAAGCAATGATTTTCCAAGTATATATTCTTAAAAATTTGATATTTCTTCTTTTGCATATCGCTCGCTTATAATGTGCTACACTATCAAATTCTTTTAAAATTAACCCACATCTCGTCATTCTTGAACCAAAACTTTTTATTTCTACCATCACTTAAAAAAACGTTTATATGCCATTAATTTAAACTTACCAGAAAGTTATCTTACGCAATTCAAATGATTTTCCAAGTATATATTCATAAAAATTAGATATTTCTTCTTTTGCATATCCCTCGCTTTTACTGTGCGCAGCAGTGAACTAACTATATAATACAGTTCGGAGAGAACTTTTATCAACCATAGCATTGTTATCTTCCTGGCCAGATGACGCAATGTTCCCGCAGTATCTGGGGTTCGAGAGGCTCTGGATGCCTGTGGAATTGAGGAGGGAGTTCACACGTAAAACAAGCGGTGGTTGGCACGCCTGGAAGATGACGGGGCATATCCATCGCTTATACCGTGCGCAGCAGTGAACTAACTATATAATACAGTTCGGAGAGAACTTTTATCAACCTTAGCATTGTTGTCTTCCTGGCCAGATGACGCAATGTTCCCGGAGTATCTGGGGTTCGAGAGGCTCTGGATGCCTGTGGAATTGAGCTGGGAGGGCCCAGGTAAAACAAGCGGTGGTTGGCACGCCTGGAAGATGTCGGGGCATGAAGAAGCCTCTCGAATAATAAGGTATTTTGCTCTTTTCTATACTGAAAAAAAACGTATCCATTGAATTTTATCATAAAATTTTAGCCACAGAATTGATAAAAGACTACAGAGGTAAGCGTTTTTATTACAAGCCCCTCACATGACAAGGAAGGCTCACTGAGAAAGAGCTGCAATTGTACTACAGTACTGAAAAGTTTCTTTATTCACATGATTTCTTTTAATTGGCATTTTCTCCAATTAACATTTTTTCTCATAAATGCCCCATTTTCTCAGGAACTATATTTGATAGAACGCTGAAATTATTATCTTACACAAAAACCAATGATTTTCAAAGTATATATTCATTAAAATTAGATATTTCATGTTTTGCATATCCCGATGAGTTTCCACACGTGCAGAGGATGGCTGACTATCTTAACTATTAATTAGATATTTCTTCTTTTGCATATCCCGATGAGTTTCCACACGTGCAGATGATGGCTGACTATCTTAAGTTACGAATGATTTATCATCTTTTGCTATTTTGTTTATTAAAATATTCTTTATAGCTCGGACATTTCCTATATCTGAATAAACTTCACTTGTCTTTATTAAATAAATTAAATAATTTAATTCCGTTTTCAAACATTCTCATTTGATTGACTCCCACTAAACATTAATTTATTATTATTATTTTCCTTCACGCAATTTAACACTGTGTTCTTTTATAACATCCTCAAACAAATTCTTTTGGATAGAGGAAGAATATTTATTATTCTGATATTACTAGTACAGTCGGTCAAATAAAAAACGTCGGGCGGTATTTGATTAAGTATCACGAACGAGCATATGCGCATGTACACAGGTTCACACCTGCCTCTTGTCTCTCCATGTATTTTCTTGATTATTTAGTCAGTTTAGTTCCAAAACGAACATGTTTAGAAGGCTGTGGCTTAATGTCTCACATCCGCCATATTCTTGGTTGCAAATTTTTATAATATTAATAATTGATAAATTCGCAAGGAATATGATTATTCAAGGAGAATTTTTAAAAGATTTTATTGTATATTATCGCCTCACTCATAACGTTGACGGGCGGCTCGCTTTGTTCTCATATTACAATGCTTGTTGTTACTGTAAAAGGTTTTCTCAAAAGAAACCGCTGACTGAATTCGTGTTGCCAATTCTCTCATTGCTCAATGTCATTGCCACGTAAGTGTTTTGCTGCATCTACATCTTCCCGCTCTGTTTACTAACACTGTGCAGTGTGGCAACTACTCCAAGCGGCGGCGACTTCTTTGATGTTAACTGTCAACAAATTGAGTGCGGCGATAATAATACCGGTATTTGTAGTGCAAAATCAATAACTTAAGTTCAACTTCTGCAACCAATCTTGCATCGAAATACGCGTTTCCTATGAAAACTTCCGGTCGCATTATAGTGGAGATCCCACCTGCTGCTCTTTCATAAATATGGAACCTTCTCGCTGCTTCAAAGGCCGAAAAATGCAGGTCAATTACAGCCCTAACTGCACTTTCTCTCAAACTAGCATTTGTATGTGATGCGATGACACAAAGGAAAATGAATTATGACAATACATTAAGTTGAATATCGTGTATTGCGCTTTCCGCGTTTTTCATTTTTCCCTCGATGTTCATTTTTTCCCTCCTGTCGCATGGCCTCATATGTTCCGAAAATGACCTGTATTTTAGGTTTTTTTATAGGAAACTTGTGAACTAATGCGTTAAAATTTTAATTTTAACTGCATACGAGTCCCGACGTTTTTTATTCGACCGACTGTACAACTGACTCCTGTCATTGTGTCTATATCAAATTCGTTAATTCAGCAGTCTGCTTTACAGCTAATGTTGCGTAGTGTAACTAACACCTGCTTCCTTGACCAACTTGAGTTATCATACAGTAGGAATTCCTCTGACATTGAATCTTCAGATTAATGTTATAATGCTTTTTTAATTTTAAAGCTTATTGCAAATTGATAAATTAACTCATCAAATTCTATTAAAATTAACCCACATCTCGTCAATCTTGAACCAAAACTTTAAATTTCTGCCATCACTTAAAAAAACTTTTATATGCCATTATTTTAAACTTTTATCCATTACTAATTCCTACATTCCATAATGTTTTGACATATTAAAACTTCTTCTTACTGATTTCCTGTCCATGATCTATTCTTTACCTATCCCTTACAAATTTCACTTCTGACCAAACTCGTTATAATTTTCTATAATCAATTATTAAGGGGAGATTGAAAGCACATTTCATCAAAAATGTGAATTTTCTGTTTATTGTATATTTTAATTTAATTAAGAATAATTTACATGTTACATTGTCGTTTTGTACCATAATGGCTGTTTAAAACGTTGTTCACGGACATATACAAATTTCACTTCTGACCAAACTCGTTATAACATTCTATAATCAATTATTAAGGGGAGATTGCCAGCACTTTTCATAAAAAATGTGATTTTTCTGTTTATTGTATATTTTTATTCAATTAAGTATAATTTACATGTTACATTGTCGTTTTGTACCATATTGGCCGTTTAAAACGTTTTTCACGGACATATGCTTTCGTATTTACCGACTGAAATATGCAGAAAATTATTATGTTACACAAAAAGCAATGATTTTCCAAGTATATATTCATAAAAATTTGATATTTCTTCTTTTGCATATCGCTCGCTTATAATGTGCTACACTATCAAATTCTTTTAAAATTAACCCACATCTCGTCATTCTTGAACCAAAACTTTTTATTTCTACCATCACTTAAAAAAACGTTTATATGTCATTAATTTAAACTTACCAGAAAGTTCTCTTACGCAATTCAAATGATTTTCCAAGTATATATTCATAAAAATTAGATATTTCTTCTTTTGCATATCCCTCGCTTTTACTGTGCGCAGCAGGGAACTAACTATATAATACAGTTCGGAGAGAACTTTTATCAACCATAGCATTGTTATCTTCCTGGCCAGATGACGCAATGTTCCCGCAGTATCTGGGGTTCGAGAGGCTCTGGATGCCTGTGGAATTGAGGAGGGAGTTCACACGTAAAACAAGCGGTGGTTGGCACGCCTGGAAGATGACGGGGCATATCCATCGCTTATACCGTGCGCAGCAGTGAACTAAATATATAATACAGTTCGGAGAGAACTTTTATCAACCTTAGCATTGTTGTCTTCCTGGCCAGATGACGCAATGTTCCCGGAGTATCTGGGATTCGAGAGGCTCTGGATGCCTGTGGAATTGATCTGGGAGGGCCCAGGTAAAACAAGCGGTGGTTGGCACGCCTGGAAGATGTCGGGGCATGAAGAAGCCTCTCGAATAATAAGGTATTTTGCTCTTTTCTATACTGAAAAAAAAGCGTATCCATTGAATTTTAGCATAAAAATTTAGCCAAAAAATTGAGAAAAGACTACAGAGGTAAGCGTCTTGATTACAAGCTCCTCACATGACAAGGAAGGCTCACTGAGAAGGAGCTGCAATTGTACTACAGTACTGAAATGTTTCTTTTTTGACATGATTTCTTTTAATTGGTATTTTCTCCAATTAACATTTTTTCTCATAAATGCCCCATTTTGTCAGGAACTATAATTGATAGAACGCTGAGATTATTATCTTACACAAAAACCAATGATTTTCCAAGTATATATTCATAAAAATGAGATATTTCTTCTTTTGCATATCCCGATGAGTTTCCACTCGTGCAGAGAATGGTTTTATCATAGAGTAGAAATTCCTCTGATATTGAATCTTCAGATTAATGTTATAATGCTTTTGTAATTTTAAAGCCTATTGCAAATTGATAAATTGCCTCATCAAATTCTTTTAAAATTAACCCACATCTCGTCATTCTTTAACCAAAACTTTTAATTTCTACCATGACTTAAAAAACTTTATATGCCAGTATTTTAAACTTTCTATCCATTACTAATTCCTACATTCCATAATGTTTTAACTTATTAAAACTTGTTCTTACTGATTTCCTGTCCATGATCTATTCTTTACCGATCATTTACAAATTTCACTTCTGACCAAACTCGTTATAATTTTCTATAATCAATTATTAAGGGGAGATTGCCAGCACATTTCATAAAAAATGTGAATTTTCTGATTATTGTATATTTTAATTTAATTAAGAATAATTTACATGTTACATTGTCGTTTTGTACCATAATGGCTGTTTAAAACGTTGTTCACGGACATATACAAATTTCACTTCCGACCAAACTCGTTATAATGATCTATAATCAATTATTAAGGGGAGATTGCCAGCACTTTTCATAAAAAATGTGAATTTTCTGTTTATTGTATATTTTCATTCAATTAAGTATAATTTACATGTTACATTGTCTTTTGTACCATAATGGCCGTTTAAAACGTTTTTCACGGACATATGCTTTCATATTTAACCATTTCATAATTAACCCACATCTCGTCATTCTTGAACCAAAACTTTTAATTTCTACCATCACTTAAAAAATCCTTTATATGCCATTATTTTAAACTTTCTATCCATTAATAATTGATACATTCCATAATGTTTTAACATATTAAAAGTTCTTCTTGATTATAGAAAATTATAACAAGTTTGGTCAGAAGTGAAATTTGTAAGGGTAGGTAAAGAATAGATCATGGACATTCCATAATGTTTTAACATGTTAAAACATCTTCTTACTGATTTCCTGTCCATGATCTATTCTTTACTCTATCCCTTACAAATTTCACTTCTCACCAAACTCGTTATAATTTTCTATAATCAATTATTAAGGGGAGATTGCCAGCACATTTCATCAAAAATGTGAATTTCTTTTTAATGTATTTTTCATTCAATTAAGCATAATTTACATGTTACATTGTCGTTTTGTACCATAATGGCCGTTTAAAACTTTTTCACGGACATATGCTTCCATATTTACCGACTGAAATATGCAGAAAATTATTAGGTTACACATAAACCAATGATTTTCCAAATATATTCATAAAAATTAGATATTTCTTCTTTTGCATATCCCTCGCTTATACTGTGCTATTCTATCAAATTCTTTTAAAATTAACCCACATCTCGTCATTCTTGAACCAAAACTTTTAATTTCTACCATCACTTAAAAAGAACTTTTATATGCCATTAATTTAAACTTTCTATCCATTACTAATTCCTACATTCCATAATGTTTTAACATATTAATACTTCTTCTTACTGATTTCCTGTCCATGAACTATTCTTTACCTATCCCTTACAAATTTCACTTCTGACCAAACTCGTTATAATTTTCTATAATCAATTATTAAGTGGAGATTGCCAGCACATTTCATCAAAAATGTGAATTTTCTATTTATTGTATATTTTCATTCAATTAAGCATAATTTACATGTTACATTGTCGTTTTGTACCATAATGGCCGTTTAAAACTTTTTCACGGATATATGCTTTCATATTTACCGCCTGAAATATGCAGAAAATTATTAGGTTACACATAAACCAATGATTTTCCAAATATATTCATAAAAATTAGATATTTCTTCTTTTGCATATCCCTCGCTTATACTGTGCACAGCAGTGAACTAACTATATAATACAGTTCGGAGAGAACTTTTATCAACCTTAGCATTGTTGTCTTCTTGGCCAGATGACGAAATGTTCCCGGAGTATCTAGGGTTCTAGAGGCTCTGGATGCCTGTGGAATTGAGGTGGGAGGGCCCAGGAAAAACAAGCGGTGGTTGGCACGCCTGGAAAATGTCGGGGCATGAAGATGCCTCTCGAATAATAAGGTATTTTGCTCTTTTCTATACTGATAAAAAACGTCTCCATTGAATTTTAGCATATGATTTTAGAAAGAATTGAGAAGAGACTACAGAGGTAAGCGTCTTGAATACAAGCCCCTCACATGACAAGGAAGGCTCACTGAGAAGGAGCTGCAATTGTACTACAGTACTGAAAAGTTTCTTTTTTAACATGAATTCTTTTAATTGGTATTTTCTCCAATTAACATTTTTTCTCATAAATGCCCCATTTTCTCAGGAACTATAATTGATAGAACGCTGAGATTATTATCAGAAAATTATTATCTTACACAAAAACAAATGATTTTCCAAGTATATATTCATAAAAATTAGATATTTCTTCTTTTGCATATACCGAGTAGTTTCCACACGTGCAGAGGATGGCTGAGTTATTATACAGTAGAAATTCCTCTGATATTGAATCTTCAGATTAACGTTAAAGTGCTTTTGTAATTTTAAAGCCTATTGCAAATTGATAAATTACCTCATCAAATTCTTTTAAAATTAACCCACATCTCGTCATTCTTGAAACAAAACTTTTAATTTCTACAATCACTTAAAAAAAACTTTATATGCCATTGTTTTAAACTTTCTATCCATTACTAATTCCTACATTACATAGAGTATTAACTTATTAAAGCTTCTTCTTACTGAATTCCTGTCCATGATCTATTCTTTACCTATCCCTTACAAATTTCACTACTGACCAAACTCGTTATAATTTTCTATAATCAATTATTAAGGGGAGATGGCCAGCAAATTTCATCAAAAATGTGAATTTTCTGTTTATTGTATATTTTCATTCAATTAAGTATAATTTACATGTTACATTGTCGTTTTGTACCATAGTGGCCGTTTGAATCTTTTTCACGGACATATGCTTTCATACTTAACCATTTCATAATTAACCCACATCTCGTCATTCTTGAACCAAAAATTTAATTACTACCATCACTTAAAAAAACTTTTATATGCCATTATTTTAAACTTTCTATCCATTACTAATTCCTACATTCCATAATGTTTTATCATATTAAAACTTCTTCTTGATTATAGAAAATTATAACGAGTTTGGTCAGAAGTGAAATTTGTAGGGGATAGGTAAAGAATAGATAATGGACATTCAATAATGTTCTAACATAATAAAACTTCTTCTTACTGATTTCCTGTCCATGACCTATTCTTTACCTATCCCTTACAAATTTCACTTCTGACCAAACTCGTTATAATTTTCTATAATCAATTATTAAGCGGAGATTGAAAGCACATTTCATCAAAAATGTCAATTTTCTGTTTATTGTATATTTTAATTCAATTAAGAATAATTTACATGTTACATTGTCGTTTTGTACCATAATGGCTGTTTAAAACGTTGTTCACGGACATATAAAAATTTCACTTCTGACCAAACTCGGTATAATGTTCTATAATCAATTATTAAGGGGAGATTGCCAGCACTTTTCATAAAAAAATTGAATTTTCTGTTTATTGTATATTTTCATTCAATTAAGTAAAATTTACATGTTACATTGTCTTTTGTACCATAATGGCCGATTAAATCGTTTTTCACCGACATATGCTTTCATATTTAATCATTTCATAATTAAACCACATCTCGTCATTCTTGAACCAAAACTTTTAATTTCTACCTTCACTTAAAAAATCCTTTATATGCCATTATTTTAAACTTTCTATCCATTAATAATACCTACATTCCATAATGTTTTTACATATTAAAACTTCTTCTTGATTATAGAAAATTATAACGAGTTTGGTCAGAAGTGAAATTTGTAAGGCTAGGTAAAGAATAGATCATGGACATTCCATAATGTCTTAACATATTAAAACATCTACTTACTGATTTCCTGTCCATGATCTATTCTTTACCTATCCCTTACAAATTTCACTTCTCACCAAACTCGTTATAATTTTCTATAATCAATTATTAAGGGGAGATTGCCAGCACATTTCATCAAAAATGTGAATTTTCTGTATATTGTATATTTTCATTCAATTAAGTATAATTTACATGTTACATCGTCGTTTTGTACCATAATGGCCGTTTAAAACGTTTTTCACGGACATACGCTTTCATATTTACCGATTGAAATATGCAAAAAATTATTATGTTACACAAAAACCAATGATTTTCAAAGTATATATTCATAAAAATTAGATATTTCTTCTTTTGCATATCCCTCGCTTATACTGTGCTATACTATCAAATTCTTTTAAAAGTAACCCACATCTCGTCATTCTTGAACCAAAACATTTAATTTCTACCATCACTTAAAAAAACTTTTATATGCCATTAATTTAAACTTTCTATCCATTACTAATTCCAACATTCCATAATGTTTTAACATATTAAAACTTCTTCTTACTGATTTCCTGTCCATGATCTTTTCTTTACCTATCCCTTACAAATTTCACTTCTGACCAAACTCGTTATAATTTTCTATAATCAATTATTAAGTGGAGATTGCCAGCACATTTCATCAAAAATGTGAATTTTCTATTTATTGTATATTTTCATTCAATTAAGTATAATTTACATGTTACATTGTCGTTTTGTACCATAATGGCCGTTTAAAACTTTTTCACGGACATATGCTTCCATATTTACCGACTGAAATATGCAGAAAATTATTATGTTACACATAAACCAATGATTTTCCTAATATATTCATAAAAATTAAATATTTCTTCTTTTGCATAACCCTCCCTTATACTGTGCACAGCAGTGAACTAACTATATAATACAGTTCGGAGAGAACTTTTATCAACCTTAGCATTGTTGTCTTCTTGGCCAGATGTCGAAATGTTCCCGGAGTATCTGGGATTCTAGAGGCTCTGGATGCCTGTGGAATTGAGGTGGGATGGCCCAGGTAAAACAAGCGGTGTTTGGCACGCCTGGAAAATGTCGGGGCATGAAGAAGCCTCTCGAATAATAAGGTATTTTGCTCTTTTCTATACTGAAAAAAAAACGTATCCATTGAATTTTAGCATAAAATTTTAGAAAGAATTGAGAAGAGACTACAGAGGTAAGCGTCTTGAATACAGGCCCCTCACATGACAAGGAAGGCTCACTGAGAAGGAGCTGCAATTGTACTACAGTACTGAAATGTTTCTTTTTTGACATGATTTCTTTTAATTGGTATTTTCTCCAATTAACTTTTTTTCTCATAAATGCCCCATTTTCTCAGTTTCTATAATTGATAGAACGCTGAGATTATTATCACAAAATTATTATCTTACACAAAAACAAATTATTTTCCAAGTATATATTCATAAAAATTAGATATTTCTTCTTTTGCATATCCCGATGAGTTTCCACACGTGCAGAGGATGGCTGAGTTATCATACCGTAGAAATTCCTCTGATATTGAATCTTCAGATTAACGTTATAATGCTTTTGTAATTTTAAAGCCTATTGCGAATTGATAAATTACCTCATTAAATTCTTTTAAAATTAACCCACATCTCGTCATTCTTGAACCAAAACTTTTAATTTCTACCATCACTTAAAAAAACTTTATATGCCATTGTTTTAAACTTACGTTTTAAGGGGAGATTGCCAGCTCATTTCATCAAAAATGTGAATTTTCTGTTTATTGTATATTTTCATTCAATTAAGTATAATTTACATGTTACATTGTCGTTTTCTACCATAATGGCTGTTTAAAACGTTTTTCACGGACATATGCTTTCATATTCACCGACTGTAATATGCAGAAAATTATTATGTTACACAAAACCCAATGATTTTCCAAGTATATATTCATAAAAATTATATATTTCTTCTTTTGCATATCCCTCGCTTTTACTGTGCACAGCAGTGAACTAACTATATAATACAGTTCGGAGAGAACTTTTATCAACCTTAGCATTGTTGTCTTCCTGGCCAGATGACGCAATGTTCCCGGAGTATCTGGGGTTCGAGAGGCTCTGGATGCCTGTGGAATTGAGGTGGGAGGACCCAGGTAAAACAAACGGTGGTTGGCACGCCTGGAAGATGACGGGGCATGAAGGAGCCTCTCGAATAATAAGGTATTTTGGTCTTTTCTATACTGAAAAAAAAAAACGTATCCCTTGAATTTTAGCATAAAATTTTAGCCAAAGAATTGAGAAAAGACTGCAGAGGTAAGCGTCTTTATTACAAGCCCCTCACATGACAAGGAAGGCTCACTGAGAAGGAGTTGTAATTGTACTGCAGTAGTGAAAAGTTTCTTTATTCACATGATTTCTTTTATTTGGCATTTTCTCCAATTAACATTTTGCTCACAAATGCCCCATTTTCTCAGGAACTATAATTGATAGAACGGTGAGATTATTATCTTACAGAAAAACCAATGATTTTCCAAGTATATTAGATATTTCATATTTTGCATATCCCGATGAGTTTCCACACGTGCAGAGGATGGCTGACTATCTTAACTATTAATTAGATATTTCTTCTTTTGCATATCCCGATGAGTTTCCACACGTGCAGATGATGGCTGACTATCTTAAGTTACGAATGATTTATCATCTTTTGCTATTTTGTTTATTTAAAAATTCTTTATAGCTCGGACATTTCCTATATCTGAATAAACTTCACTTGTCTTTATTAAATAAATTAAATAATTTAATTCCGTTTTCAAACATTCTCATCTGATTGACTCCCACTAAACATTAATTTATTATTATTATTATTTTCCTTTACGCAATTTAACACTGTGTTCTTTTATAACATCCTCAAACAAATTCTGCTGGACAGAGAAATAATATTTATTATTCTGATATTACTAGTACAGTCGGCCAAATAAAAAAACGTCGGGCTGTATTTTATTAAGTAACACGAACGCATGTACAGGGAGACTTAAGGTTAGGTTCACACCTGTCTCTTGTCTCTCCATGTATTTTCTTGATTATTTAGTCTGTTTAGTTCCAAAACGAACATGTTTAGAAGGCCATGTCTCACATCCGCCATATTCTTGGTTGCAAATTCTTATAATATTAATAATTGATAAATTCGCAAGGAATATGTTTATTCAAGGAGCATTTTTTAAAGATTTTATTTTATAATACCGGTATTTGTAGTGCAAAATAAATAACTTACGTTCAACATCTGCAACCAATCTAGCATCGAAATACGCGTTTCCTATGAAAACTTCCGGTCGCATTATAGTGGAGATCCCACCTCAGAGCTGCTCTTTCATAAATATGGAACCTTCTCGCTGCTTCAAAGGCCGAAAAATGCAGGTCAATTACAGCCCTAACTACACTTTCTCTCAAACTAGCATTTGTATGTGATGCGATGACATAAAGCAAAATGAAATATGACAATACATTAAGTTGAATATCGTGTATTGCGCTTTCCGCGTTTTTCATTTTTCCCTCGTTGTTCATTTTTTCCCTCCTGTCGCATGGCCTCATATGGTCCGAAAATGACCTGTATTTTAGGTTTTTTTATAGGAAAATTGTGAACTAATGCGATAAAACTTTAATTTTAACTGCATACGAGTCCCGACGTTTTTTATTTGACCGACTGTACAACTGACTCCTTTCATTGTGTCTATATCAAATACGTTATTTCAGCAGTCTGCTTTACAGCTGATGTTGCGTAGTGTAACTAACACCTGCTTCCTTGACCAACTTGAGTTATCATACAGTAGGAATTCCTCTGACATTGAATCTTCAGATTAATGTTATAATGCTTTTGTAATTTTGAAGCTTACTGCAAATTGATAAATTACCTCATCAAATTCTTTTAAAATTAACCCACATCTCGTAATTCTTGAACCATAACTTTAAATTTCTACCATCACTTAAAAAAACTTTTATATGCCATTATTTTAAACTTTCTATCCGTTACTAATTCCTACATTCCATAATGTTTTAACATATTAAAACTTCTTCTTACTGATTTCCTGTCCATGATCTATTCTTTACCTATCCCTTACAAATTTCACTTCTGACCAAACTCGTTATAAGTTTCTATAATCAATTATTAAGGGGAGATTGCCAGCAAATCTTATAAAAAAAATGAATTTTCTGTTTATTGTATATTTTCATTCAATTAAGTATAATTTACATGTTACATTGTCTTTTGTACCATAATGGCCGTTTAAAACGTTTTTCACGGAAATAGGTTTTCATATTTAACCATTTCATAATTAACCCACATCTCGTCATTCTTGAACCAAAACTTTTAATTTCTTAAAAAATCCTTTATATTCCATTATTTTAAACTTTCTATCCATTAATAATTCCTACATTCCATAATGTTTTAACATATTAAAACTTCTTCTTGATTATAGAAAATTATAACGAGTTTGGTCAGAAGTGAAATTTGTAAGGGTAGGTAAAGAATAGATCATGGACATTCCATAATGTTTTAACATATTAAAACATCTTCTTACTGATTTCCAATCCATGATCTATTCTTTACCTATCCCTTACAAATTTTACTTCTCACCAAACTCGTTATAATCAATTATTAAGGGGAGATTGCCAGCACATTTCATCAAAAATGTGAATTTTCTGTTTATTGTATATTTTCATTCAATTAAGTATAATTTACATGTTACATTGTCGTTTTGTACCATAATGGCCGTTTAAAACTTTTTCACGGACATATGCTTTCATATTCACCGACTGAAATATGCAGAAAATTATTATGTTACACAAAAACCAATGATTTTCCAAGTATATATTCATAAAAATTATATATTTCTTCTTTTGCATATTCCTCGCTTATACTGTGCTATACTATCAAATTCTTTTGAAATTAACCCACATCTCGTCATTCTTGAACCAAAACTTTAAATTTCTACCATCACTTAAAAAAACTTTTATATGCCATTATTTTAAACTTTCTATCCATTACTAATTCCTACATTCCATAATGTTATAACATATTAAAACTTCTTCTTACTGATTTCCTGCCCATGATCTATTCTTTACCTATCCCTTACAAATTTCACTTCTGACCAAACTCGTTATAATTTTCTATAATCAATTATTAAGGGGAGATTGCCAGCAAATTTTATCAAAAATGTGAATTTTCTGTTTATTGTATATTTTCATTCAATTAAGTATAATTTACATTTGTACATTGTCGTTTTGTACCATAGTGGCCGTTTGAATCTTTTTCAAGGACATATGCTTTCATATTTAACCATTTCTTAATTAACCCACATCTCGTCATTCTTGAACCAAAAATGTAACTACTACCATCACTTAAAAAAACTTTTATATGCCATTATTTTAAAATTTCTATCCATTACTAATTCCTACATTCCATAATGTTTTAACATATTAAAACTTCTTCTTGATTATAGAAAATTATAACGAGTTTGGTCAGAAGTGAAATTTGTAGGGGATAGGTAAAGAAAAGATAATGGACATTCAATAATGTTTTAACATAATAAAACTTCTTCTTACTGATTTCCTGTCCATGACCTATTCTTTACCTATCCCTTACAAATTTCACTTCTGACCAAACTCGTTATAATTTTCTATAATCAATTATTAAGGGGAGATTGAAAGCACATTTCATCAAGAATGTGAATTTTCTGTTTATTGTATATTTTAATTCAATTAAGAATAATTTACATGTTACATTGTCGTTTTGTACCATAATGGCTGTTAAAAACGTTGTTCACGGGCATATACAAATTTCACTTCTGACCAAACTCGTTATAATTTTCTATAATCAATTATTAAGGGGAGATTGCCAGCACTTTTCATAAAAAATGTGAATTTTCTGTTTATTGTATATTTTCATTCAATTAAGTATAATTTACATGTTACACTGTCTTTTGTACCATAATGGCCGTTTAAAAAGTTTTTCACGGATATATGCTTTCATATTTAACCATTTCATAATTAACCCACATCTCGTCATTCTTGAACCAAAACTTTTAATTTCTACCATCACTTAAAAAATCCTTTATATGCCATTATTTTAAACTTTCTATCCATTAATAATTCCTACATTCCATAATGTTTTAACATAATAAAACTCCTTCTTGATTATAGAAAATTATAACGAGTTTGGTCAGAAGTGAAATTTGTAAGGGTAGGTAAAGAATAGATCATGGACATTCCATAATGTTTTAACATACTAAAACATCTTCTTACTGATTTCCTGTCCATGATCTATTCTTTACCTATCCCTTACAAATTTCACTTCTCACTAAACTCGTTATAATTTTCTATAATCAATTATTAAGGGGAGATTGCCAGCACATTTCATCAAAAATGTGAATTTTCTGTTTATTGTATATTTTCATTCAATTAAGTATAATTTACATGTTACATTGTCGTTTTGTACCATAATGGCCGTTCAAAACATTTTTCACGGACATATGCTTTCATATTTACCGACTGAAATATGCAGAAAATTATTATGTTACACAAAAACCAATGATTTTCCAAGTATATATTCATAAAAATTAGATATTTCTTCTTTTGCATATCCCTCGCTTATACTTTGCTATACTATCAAATTCTTTTAAAATGAACCCACATCTCGTCATTCTTCAACCAAAACTTTTTATTTCCACCATCACTTAAAAAAACTTTTATATGCCATTAATTTAAACTTTCTATCCATTACTAATTCCTACATTCCATAATGTTTTAACATATTAAAACTTCTTCTTACTGATTTCCTGTCCATGAACTATTCTTTACCTATCCCTTACAAATTTCACTTCTGACCAAACTCGTTATAATTTTCTATAATCAATTATTAAGTGGAGATTGCCAGCACATTTCATCAAAAATGTGAATTTTCTATTTATTGTATATTTTCATTCATTTAAGTATAATTTACATGTTACTTTGTCGTTTTGTACCATAATGGCCGTTTAAAACTTTTTCACGGACATATGCTTCCATATTTACCGACTGAAATATGCAGAAAATTATTATGTTACACATAAACCAATGATTTTCCAAATATATTCATAAAAATTAGATATTTCTTCTTTTGCATAACGCGATGAGTTTCCACACGTGCAGAGGATGGCTGTGGTATCATACAGTAGAAATTCCTCTGATACTGAATCTTCAGATTAACGTTATAATGCTTTTGTAATTTTAAAACCTATTGCAAATTGATAAATTACCTCATCAAATTCTTTTAAATTAACCCACATCTCGTCATTCTTCAACCAAAACTTTTAATTTCTACCATCACTTAAAAAAACTTTATATGCCATTGTTTTAAACTTTCTATCCATTACTAATTCCTACATTCCATAATGTTTTAAGTTATTAAAACTTCTTCTTACTGAATTCCTGTCCATGATCTACTCTTTACCTATACCTTACAAATTTCACTTCTGACCAAACTCGTTATAATTTTCTATAATCAATTATTAAGGGGAGATTGCCAGCTCATTTCATCAAAAATGTGAATTTTCTGTTTATTGTATATTTTCATTCAATTAAGTATAATTTACATGTTACATTGTCGTTTTGTACCATAATGGCTGTTTAAAACGTTATTCACGGACATATGCTTTCATATTCACCGACTGTAATATGCAGAAAATTATTATGTTACACAAAAACCAATGATTTTCCAAGTATATTGTAACAAGGGCTCGTCGGGGTTCAAAATCAGAACACCGAGTTTATAATTGAAGGATGGAGGTTTCTTTATTTCCTACAAGAATTGACAATACAGCCAGAAAACTCCAGACTATTCGCCAGTTCACTGTCCTGTTCAGAGCTCACTGTCACTGTGCTCAGTCCTAATTACAGCACTGTTCCAGTCCAATCCAGATCATCCCACGTCGCGCCGGTAAACTCCACAGTCCTCGCTGCCGCTGTGCGATCCACCCGTCGCGCAGAGTTCCCCGGGACGGCACTGCCTCAGCCCAGATCAGCTCACCAGCTCTTCCGTTCACCCTTCCCTCCGGTCACTAGTTCCCCGTTGACTAGCTATTCCGCTCTCGGGTCCCTCCGGTCACTGGCTCCTCAGCTTCCCAAGACACACTCACTTGAGGCCGCGCTGATCAGTCCTCTCCGTCCAGCTCACCCTCTGACGCTGACGCTCGCCGCTACTCACGGACTGCCTCTCTGACAGTTCCCTCGTTGACCCTCCGGCTCTTCACGGACTGCCTCTCCTCTGATGTACTGACTCTTCACTGTACTGAACTCTCCTTGACTCACTGACTGACTCATCACTCCTCGTTGCCGTCTCAGACTGACTTGCCGCTCGCTCGCTGCCCTATATATAGGGCCGACGAATATTCCAGACCCGGTCTCTCGAAAGCTCTCCGCCCGCGCATTGTCTAGAATGTCCGCGCGGGGCGAAGTCACAGCCCTAGCGCGTGGCTCCACCTCTGGCCCCTCCCACGAGCGCGCACCGTCACTCACCGCGCCGCCGTGCCAGGGAGTAGGCCGCACCCGTCGGTGCGCGGCTCCAATCAGCAATAAGAGGGCCGTCCCTTTCTGGATTTATCTAAGTCTAGCGCTTTCGGCCCGAGTCCTCCTTCTATCAGCTTCTAGGGTTTTCTGGGCTTTGTCACATTGCCCCCTCCTTAAGGGCCTTCGTCCCGAAGTGCCCCATGATATGCCGCCAGACGGTCCAGGTGAACTACCAGCATCTTCACTCTTGGCTGTCGCTGGATGCGGTAGACTTCTGGCCACTTGGTGAACTAATGCATGGCCAACAACAGATGCCGATTTCCGTAATCAGTAATGGAACATGGGCCTGCCACGTTGTATTGCCTCATGGCCCCACGGCTGCAAGTTCTAGGCCCTCTGCTGGCAGCACAGGTGTCGCGTTGTTCACGCCGCCTCTCGGCGTCACTCCATTGGTGCAACCAGTAGAAGATTCTCCGCAGTTTGTCGAGGATCCGGTTCGCTCCCGAGTGGTCACCTGTTGCTCCTTCGTGGACTTCCTCCAGGACCTCCTTGACTCCCGCTCTTGGAAGGACTAGGTGTTCCGCAGTCGCCTTCTCATCCGCAGACTCCCAGCTCCCTTTCAGGCCCCCGTCCCTGACCACTAGGGCGTCCTGCTGGTTCCCATAGCCTTCGTAGATGGCGCTGCGACTGGCTTCCTCTTCCCACGTCGGTCCCATACCGGACATGGCGTCCCTCGTTGTTTGTCCTACGCTCACGTCGTCCCGCGGTGTCTCACCTACGTCCACGTTGTCCCGCGGTGTCTGTCCCCCGTCCCTGTCGTCACGCGGTGTCTCTTCAGCGTCCACGTCGTCCCGCGGTGCCTCCTCTACATCCACGTCGTCCCGCGGTGTCTTTCCTTCGTCCCCACCGTCTCGCGGTGTCTGTCCTTCATCAACGTCGCCACGCAGCGTCTCCCCGGCGTCCCCGTCGTTCCGCGGTGACTGTGCTGCGTCTACGTCGTTCCGCTGTTGTCCACTCAGGGCGTGATCTTCCCCTTCGGTAGCTGGTGGTACGGTGATGGCCATGTCCTCTTTCTGCACTTCCTGTTCTTCCACCTTGGCCGGTCTCTCTAGTTCATTCTTCACGGCCACCAGTTCGCTGCCCGGTTCATTCGATATTTCATTGGCTGGTTTCAGTTCCTGCTTGAGTTCTTCCTTAGGCCTTAACTGCCGGTTCTTCACTTCACTTGTAAATTCTCTTATGGCCTCTATCCTTTCGGTGTGGCGCTTGTCCATTATCTCGCTCAGTCGGTCATATCGCTGGTCCATTATCTTGCTCAGTCGGTCGTATCGCTGGTTCATTTCTCGCCTAATCTGGTCTTTCAGGTCGTTCAGTCGGTCATTTTGCTAGTCCATTTTCTCTGTCATCTGCTGAAGAAATGATTTGAACATGTCCTCCATCTTGTCTTCCTTCAATTATATCCCACTTCTGACACCAGTGTAACAAGGGCTCGTCGGGGTTCAAAATCAGAACACCGAGTTTATAATTGAAGGATGGAGGTTTCTTTATTTCCTACAACAATTGACAATACAGCCAGAAAACTCCAGACTATTCGCCAGTTCACTGTCCTGTTCAGAGCTCACTCTCACTGTGCTCAGTCCTAATTACAGCACTGTTCCAGTCCAATCCAGATCATCCCACGTCGCGCCGGTAAACTCCACAGTCCTCGCTGCCGCTGTGCGATCCACCCGTCGCGCAGAGTTCCCCGGGACAGCACTGCCTCAGCCCAGATCAGCTCACCAGCTCTTCCGTTCACCCTTCCCTCCGGTCACTAGTTCCCCATTGACTAACTATTCCGCTCTCGGGTCCCTCCGGTCACTGGCTCCTCAGCTTCCCAAGACACACTCACTTGAGGCCGCGCTGATCAGTCCTCTCCGTCCAGCTCACCCTCTGACGCTGACGCTCGCCGCTACTCACGGACTGCCTCCCTGACTGTTCCCTCGTTGGCCCTCCGGCTCTTCTCGGACTGCCTCTCCTCTGATGTACTGACTCTTCACTGTACTGAACTCTCCTTGACTCACTGACTGACTCATCACTCCTCGTTGCCGTCTCAGACTGACTTGCCGCTCGCTCGCTGCCCTATATATAGGGCCGACGAATATTCCAGACCCGGTCTCTCGAAAGCTCTCCGCCCGCGCATTGTCTAGAATGTCCGCGCGGGGCGAAGTCACAGCCCTAGCGCGTGGCTCCACCTCTGGCCCCTCCCACGAGCGCGCACCGTCACTCACCGCGCCGCCGTGCCAGGGAGTAGGCCGCACCCGTCGGTGCGCGGCTCCAATCAGCAATAAGAGGGCCGTCCCTTTCTGGATTTATCTAAGTCTAGCGCTTTCGGCCCGAGTCCTCCTTCTATCAGCTTCTAGGGTTTTCTGGGCTTTGTCACAATATATTCATAAAAATTAGATATTTCTTCCTTTGCATATCCCTCGCTTTTACTGTGCGCAGCAGTGAACTAACTATATAATACAGTTCGGAGAGAACTTTTATCAACCTTAGCATTGTTATCTTCCTGGCCAGATGACGCAATGTTCCCGGAGTATCTGGGGTTCGAGAGGCTCTGGATGCCTGTGGAATTGAGGAGGGAGGGCACAGGTAAAAAAGCGGTGGTTGGCACGCCTGGAAGATGACGGGGCATATCCCTCGCTTATACCGTGCGCAGCAGTGAACTAACTATATAGTACAGTTCGGAGAGAACTTTTATCAACCTTAGCATTGTTGTCTTCCTGGCCAGATGACGCAATGTTCCCGGAGTATCTTTGGTTCGAGAGGCTCTGGATGCCTACGGAATTGAGGTGGGAGGACCCAGGTAAAACAAGCGGTGGTTGGCACGCCTGGAAGATGACGGGGCATGAAGGAGCCTCTCGAATAATAAGGTATTTTGGTCTTTTCTATACTGAAAAAAAACGTATCCATTGAATTTTAGCATAAAATTTTAGCCACAGAATTGAGAAAAGACTAGAGAGGTAAGCCTCTTTATTACAAGCCCCTCACATGACAAGGAAGGCTCACTGAGAAGGAGCTGCAATTGTACTACATTACTGAAAAGTTTCTTTATTCACATGATTAATTAGCATTTTCTCCAATTAACATTTTTTCTCATAAATGCCCCATTTTTTCAGGAACTATATTTGATAGAACGCTGAGATTATTATCTTATTCAAAAACCAATGATTTTCCAAGTATATATTCATTAAAAATAGATATTTCTTCTTTTGCATATCCCGATATGTTTCCACACGTGCAGATGATGGCTGACTATCTTAAGTTACGAATGATTTATCATCTTTTGCTATTTTGTTTTTTAAAAAATTCTTTATAGCTCGGACATTTCCTATATCTGACTAAACTTCACATGTCTTTATTAAATAAATTAAATAATTTAATTCCGTTTTCAAACATTCTCATTTGATTGACTCCCACTAAACATTAATTTATTGTTATTATTTTAATTCACGCAATTTAACACTGTGTTCATTTATAACATTCTCAAACAAATTCTGCTGAACAGAGGAAGAATATTTATTATTCTGATATTATTAGTACAGTCCGTCAAATAAAAAAACGTCGGGCGGTATTTGATTAAGTATCACGAACGAGCATATGCGCATGTACAGGAAGACTTAAGGTTAGGTTCACACCTGTCTCTTGTCTCTCCATGTATTTTCTTGATTATTTAGTCAGTTTAGTTCCAAAACGAACATGTTTAGATGGCTGTTGCTTAATGTCTCACATCCGCCATATTCTTGGTTGCAAATTCTTATAATATTAATAATTGATAAATTCGCAAGGAATATGTTTATTCAAGGGGCATTTTTTAAAGATTTTATTTTATAATACCGGTATTTGTAGTGCAAAATAAATAACTTACGTTCAACATCTGCAACCAATCTAGCATCGAAATACGCGTTTCCTATGAAAACTTCCGGTCGCATTATAGTGGAGATCCCACCTCAGAGCTGCTCTTTCATAAATATGGAACCTTCTCGCTGCTTCAAAGGCCGAAAAATGCAGGTCAATTACAGCCCTAACTGCACTTTCTCTCAAACCAGCATTTGTATGTGATGCGATGACACAAAGCAAAATGAATTATGACAATACATTAAGTTGAATATCGTGTATTGCCCTTTCCGCGTTTTTCATTTTTCCCTTGATGTTCATTTTTTCCCTCCTGTCGCATGGCCTCATATGTTCCGAAAATGACCTGTATTTTAGGTTTTTTATAGGAAACTTGTGAACTAATGCGTTAAAACTTTAATTTTAACTGCATACGAGTCCCGACGTTTTTTTATTTGACCGACTGTACAACTGATTCCTGTCATTGTGTCTATATCAAATACGTTAATTCAACAGTCTGCTTTACAGCTGATGTTGCGTAGTGTAACTAACACCTGCTTCCTTGACCAACGTGAGTTATACAGTAGGAATTCCTCTGACATTGAATCTTCAGATTAATGTTATAATGCCTTTGTAATTTTAAAGCTTATTGCAAATTGATAAATTAGCTCATCAAATTCTTTTAAAATTAACCCACAACTCGTCAATCTTGAACCAAAGCTTTAAATTTCTACCATCACTTAAAAAAACTTTTATATGCTATTATTTTAAACTTTCTATCCATTACAATTTCCTACACTCCATAATGTTTTAACATATTAAAACTTCTTCTTGATTATAGAAAATTATAACGAGTTTGGTCAGAAGTGAATTTTGTAAGGGATAGGTAAAGAATAGATAATGGACATTCCATAATGTTTTCACATAATAAAACTACTTCTTACTGATTTCCTGTCCATGACCTATTCTTTACCTATCCCTTACAAATTTCACTTCTGACCAAACTCGTTATAATTATCTATAATCAATTATTAAGGGGAGATTGAAAGCACATTTCATCAAAAATGTGAATTTTCTGTTTATTGTATATTTTAATTCAATTAAGAATAATTTACATGTTACATTGTCGTTTTGTACCATAATGGCTGTTTAAAACGTTATTCACGGACATATACAAATTTCACTTCTGACCAAACTCGTTATAACTTTCTATAATAAATTATTAAGGGGAGATTGCCAGCACTTTTCATAAAAAAATGTATATTTTCTGTTTATTGTATATTTTCATTCAATAAAGTATAATTTACATGTTACATTATCTTTTGTACCATTATGGCCGTTTAAAACGTTTTTTGCGGACATATGCTTTCATATTTAACCATTTCATAATTAACCCACATCTCGTCATTCTTGAACCAAAACTTTTAATTTCTACCATCACTTAAAAATATTTTTATATGCCATTATTTTAAACTTTCTATCCATTAATAATTCCTCCATTCCATATTGTTTTAACATATTAAAACTTCTTCTTGATTATAGAAAATTATAACGAGTTTGGTCAGAAGTGAAATTTGTAGGGGTAGGTAAAGAATAGATCATGGACATTCCATAATGTTTTAACATATTAAAACTTCTTCTTACTGATTTCCGGTCCATGATCTATTCTTTACCTATCCCTTACAAATTTCATTTCTGACAAAACTCGTTATAATTTTCTATAATGAATTATTAAGGGGAGATTGCCAGCACATTTCAAAAAAATGTGAATTTTCTGTTTATTGTATATTTTCATACAATTAAGTATAATTTACATGTTACATTGTCGTTTTGTACCATAATGGCCGTTTAAATCGTTTTTCACGGACATATGCTTTCATATTTAACCATTTCATAATTAACCCACATCTCGTCAATGTTGAACCAAAACTTTTAATTTCTACCATCACTTAATAATTGATTATAGAAAATTAAAACGAGTTTGGTCAGAAGTGAAATTTGTAAGGGATAGGTAAAGAATAGATCATGGACAGGAAATTGGTAGAAATTTAAAAGTTTTGGTTCAAGAATGACGAGATGTGGGTTAATTTTAAAAGAATTTGATAGAATAGCACAGTATGAGCGAGGAATATGCAAAAGAAGAAATATCTAATTTTTATGAATATATACTTGGAAAATCATTGGTTTTTGTGTAACATAATAATTTTCTGCGTATTTCAGTCGGTAAATATGAAAGCATATGTCCGTGAAAAACGTTTTAAACGGCCATTATGGTACAAAACGACAATGTAACATGTAAATTATACTTAATTGAATGAAAATATACAATAAACAGAAAATTCACATTTTTGATGAAATGTGCTGGCAATCTCCCCTTAATAATTGATTATAGAAAATTATAACGAGTTTGGTGAGAAGTGAAATTTGTAAGGGATAGAGTAAAGAATAGATCATGGACAGGAAATCAGTAAGAAGATGTTTTAATATGTTAAAACATTATGGAATGTCCATGATCTATTCTTTACCTACCCTTACAAATTTCACTTCTGACCAAACTCGTTATAATTTTCTATAATCAAGAAGAACTTTTAATATGTTAAAACATTATGGAATGTAGGAATTATTAATGGATAGAAAGTTTAAATAATGGCATATAAAGGATTTTTTAAGTGATGGTAGAAATTAAAAGTTTTGGTTCAAGAATGACGAGATGTGGGTTAATTATGAAATGGTTAAATATGAAAGCATATGTCCGTGAAAAACGTTTTAAACGGCCATTATGGTACAAAAGACAATGTAACATGTAAATTATACTTAATTGAATGAAAATATACAATAAACAGAAAATTCACATTTTTTATGAAAAGTGCTGGCAATCTCCCCTTAATAATTGATTATAGATAATTATAACGAGTTTGGTCAGAAATGAAATTTGTATATGTCCGTGAACAACGTTTTAAACAGCCATTATGGTACAAAACGACAATGTAACATGTAAATTATTCTTAATTGAATTAAAATATACAATAAACAGAAAATTGACATTTTTGATGAAATGTGCTTTCAATCTCCCCTTAATAATTGATTATAGAAAATTATAACGAGTTTGGTGAGAAGTGAAATTTGTAAGGGATAGGTAAAGAATAGGTAATGGACAGGAAATCAGTAAGAAGAAGTTTTATTATGTTAAAACATTATTGAATGTCCATTATCTATTCTTTACCTATCCCCTACAAATTTCACTTCTGACCAAACTCGTTATAATTTTCTATAATCAAGAAGAAGTTTTAATATGTTAAAACATTATGGAATGTAGGAATTATTAATGGATAGAAAGTTTAAAATAATGGCATATAAACGATTTTTTAAGTGATGGTAGAAATTAAAAGTTTTGGTTCAAGAATGTCGAGATGTGGGTTAATTATGAAATGGTAAATATGAAAGCATATGTCCGTGAAAAACGTGTTAAACGGCCATTATGGTACAAAAGACAATGTAACATGTAAATTATACTTAATTGAATAAAAATATACAATAAACAGAAAATTCACATTTTTTATGAAAAGTGCTGGCAATCTCCCCTTAATAATTGATTATAGAAAGTTATAACGAGTTTGGTCAGAAGTGAAATTTGTATATGTCCGTGAACAACGTTTTAAACAGCCATTATGGTACAAAACGACAATGTAACATGTAAATTATTCTTAATTAAATTAAAATATACAATAAACAGAAAATTCACATTTTTGATGAAATGTGCTTTCAATCTCCCCTTAATAATTGATTATAGAAAATTATAACGAGTTTGGTCAGAAGTGAAATTTGTAAGGGATAGGTAAAGAATAGATCATGGACAGGAAATCAGTAAAAAGAAGTTTTAATATGTTAAAACATTATGGAATGTAGGAATTAGTAATGGATAAAAGTTTAAAATAATGGCATATAAAAGTTTTTTTAAGTGATGGCAGAAATTTAAAGTTTTGGTTCAAGATTGACGAGATGTGGGTTAATTTTAAAAGAATTTGATGAGTTAATTTATCAATTTGCAATAAGCTTTAAAATTAAAAAAAGCATTATAACATTAATCTGAAGATTCAATGTCAGAGGAATTCCTACTGTATGATAACTCAAGTTGGTCAAGGAAGCAGGTGTTAGTTACACTACGCAACATTAGCTGTAAAGCAGACTGCTGAATTAACGAATTTGATATAGACACAATGACAGGAGTCAGTTGTACAGTCGGTCGAATAAAAAACGTCGGGACTCGTATGCAGTTAAAATTAAAGTTTTAACGCATTAGTTCACAAGTTTCCTATAAAAAACCTAAAATACAGGTCATTTTCGGAACATATGAAGCCATGCGAAAGGAGGGAAAAAATGAACATCGAGGGAAAAATGAAAAACGCGGAAAGCGCAATACACGATATTCAACTTAATGCATTGTCATAATTCATTTTCCTTTGTGTCATCGCATCACATACAAATGCTAGTTTGAGAGAAAGTGCAGTTAGGGCTGTAATTGAGCTGCATTTTTCGGCTTTTGAAGCAGCGAGAAGGTTCCATATTTATGAAAGAGCAGCTCTGAGGTGGGATCTCCACTATAATGCGACCGGAAGTTTTCATAGGAAACGCGTATTTCGATGCTAGATTCGTTGCAGAAGTTGAACGTAAGTTATTGATTTTGCACTACAAATACCGGTATTATTATCGCCGCACTCAATTCGTTGACAGTTAACATCAAAGAAGTCGCCGCCGCTTGGAGTAGTTGCCACACTGCACAGTGTTAGTAAACAGAGCGGGAAGATGTAGATGCAGCAAAACACTTACGTGGCAATGACATTGAGCAATGAGAGAATTGGCAACACGAATTCAGTCAGCGGTTTCTTTTGAGAAAACCTTTTACAGTAACAACAAGCATTGTAATATGAGAACAAAGCGAGCCGCCCGTCAACGTTATGAGTGAGGCGATAATATACAATAAAATCTTTTAAAAATTCTCCTTGAATAATCATATTCCTTGCGAATTTATCAATTATTAATATTATAAAAATTTGCAACCAAGAATATGGCGGATGTGAGACATTAAGCCACAGCCTTCTAAACATGTTCGTTTTGGAACTAAACTGACTAAATAATCAAGAAAATACATGGAGAGACAAGAGGCAGGTGTGAACCTAACCTTAAGTCTTCCTGTACATGCGCATATGCTCGTTCGTGATACTTAATCAAATACCGCCCGACGTTTTTTATTTGACCGACTGTACTAGTAATATCAGAATAATAAATATTCTTCCTCTATCCAGCAGAATTTGTTTGAGGATGTTATAAAAGAACACAGTGTTAAATTGCGTGAAGGAAAATAATAATAATAAATTAATGTTTAGTGGGAGTCAATCAAAAGAGAATGTTTGAGAACGGAATTAAATTATTTAATTAATTTAATAAAGACAAGTGAAGTTTATTCAGATATAGGAAGTGTCCGAGCTATAAAGAATTTTTTAATAAACAAAATAGCAAAAGATGATAAATCATTCGTAACTTAAGATAGTCAGCCATCAACTGCACGTGTGGAAACTCATCGGGATATGCAAAAGAAGAAATATCTAATTAATAGTTAAGATAGTCAGCCATCCTCTGCACGTGTGGAAACTCATCGGGATATGCAAAACATGAAATATCTAATTTTAATGAATATATACTTGGAAAATCATTGGTTTTTGTGTAAGATAATAATCTCAGCGTTCTATCAAATATAGTTCCTGAGAAAATGGGGCATTTATGAGAAAAAATGTTAATTGGAGAAAATGCCAATTAAAAGAAATCATGTGAATAAAAAAACTTTTCAGTACTGTAGTACAATTGCAGCTCCTTCTCAGTGAGCCTTCCTTGTCATGTGAGGGGCTTGTAATAAAAACGCTTACCTCTGTAGTCTTTTCTCAATTCTGTGGCTAAAATTTTATGCTAAAATTCAATGGATACGTTTTTTTAGTATAGAAAAGACCAAAATACCTTATTATTCGAGAGGCTCCTTCATGCCCCGTCATCTTCCAGGCGTGCCAACCACCGCTTGTTTTACCTGGGTCCTCCCACCTCAATTCCACAGGCATCCAGAGCCTCTCGAACCCCAGATACTCCGGTAACATTGTGTCATCTGGCCAGGAAGACAACAATGCTAAGGTTGATAAAAGTTCTCTCCGAACTGTATTATATAGTTAGTTCACTGCTGCGCACGGTATAAGCGAGGGATATGCCCCGTCATCTTCCAGGCGTGCCAACCACCGCTTGTTTTAACTGTGCCCTCCCTCCTCAATTCCACAGGCATCCAGTGCCTCTCGAACCCCAGATACTGCGGGAATATTGCGTCATCTGGCCAGGAAGATAACAATGCTAAGGTTGATAAAAGTTCTCTCCGAACTGTATTATATAGTTAGTTCACTGCTGCGCACAGTAAAAGCGAGGGATATGCAAAAGAAGAAATATCTAATTTTTATGAATATATACTTGGAAAATCTTTGGTTTTTGAGTAACATAATATATTTCTGCATATTGCAGTCGGTGAATATGAAAGCATATGTCCGTGAAAAACGTTTTAAACAGCCATTATGGTACAAAACGACAATGTAACATGTAAATTATACTTAATTGAATGAAAATATACAATAAACAGAAAATTCACATTTTTTATGAAAAGTGCTGGCAATCTCCCCTTAATAATTGATTATAGATAATTATAACGAGTTTGGTCAGAAGTGAAATTTGTATATGTCCGTGAACAACGTTTTAAGCAGCCATTATGGTACAAAACGACACTGTAACATGTAAATTATTCTTAATCGAATTAAAATATACAATAAACAGAAAATTGACATTTTTGATGAAATGTGCTTTCAATCTCCCCTTAATAATTCATTATAGAAAATTATAACGAGTTTGGTCAGAAGTGAAATTTGTAAGGTTTTGGTAAAGAATAGGTCATGGACAGGAAATCAGTAAGAAGAAGTTTTATTATGTTAAAACATTATTGAATGTCCATTATCTATTCTTTACCTATCCCCTACAAATTTCACTCCTGACCAAACTCGTTATAATTTTCTATAATCAAGAAGAAGTTTTAATATGTTAAAACATTATGGAATGTAGGAATTAGTAATGGAGAGAAAGTTTAATATAATGGCATATAAAAGTTTTTTTAAGGGATGGTAGTAATTAAATTTTTGTTTCAAGAATGACGAGATGTGGGTTAGTTATGAAATAGTTAAATATGAAAGAATATGTCCGTGAAAAAGATTCAAACGGCCACTATGGTACAAAAGGACAATGTAACATGTAAATTATACTTAATTGAATGAAAATATACAATAAACAGAAAATTCACATTTTTTATATAATTTGCTGGCAATCTCCCCTTAATAATTGATTATAGAAAATTATAACGAGTTTGGTCAGAAGTGAAATTTGTAAGGGATAGGTAAAGAATAATTCATGGACAGGAAATCAGTAAGAAGAAGTTTTAATATGTTAAAACATTATGGAATGTAGGAATTAGTAATGGATAGAAAGTTTAAAATAATGGCATATAAAAGTTTTTTAAGTGATGGTAGAAATTTAAAGTTTTGGTTCAAGAATTACGAGATGTGGGTTAATTTTAAAAGAATTTGATGAGGTAATTTATCAATTTGCAATAAGCTTTAAAATTACAAAAGCATTATAACATTAATCTGAAGATTCAATGTCAGAGGAATTCCTACTGTATGATAACTCAAGTTGGTCAAGGAAGCAGGTGTTAGTTACACTACGCAACATCAGCTGTAAAGCAGACTGCTGAATTAACGTATTTGTTATAGACACAATGCCAGGAGTCAGTTGTACGGTCGGTCAAATAAAAAACGTCGGGACTCGTATGCAGTTAGAATTAAAGTTTTAACGCATTAGTTCACAAGTTTCCTATGAAAAACCTAAAATACAGGTCATTTTCGGAACATATGAGGCCATGCGACAGGAGGGAAAAAATGAACAACGAGGGAAAAATGAAAAACGCGGAAAGCGCAATACACGATATTCAACTTAATGTATTGTCATAATTCATTTTCCTTTGTGTCATCGCATCATATACAAATGCTAGTTTGAGAGAAAGTGCAGTTAGGGCTGTAATTGACCTGCATTTTTCGGCCTTTGAAGCAGCGAGAAGGTTCCATATTTATGAAAGAGCAGCTCTGAGGTATGATCTCTACTATAATGCGACCGGAAGTTTTCATAGGAAACGCGTGTTTCGATGATAGATTGGTTGCAGAAGTTGAACGTAAGTTATTGATTTTGCACTACAAATACCGGTATTATAAAATAAAATCTTTAAAAAATGCTCCTTGAATAATCATATTCCTTGCGAGTTTATCAATTATTAATATTATAAGAATTTGCGACCAAGAATATGGCGGATGTGAGACATTAAGCCACAGCCTTCTATACATGTTCGTTTTGGAACTAAACTGACTAAATAATCAAGAAAATACATGGAGAGACAAGAGGTAGGTGTGAACCTTACCTTAAGTCTTCCTGTACATGCGCATATGCTCGTTCGTGATACTTAATCAAATACCGCCCGACGTTTTTTATTTGACCGACTGTACTAGTAACATCAGAATAATAAATATTCTTCCTCTGTCCAGCAGAATTTGTTTGAGGATGTTATAAAAGAACACAGTGTTAAATTGCGTGAAGGAAAATAATAATAATAAATTAATGTTTAGTGGGAGTCAATCAAATGAGAATGTTTGGGCCCTCGCACCTCAATTCCACAGGCATCCAGAGCCTCTAGAACCCTAGATACTCCGGGAACATTTCGTCATCTGCCCAAGAAGACAACAATGCTAAGGTTGATAAAAGTTCTCTCCGAACTGTATTATATAGTTAGTTCACTGCTGTGCACAGTATAAGCGAGGGATATGCAAAAGAAGAAATATCTAATTTTTATGATAATATTTGGAAAATCATTGGTTTATGTGTAACATAATAATTTTCTGCATACTTCAGTCGGTAAATATGGAAGCATATGTCCGTGAAAAAGTTTTAAACGGCCATTATGGTACAAAACGACAAAGTAACATGTAAATTATACTTAATTGAATGAAAATATACAATAAATAGAAAATTCACATTTTTGATGAAATGTGCTGGCAATCTCCACTTAATAATTGATTATAGAAAATTATAACGAGTTTGGTCAGAAATAAAATTTGTAAGGGATAGGTAAAGAATAGATCATGGACAGGAAATCAGTAAGAAGATGTTTTAATGTGTTAAAACATTATGGAATGTCCATGATCTATTCTTTACCTACCCTTACAAATTTCACTTCTGACCAAACTCGTTATAATTTTCTATAATCAAGAAGAAGTTTTAATATGTTAAAACATTATGGAATGTAGGAATTATTAATGGATAGAAAGTTTAAAATAATGGCATATAAAGGATTTTTTAAGTGATGGTAGAAATTAAAAGTTTTGGTTCAAGAATGACGAGATGTGGGTTAATTATGAAATGGTTAAATATGAAAGCATATGTCCGTGAAAAACGTTTTAAACGGCCATTATGGTACAAAAGACAATGTAACATGTAAATTATACTTAATTGAATGAAAATATATAATAAACAGAAAATTCACATTTTGTATGAAAAGTGCTGGCAATCTCCCCGTAATAATTGATTATAGAAAATTATAACGAGTTTGGTCAGAAGTGAAATTTGTATATGTCCGTGAACAACGTTTTAAACAGCCATTATGGTACAAAACGACAATGTAACATGTAAATTATTCTTAATTGAATTAATTGAATTAGTAGTGGATAGAAAGTTTAAAATAACGGCATATAAAAGTTTTTTTAAGTGATGGTAGAAATTTAAAGTTTTGGTTCAAGAATTACGAGATGTGGGTTAATTTTAAAAGAATTTGATGAGGTAATTTATCAATTTGCAATAAGCTTTAAAATTACAAAAGCATTATAACATTAATCTGAAGATTCAATGTCAGAGGAATTCCCACTGTATGATAACTCAAGTTGGTCAAGGAAGCAGGTGTTAGTTACACTACGCAACATCAGCTGTAAAGCAGACTGCTGAATTAACGTATTTTATATAGACACAATGACAGGAGTCAGTTGTACGGTCGGTCAAATAAAAAACGTCGGGACTCGTATGCAGTTAAAATTAAAGTTTTAACGCATTAGTTCACAAGTTTCCTATAAAAAACCTAAAATACAGGTCATTTTCGGAACATATGAGGCCATGCGAAAAGAGGGAAAAAATGAACAACCAGGGAAAAATGAAAAACGCGGAAAGTGCAATACACGATATTCAACTTAATGTATTGTCATAATTCATTTTGCTTTGTGTCATCGCAACATATACAAATGCTAGTTTGAGAGAAAGTGCAGTTAGGGCTGTAATTGACCTGCATTTTTCGGCCTTTCAAGCAGCGAGAAGGTTCCATATTTATGAAAGAGCAGCTCTGAGGTGGGATCTCTACTATAATGCGACCGGAAGTTTTCATAGGAAACGCGTATTTCGATGATAGATTGGTTGCAGAAGTTGAACGTAAGTTATTGATTTTGCACTACAAATACCGGTATTATAAAATAAAATCTTTAAAAAATGCTCCTTGAATAATCATATTCCTTGCGAGTTTATCAATTATTAATATTATAAGAATTTGCGACCAAGAATATGGCGGATGTGAGACATTAAGCCACAGCCTTCTATACATGTTCGTTTGGGAACTAAACTGACTAAATAATCAAGAAAATACATGGAGAGACAAGAGGCAGGTGTGAACCTAACCTTAAGTCTTCCTGTACATGCGCATATGCTCGTTCGTGATACATAATCAAATACCGCCCGACGTTTTTTATTTGACCGACTGTACTAGTAACATCAGAATAATAAATATTCTTCCTCTGTCCAGCAGAATTTGTTTGAGGATGTTATAAAAGAACACAGTGTTAAATTGCGTGAAGGAAAATAATAATAATAAATTAATGTTTAGTGGGAGTCAATCAAATGAGAATGTTTGAAAACGGAATTAAATGATTTAATTTATTTAATAAAGACAATTGAAGTTTATTCAGATATAGGAAATGTCCGAGCTATAAAGAATTTTTTAAAAAACAAAATAGCAAAAGATGATAAATCATTCGTAACTTAAGATAGTCAGCCATCCTCTGCACGTGTGGAAACTCATCGGGATATGCAAAAGAAGAAATATCTAATTAATAGTTAAGATAGTCAGCCATCCTCTGCACCTGTGGAAACTCATCGGGATATGCAAAACATGAAATATCTAATTTTAATGAATATATACTTGGAAAATCATTGGTTTTTGTGTAAGATAATAATCTCAGCGTTCTATCAAATATAGTTCCTGAGAAAATGGGGCATTTATGAGAAAAAATGTTAATTGGAGAAAATGCTAATTAATCATGTGAATAAAGAAACTTTTCAGTACTGTAGTACAATTGCAGCTCCTTCTCAGTGAGCCTTCCTTGTCATGTGAGGGGCTTGTAATAAAGAGGCTTACCTCTCTAGTCTTTCCTCAATTCTTTGGCTAAAATTTTATGCTAAAATTCAATGGATACGTTTTTTTTCAGTATAGAAAAGACCAAAATACCTTATTATTCGAGAGGCTCCTTCATGCCCCGTCATCTTCTAGGCGTGCCAACCACCGCTTGTTTTACCTGTGCCCTCCGTCCTCAATTTCACAGGCATCCAGAGCCTCTCGAACCCCAGATACTGCGGGAACATTGCGTCATCTGGCCAGGAAGATAACAATGCTAAGTTTGATAAAAGTTCTCTCCGAACTGTATTATATAGTTAGTTCACTGCTGCGCACAGTAAAAGCGAGGGATATGCAAAAGAAGAAATATCTAATTTTTATGAATATATACTTGGAAAATCATTGGTTTTTGTGTAACATTATAATTTTCTGCATATTACAGTCGGTGAATATGAAAGCATATGTCCGTGAAAAACGTTTTTTAACAGCCACTATGGAACAAAACGACAATATAACATGTAAAGTATACTTAATTGAATGAAAATATACAATAAACAGAAAATTCACATTTTTGATGAAATGAGCTGGCAATCTCCGCTTAATAATTGATTATAGAAAATTATAACGAGTTTGGTCAGAAGTGAAATTTGTAAGGGATAGGTAAAGAATAGATCATGGACAGGAATTCAGTAAGAAGAAGTTTTAATAAGTTAAAACATTATGGAATGTAGGAATTAGTAATGGATAGAAAGTTTAAAACAATGGCATATAAAGTTTTTTTTTAAGTGATGGTAGAAATTAAAAGTTTTGGTTCAAGAATGACGAGATGTGGGTTAATTTTAAAAGAATTTGATAGTATAGCACAGTATAAGCGAGGGATATGCAAAAGAAGAAGTATCTAATTTTTATGAATATATACTTGGAAAATCATTGGTTTTTGTGTAACATAATAAATTTCTGCATATTTCAGTCGGTAAATATGAAAGCATATGTCCGTGAAAGACTTTTAAACGGCCATTATGGTACAAAACGACAATGTAACATGTAAATTATACTTATTTGAATGAAAATATACAATAAACAGAAAATTCACATTTTTTATGAAATGTGCTGGCAATCTCCCCATAATAATTAATTATAGAAAATTATAACGAGTTTGGTCAGAAGTGAAATTTGTATATGTACGTGAACAACGTTTTAAACAGCCATTATGGTACAAAACGACAATGTATCATGTAAATTATACTTAATTGAATGAAAATATACAATAAACAGAAAATTCACATTTTTTGATGAAATGTGCTTTCAATCTCCCCTTAATAATTGATTATAGAAAATTATAACGAGTTTGGTCAGAAGTGAAATTTGTAAGGGATAGGTAAGGAATAGGTCATCGACAGGAAATCAGTAAGAAGAAGTTTTAATATGTTAAAACATTTATGGAATGTCCATTATCTATTCTTTACCTTACAAATTTCACTTCTGACCAAACTCGTTATAATTTGCTATAATCAAGAAGAAGTTTTAATATGTTAAAACATTATGGAATGTAGGAATTAGTAATGGATAGAAAGTTTAAAACAATGGCATATAAAAGTTTTTTTTAAGTGATGGTAGAAATTAAAAGTTTTGGTTCAAGAATGACGAGATGTGGGTTAATTATGAAATGGTTAAATATGAAAGCATATGTCCGTGAAAAACGATTTAAACGGCCACAATGGTACAAAACGACAATGTAACATGTAAATTATACTTAATTGAATGAAAATATACAATAAACAGAAAATTCACATTTTTTGATGAAATGTGCTTTCAATCTCCCCTTAATAATTGATTATAGAAAATTATAACGAGTTTGGTCAGAAGTGAAATTTGTAAGGGATAGGTAAAGAATAGATCATGGACAGGAAATCAGTAAGAAGAAGTTTTAATATGTTAAAACATTATGGAATGTAGAAATTATTAATGGATAAAATGGTATATAAAAGTTTTTTTAAGTGATGGTAGAAATTTAAAGTTTTGGTTCAAGATTGACGAGATGTGGGTTAATTTTAAAAGAATTTGATGAGTTAATTTATCAATTTGCAATAAGCTTTAAAATTACAAAAGCATTATAACATTAATCTGAAGATTCAATGTCAGAGGAATTCCTACTGTATGATAACTCAAGTTGGTCAAGGAAGCAGGTGTTAGTTACACTACGCAACATTAGCTGTAAAGCAGACTGCTGAATTAACGAATTTGATATATACACAATGACAGGAGTCAGTTGTACAGTCGGTCGAATAAAAAACGTCGGGACTCGTATGCAGTTAAAATTAAAGTTTTAACGCATTAGTTCACAAGTTTCCTATAAAAAACCTAAAATACAGGTCATTTTCGGAACATATGTAGCCATGCGAAAGGAGGGAAAAAATGAACATCGAGGGAAAAATGAAAAACGCGGAAAGCGCAATACACGATATTCAACTTAATGCATTGTCATAATTCATTTTCCTTTGTGTCATCGCATCACATACAAATGCTAGTTTGATAGAAAGTGCAGTTAGGGCTGTAATTGAGCTGCATTTTTCGGCCTTTGAAGCAGCGAGAAGGTTCCATATTTATGAAAGAGCAGCTCTGAGGTGGGATCTCCACTATAATGCGACCGGAAGTTTTCATAGGAAACGCGTATTTCGATGCTAGATTCGTTGCAGAAGTTGAACGTAAGTTATTGATTTTGCACTACAAATACCGGTATTATTATCGCCGCACTCAATTCGTTGACAGTTAACATCAAAGAAGTCGCCGCCGCTTGGAGTAGTTGCCACACTGCACAGTGTTAGTAAACAGAGCGGGAAGATGTAGATGCAGCAAAACACTTACGTGGCAATGACATTGAGCAATGAGAGAATTGGCAACACGAATTCAGTCAGCGGTTTCTTTTGAGAAAACCTTTTACAGTAACAACAAGCATTGTAATATGAGAACAAAGCGAGCCGCCCGTCAACGTTATGAGTGAGGCGATAATATACAATAAAATCTTTTAAAAATTCTCCTTGAATAATCATATTCCTTGCGAATTTATCAATTATTAATATTATAAAAATTTGCAAACCAAGAATATGGCGGATGTGAGACATTAAGCCACAGCCTTCTAAACATGTTCGTTTTGGAACTAAACTGACTAAATAATCAAGAAAATACATGGAGAGACAAGAGGCAGGTGTGAACCTAACCTTAAGTCTTCCTGTACATGCGCATATGCTCGTTCGTGATACTTAATCAAATACCGCCCGACGTTTTTTATTTGACCGACTGTACTAGTAATATCAGAATAATAAATATTCTTCCTCTATCCAGCAGAATTTGTTTGAGGATGTTATAAAAGAACACAGTGTTAAATTGCGTGAAGGAAAATAATAATAATAAATTAATGTTTAGTGGGAGTCAATCAAATGAGAATGTTTGAGAACGGAATTAAATTATTTAATTAATTTAATAAAGACAAGTGAAGTTTATTCAGATATAGGAAGTGTCCGAGCTATAAAGAATTTTTTAATAAACAAAATAGCAAAAGATGATAAATCATTCGTAACTTAAGATAGTCAGCCATCAACTGCACGTGTGGAAACTCATCGGGATATGCAAAAGAAGAAATATCTAATTAATAGTTAAGATAGTCAGCCATCCTCTGCACGTGTGGAAACTCATCGGGATATGCAAAACATGAAATATCTAATTTTAATGAATATATACTTGGAAAATCATTGGTTTTTGTGTAAGATAATAATCTCAGCGTTCTATCAAATATAGTTCCTGAGAAAATGGGGCATTTATGAGAAAAAATGTTAATTGGAGAAAATGCCAATTAAAAGAAATCATGTGAATAAAAAAACTTTTCAGTACTGTAGTACAATTGCAGCTCCTTCTCAGTGAGCCTTCCTTGTCATGTGAGGGGCTTGTAATAAAAACGCTTACCTCTGTAGTCTTTTCTCAATTCTGTGGCTAAAATTTTATGCTAAAATTCAATGGATACGTTTTTTTAGTATAGAAAAGACCAAAATACCTTATTATTCGAGAGGCTCCTTCATGCCCCGTCATCTTCCAGGCGTGCCAACCACCGCTTGTTTTACCTGGGTCCTCCCACCTCAATTCCACAGGCATCCAGAGCCTCTCGAACCCCAGATACTCCGGTAACATTGCGTCATCTGGCCAGGAAGACAACAATGCTAAGGTTGATAAAAGTTCTCTCCGAACTGTATTATATAGTTAGTTCACTGCTGCGCACGGTATAAGCGAGGGATATGCCCCGTCATCTTCCAGGCGTGCCAACCACCGCTTGTTTTAACTGTGCCCTCCCTCCTCAATTCCACAGGCATCCAGTGCCTCTCGAACCCCAGATACTGCGGGAATATTGCGTCATCTGGCCAGGAAGATAACAATGCTAAGGTTGATAAAAGTTCTCTCCGAACTGTATTATATAGTTAGTTCACTGCTGCGCACAGTAAAAGCGAGGGATATGCAAAAGAAGAAATATCTAATTTTTATGAATATATACTTGGAAAATCTTTGGTTTTTGAGTAACATAATATATTTCTGCATATTGCAGTCGGTGAATATGAAAGCATATGTCCGTGAAAAACGTTTTAAACAGCCATTATGGTACAAAACGACAATGTAACATGTAAATTATACTTAATTGAATGAAAATATACAATAAACAGAAAATTCACATTTTTTATGAAAAGTGCTGGCAATCTCCCCTTAATAATTGATTATAGATAATTATAACGAGTTTGGTCAGAAGTGAAATTTGTATATGTCCGTGAACAACGTTTTAAGCAGCCATTATGGTACAAAACGACACTGTAACATGTAAATTATTCTTAATCGAATTAAAATATACAATAAACAGAAAATTGACATTTTTGATGAAATGTGCTTTCAATCTCCCCTTAATAATTCATTATAGAAAATTATAACGAGTTTGGTCAGAAGTGAAATTTGTAAGGTTTAGGTAAAGAATAGGTCATGGACAGGAAATCAGTAAGAAGAAGTTTTATTATGTTAAAACATTATTGAATGTCCATTATCTATTCTTTACCTATCCCCTACAAATTTCACTCCTGACCAAACTCGTTATAATTTTCTATAATCAAGAAGAAGTTTTAATATGTTAAAACATTATGGAATGTAGGAATTAGTAATGGAGAGAAAGTTTAATATAATGGCATATAAAAGTTTTTTTAAGGGATGGTAGTAATTAAATTTTTGTTTCAAGAATGACGAGATGTGGGTTAGTTATGAAATAGTTAAATATGAAAGAATATGTCCGTGAAAAAGATTCAAACGGCCACTATGGTACAAAAGGACAATGTAACATGTAAATTATACTTAATTGAATGAAAATATACAATAAACAGAAAATTCACATTTTTTATATAATTTGCTGGCAATCTCCCCTTAATAATTGATTATAGAAAATTATAACGAGTTTGGTCAGAAGTGAAATTTGTAAGGGATAGGTAAAGAATAATTCATGGACAGGAAATCAGTAAGAAGAAGTTTTAATATGTTAAAACATTATGGAATGTAGGAATTAGTAATGGATAGAAAGTTTAAAATAATGGCATATAAAAGTTTTTTAAGTGATGGTAGAAATTTAAAGTTTTGGTTCAAGAATTACGAGATGTGGGTTAATTTTAAAAGAATTTGATGAGGTAATTTATCAATTTGCAATAAGCTTTAAAATTACAAAAGCATTATAACATTAATCTGAAGATTCAATGTCAGAGGAATTCCTACTGTATGATAACTCAAGTTGGTCAAGGAAGCAGGTGTTAGTTACACTACGCAACATCAGCTGTAAAGCAGACTGCTGAATTAACGTATTTGTTATAGACACAATGCCAGGAGTCAGTTGTACGGTCGGTCAAATAAAAAACGTCGGGACTCGTATGCAGTTAGAATTAAAGTTTTAACGCATTAGTTCACAAGTTTCCTATGAAAAACCTAAAATACAGGTCATTTTCGGAACATATGAGGCCATGCGACAGGAGGGAAAAAATGAACAACGAGGGAAAAATGAAAAACGCGGAAAGCGCAATACACGATATTCAACTTAATGTATTGTCATAATTCATTTTCCTTTGTGTCATCGCATCATATACAAATGCTAGTTTGAGAGAAAGTGCAGTTAGGGCTGTAATTGACCTGCATTTTTCGGCCTTTGAAGCAGCGAGAAGGTTCCATATTTATGAAAGAGCAGCTCTGAGGTATGATCTCTACTATAATGCGACCGGAAGTTTTCATAGGAAACGCGTGTTTCGATGATAGATTGGTTGCAGAAGTTGAACGTATTTATTGATTTTGCACTACAAATACCGGTATTATAAAATAAAATCTTTAAAAAATGCTCCTTGAATAATCATATTCCTTGCGAGTTTATCAATTATTAATATTATAAGAATTTGCGACCAAGAATATGGCGGATGTGAGACATTAAGCCACAGCCTTCTATACATGTTCGTTTTGGAACTAAACTGACTAAATAATCAAGAAAATACATTGAGAGACAAGAGGTAGGTGTGAACCTAACCTTAAGTCTTCCTGTACATGCGCATATGCTCGTTCGTGATACTTAATCAAATACCGCCCGACGTTTTTTATTTGACCGACTGTACTAGTAACATCAGAATAATAAATATTCTTCCTCTGTCCAGCAGAATTTGTTTGAGGATGTTATAAAAGAACACAGTGTTAAATTGCGTGAAGGAAAATAATAATAATAAATTAATGTTTAGTGGGAGTCAATCAAATGAGAATGTTTGGGCCCTCGCACCTCAATTCCGCAGGCATCCAGAGCTTCTAGAACCCTAGATACTCCGGGAACATTTCGTCATCTGCCCAAGAAGACAACAATGCTAAGGTTGATAAAAGTTCTCTCCGAACTGTATTATATAGTTAGTTCACTGCTGTGCACAGTATAAGCGAGGGATATGCAAAAGAAGAAATATCTAATTTTTATGATAATATTTGGAAAATCATTGGTTTATGTGTAACATAATAATTTTCTGCATACTTCAGTCGGTAAATATGGAAGCATATGTCCGTGAAAAAGTTTTAAACGGCCATTATGGTACAAAACGACAAAGTAACATGTAAATTATACTTAATTGAATGAAAATATACAATAAATAGAAAATTCACATTTTTGATGAAATGTGCTGGCAATCTCCACTTAATAATTGATTATAGAAAATTATAACGAGTTTGGTCAGAAATAAAATTTGTAAGGGATAGGTAAAGAATAGATCATGGACAGGAAATCAGTAAGAAGATGTTTTAATGTGTTAAAACATTATGGAATGTCCATGATCTATTCTTTACCTACCCTTACAAATTTCACTTCTGACCAAACTCGTTATAATTTTCTATAATCAAGAAGAAGTTTTAATATGTTAAAACATTATGGAATGTAGGAATTATTAATGGATAGAAAGTTTAAAATAATGGCATATAAAGATTTTTTAAGTGATGGTAGAAATTAAAAGTTTTGGTTCAAGAATGACGAGATGTGGGTTAATTATGAAATGGTTAAATATGAAAGCATATGTCCGTGAAAAACGTTTTAAACGGCCATTATGGTACAAAAGACAATGTAACATGTAAATTATACTTAATTGAATGAAAATATATAATAAACAGAAAATTCACATTTTGTATGAAAAGTGCTGGCAATCTCCCCGTAATAATTGATTATAGAAAATTATAACGAGTTTGGTCAGAAGTGAAATTTGTATATGTCCGTGAACAACGTTTTAAACAGCCATTATGGTACAAAACGACAATGTAACATGTAAATTATTCTTAATTGAATTAATTGAATTAGTAGTGGATAGAAAGTTTAAAATAACGGCATATAAAAGTTTTTTTAAGTGATGGTAGAAATTTAAAGTTTTGGTTCAAGAATTACGAGATGTGGGTTAATTTTAAAAGAATTTGATGAGGTAATTTATCAATTTGCAATAAGCTTTAAAATTACAAAAGCATTATAACATTAATCTGAAGATTCAATGTCAGAGGAATTCCCACTGTATGATAACTCAAGTTGGTCAAGGAAGCAGGTGTTAGTTACACTACGCAACATCAGCTGTAAAGCAGACTGCTGAATTAACGTATTTGATATAGACACAATGACAGGAGTCAGTTGTACGGTCGGTCAAATAAAAAACGTCGGGACTCGTATGCAGTTAAAATTAAAGTTTTAACGCATTAGTTCACAAGTTTCCTATAAAAAACCTAAAATACAGGTCATTTTCGGAACATATGAGGCCATGCGAAAAGGGGGAAAAAATGAACAACGAGGGAAAAATGAAAAACGCGGAAAGTGCAATACACGATATTCAACTTAATGTATTGTCATAATTCATTTTGCTTTGTGTCATCGCAACATATACAAATGCTAGTTTGAGAGAAAGTGCAGTTAGGGCTGTAATTGACCTGCATTTTTCGGCCTTTCAAGCAGCGAGAAGGTTCCATATTTATGAAAGAGCAGCTCTGAGGTGGGATCTCTACTATAATGCGACCGGAAGTTTTCATAGGAAACGCGTATTTCGATGATAGATTGGTTGCAGAAGTTGAACGTAAGTTATTGATTTTGCACTACAAATACCGGTATTATAAAATAAAATCTTTAAAAAATGCTCCTTGAATAATCATATTCCTTGCGAGTTTATCAATTATTAATATTATAAGAATTTGCGACCAAGAATATGGCGGATGTGAGACATTAAGCCACAGCCTTCTATACATGTTCGTTTTGGAACTAAACTGACTAAATAATCAAGAAAATACATGGAGAGACAAGAGGCAGGTGTGAACCTAACCTTAAGTCTTCCTGTACATGCGCATATGCTCGTTCGTGATACTTAATCAAATACCGCCCGACGTTTTTTATTTGACCGACTGTACTAGTAACATCAGAATAATAAATATTCTTCCTCTGTCCAGCAGAATTTGTTTGAGGATGTTATAAAAGAACACAGTGTTAAATTGCGTGAAGGAAAATAATAATAATAAATTAATGTTTAGTGGGAGTCAATCAAATGAGAATGTTTGAAAACGGAATTAAATGATTTAATTTATTTAATAAAGACAAGTGAAGTTTATTCAGATATAGGAAATGTCCGAGCTATAAAGAATTTTTTAAAAAACAAAATAGCAAAAGATGATAAATCATTCGTAACTTAAGATAGTCAGCCATCCTCTGCACGTGTGGAAACTCATCGGGATATGCAAAAGAAGAAATATCTAATTAATAGTTAAGATAGTCAGCCATCCTCTGCACCTGTGGAAACTCATCGGGATTTGCAAAACATGAAATATCTAATTTTAATGAATATATACTTGGAAAATCATTGGTTTTTGTGTAAGATAATAATCTCAGCGTTCTATCAAATATAGTTCCTGAGAAAATGGGGCATTTATGAGAAAAAATGTTAATTGGAGAAAATGCTAATTAATCATGTGAATAAAGAAACTTTTCAGTACTGTAGTACAATTGCAGCTCCTTCTCAGTGAGCCTTCCTTGTCATGTGAGGGGCTTGTAATAAAGAGGCTTACCTCTCTAGTCTTTCCTCAATTCTTTGGCTAAAATTTTATGCTAAAATTCAATGGATACGTTTTTTTTTCAGTATAGAAAAGACCAAAATACCTTATTATTCGAGAGGCTCCTTCATGCCCCGTCATCTTCCAGGCGTGCCAACCACCGCTTGTTTTACCTGTGCCCTCCCTCCTCAATTTCACAGGCATCCAGAGCCTCTCGAACCCCAGATACTGCGGGAACATTGCGTCATCTGGCCAGGAAGATAACAATGCTAAGGTTGATAAAAGTTCTCTCCGAACTGTATTATATAGTTAGTTCACTGCTGCGCACAGTAAAAGCGAGGGATATGCAAAAGAAGAAATATCTAATTTTTATGAATATATACTTGGAAAATCATTGGTTTTTGTGTAACATAATAATTTTCTGCATATTACAGTCGGTGAATATGAAAGCATATGTCCGTGAAAAACGTTTTAAACAGCCATTATGGAACAAAACGACAATGTAACATGTAAATTATACTTAATTGAATGAAAATATACAATAAACAGAAAATTCACATTTTTTATGAAATGAGCTGGCAATCTCCGCTTAATAATTGATTATAGAAAATTATAACGAGTTTGGTCAGAAGTGAAATTTGTAAGGGATAGGTAAAGAATAGATCATGGACAGGAATTCAGTAAGAAGAAGTTTTAATAAGTTAAAACATTATGGAATGTAGGAATTAGTAATGGATAGAAAGTTTAAAACAATGGCATATAAAGTTTTTTTTAAGTGATGGTAGAAATTAAAAGTTTTGGTTCAAGAATGACGAGATGTGGGTTAATTTTAAAAGAATTTGATAGTATAGCACAGTATAAGCGAGGGATATGCAAAAGAAGAAGTATCTAATTTTTATGAATATATACTTGGAAAATCATTGGTTTTTGTGTAACATAATAATTTTCTGCATATTTCAGTCGGTAAATATGAAAGCATATGTCCGTGAAAGACGTTTTAAACGGCCATTATGGTACAAAACGACAATGTAACATGTAAATTATACTTATTTGAATGAAAATATACAATAAACAGAAAATTCACATTTTTTATGAAATGTGCTGGCAATCTCCCCATAATAATTAATTATAGAAAATTATAACGAGTTTGGTCAGAAGTGAAATTTGTATATGTACGTGAACAACGTTTTAAACAGCCATTATGGTACAAAACGACAATGTATCATGTAAATTATACTTAATTGAATGCAAATGTACAATAAACAGAAAATTCACATTTTTTGATGAAATGTGCTTTCAATCTCCCCTTAATAATTGATTATAGAAAATTATAACTAGTTTGGTCAGAAGTGAAATTTGTAAGGGATAGGTAAGGAATAGGTCATCGACAGGAAATCAGTAAGAAGAAGTTTTAATATGTTAAAACATTTATGGAATGTCCATTATCTATTCTTTACCTTACAAATTTCACTTCTGACCAAACTCGTTATAATTTGCTATAATCAAGAAGAAGTTTTAATATGTTAAAACATTATGGAATGTAGGAATTAGTAATGGATAGAAAGTTTAAAACAATGGCATATAAAAGTTTTTTTTAAGTGATGGTAGAAATTAAAAGTTTTGGTTCAAGAATGACGAGATGTGGGTTAATTATCAAATGGTTAAATATGAAAGCATATGTCCGTGAAAAACGATTTAAACGGCCACAATGGTACAAAACGACAATGTAACATGTAAATTATACTTAATTGAATGAAAATATACAATAAACAGAAAATTCACATTTTTTATGAAATGTGCTGGCAATCTCCCCTTAATAATTGATTATAGAAAATTATAACGAGTTTGGTCAGAAGTGAAATTTGTAAGGGATAGGTAAAGAATAGATCATGGACAGGAAATCAGTAAGAAGAAGTTTTAATATGTTAAAACATTATGGAATGTAGAAATTATTAATGGATAAAATGGCATATAAAAGTTTTTTTAAGTGATGGTAGAAATTAAAAGTTTTGGTTCAAGATTGACGAGATGTGGGTTAATTTTAAAAGAATTTGATGAGTTAATTTATCAATTTGCAATAAGCTTTAAAATTACAAAAGCATTATAACATTAATCTGAAGATTCAATGTCAGAGGAATTCCTACTGTATGATAACTCAAGTTGTTCAAGGAAGCAGGTGTTAGTTACACTACGCAACATCAGCTGTAAAGCAGACTGCTGAATTAACGTATTTGATATAGACACACTGACAGGAGTCAGTTGTACAGTCGGTCAAATAAAAAACGTCGGGACTCGTATGCAGTTAAAATTTAAGTTTGAACGCATTAGTTCACAAGTTTCCTTTAAAAAACCTAAACTACAGGTCATTTTCGGAACATATGAGGCCATGCGACAGGAGGGAAAAAATGAACATCGAGGGAAAAATGAAAAACGCGGAAAGCGCAATACACGATATTCAACTTAATGTATTGTCATAATTCATTTTGCTTTGTGTCATCGCATCACATACAAATGCTAGTTTGAGAGAAAGTGCAGTTAGGGCTGTAATTCACCTGCATTTTTCGGCCTTTGAAGCAGCGAGACGCCGTTTTATATCTCTGTGTGTGAAAACGTAGATGCTAATATATGTGAGTGTTGAGTTCTGCACAAGTTCCAAAAACCCAGTAAGAATGAGGCCGTAGATCAGAACCATTAAAGGAAGAGAACTCAATCACAAAAGAGGTTGGAGGACAGGATAACATAACGAGCCCCAAAACAAACTCCAAATACTAATAACAATTTTAATACAATTCAGAATCACAGGATTCACACAACTTGAATATAATAATATTGGTTTAAAAGAAAACACCAACTATCAAAATATATATTTAAATAGAACGATTAGCACAGGCCAACTCTAGACTTCAACTACCTCGCCTATTACATAACAATGCCCACAGACTAAAGTATGAGGAACCTATACCTATTTCATTTCTTCCGATGGATTATTATTAGATAATTTATCTTCTCCAAGAAGACCACAGCAAGGGTTAATTCCTAGTTAACTACCACACCCTAACATGAAACGTTAAACAATAATTCCAATATTTTTTTTTTACTTGACAAGTGAATTTTTTTTTACTCAAAAGAAATCTAACTATCAGAGAGTACCATCATCTAGCAACCAGGCCCCAAGGCACTAAGCTAATACAAGTCCGCTGACTTCTTAAATTATCTAATTTGGAATGCCACAGTGGTATAAATTCAAAATAATATATTTCAAATAGAAATGTTTACTGAAAAAGTCAAATTTGGTTTGTTTCACAGACTAATATAAATTATTTAAAAATATATCTTCAAAACTTCAAGATAATTGGGAAGGTAAGATTACTTAATATATATATATCAAATTCCAGAATACTGCTCCAGGTAGCAACTAACCTGAATGCATAGTCATAGAAATATATATGTTTTTTTTTGGTTATACAACAACTAGGAATTATTTAAAATAATTCTCAAGCTATCAAAGAATATAAGGTTATATTCCCCTTAATATATACCAAATTCCAAAATGCTACTTCACATCAGAATGCTGAATTATTATAAGAATACTAGCCACTTTTAATTAACTGGCTCGAAAAGGTACAGAAAATAACTTCAAATAATATATTAGGAAAGTAACCTGAATATACCCATTACTGTAAGAATGCAGGGGACTCTTAACTCTTGAATGTTTACTGTAATACAACTTTAAATACTGTGCATAGCAACTAAGCTGAATGTACAAGTTACTATAGAATGCTGGTGATTTTCAACCAACAAACCAAAAAAGAGAAATACTGTTATAAGGCTACAGTGAAAATATAAATATTTGCTTGAATATAATATCTCCTTAAATGACAGGATACCTACTTAGCTAACCCAACAGTCTAGAAAAATCCCAAGGAATTTCTTACATAAATGTAAAATGAGTAATTAAACCACCAACCCCCAAGAGTCCACTGAATAAATAATTCTCTGACCTGCACAAAACAACCAGGCATCCCACTAAAGCCTGACCAAATAATGGTATTCTAATAAAGGATAATCTAAGGGAATCTTTTTATAATCCCAAACAATGACATGAGAGGAATTAATAAAAACCCAGTACTAATTGAAGTTTAAGGGGAGTTCTGAGTTTTTTTTTATGTAACATATATTAAGAAATATGGGAACTACCAAAATACTACCTGGAACAGTAGCCACAGCAGAAATTTCTAAGGTAAGTTAAGCTTCTTTAAATATGATAACATTGGAACTGCTCCAATATAATCTAATCCAAAAGTGGCAAATGCAATTATATATTAGGCCTGCAAAATGTAATATTCTCTTAGTAACATGACTTCAGGGCAATAGCTAAAGGGAGAAGGCTACCCACACTTCTACAATTCATACAAAATTTTCTCAGGGACTGTCGGCCATGCAAATTGAGATGACCCATATTCAAATAATAGAAAAAACTAAGTAAAGGTTTTCAAAACTGTACCTAATATTTTCAAGAATGAACACCCATTAAGTTAACGTCAAGAGCAATCTATTTTTACACATGACATATCCAGTTAATTGAAAATGAAGGACTTCAAGTAGCATAGATTCCTTTCTTCCGAAACCGAAAGTATTTTCTCAATGTGACCATTTATTCTCTTGAAAATAGAATTTAAAATGGCGTCCAAGGGACGTCATATAAGCTGATTTGGCTATGGCCAAAAAATTGGCAACACATTCCCAATAACTAATATTAATGCCTTCATATCCTGCTACAAGACAAATATATAAAGAACCACAAAGTTATTTCCTATACGACTTCTTTTCCTACGTGTAGAATATTATGACAAATATCGGCGTCAGAGAATCTTGTTTTGAAAGAAAGGTTCTGGTATCATCTATAGTAATTGAAAGGCATTTCATGATCACTTTAGCCAGAAAGGCAATACACCTAATTTTCAGCAACTTCAAAATTATATAGCGTAAAAGGAACACTCACCCAAAATATGCCGCATCCGGAAGGCGAACTCCCTACACCTTGAACGACTCGCTCAGACTGATTACTGCATGAACTCAGTGACTGACAACTGCACCGGCCAGAGCGCAGCACAGAGGGGCAGGCTACCAAACAAATGCGACGCGGAGAGCGAACATGAGGCGGATTGTTCAAAATTCGCCTCAATCTCCTACCTCGCCAGAAATGTTTGAAAACCTTAAGCATCTCAAAATCATTTAATACATGATACCAAACCAAACCAGAATCTCCTATCCGAGACTACCATAGAATCAGTTTAAGACCTTATGCTAAGAACCTAACCTGTTAAAGCTACTTAAGATGATAGAACATGCCTTCATAATATGAATAGATTAAACATTTCTAATTGTCCAAACTTGCTGTGTCCATTAAACCCTGATTATTATACACACTCACATTTTGTTCTTTTGTTTAGAAAAGTTTTTTCTTGATTTAGTCCCTGAAAATGAAAACATATATAATTCATATTACACTCAGCATACCTAGTGTCTTGTTTTGTCGAGATCTTACCCATGTAAAGTAGACACTATACCAAAATTTGACCCTTTCTTCCTTTTTTATGTCAATGAAATAATTTTAAGATGAGTTTAAGATCTCCTCAAACACACTGGAACATGGTCAATAATTTATCATAAGCATAATAACACTTTAGTAAAAAAAACTATAGGATTTGTAGTAGACTGAGATAAGCACAGCCATGGTCCATCTATGGCTACGACGATATCACAAACTCAGTCGGAGACATGAAGAAGAACTGATAGTGATGCGGACGTAGAGTAGCTCAGGTTCGATGACTGCTGAATAAATTCTTGAAGACGAGGCTCCGGCCACCATTCCTGGTGACAAAATCAAGCTGAGGCTGCAGTCCTCATGAGCGACGTACAAAGTGCTCAAGGTATGGAGCTCACATACCCACAGAGCACAGCAGGATCACAGACCACATCCAAAGCGAAGTGAGCAGAGGTCCAAGCTCACAACCCAGGAATATAGCAGAAGTGGGACATGGAACAAAGTGATACTAGATTAGAGCATAGCAGGCACCAGGAGGAAGGAGAACTAGTACACTTCCCCCCCCCATGTGTTTTATTTTAGGATCCCAATAAGTCTTTGTTTTAAAGTGGCCACTATTAAAGTAGCGTCCATGATAAATATTCGTTTAATTTTCTTTTTTTGTGTATAGCATTATATAATTTGCTTATAGTTTCTTATTCACTTTTCGGCGACACCATAGCAAGAAATTATATTAAGTCCAATTATGCTGTGTAATAATAATTCATCACTCCATTCATATTTTGACGCGTAGGGAATGAAGTCTACATAAATCTCTTGAGTTTTCTTTCTTGAGTTGATTCACTTTGAAGAGTTTTGGAAAAGTCTGTTTTTTGAGCTTGGCTATATTTACTTGACCTTTGTTGAAGAGTTTCAAACTTTTGTAACTGTTGAGGCACTTTTTTGAGGAGATTTCTTTTGAAGGGTTCTCATAAATATGTAATACTTTGGAGTCTGAGCCCTCCAATTTACATGAGTCTTTTTTTTTCAAGAGAAGGGAAGTGCACCCGGGATACGGCAAGAAAGGTGAGCATCCCATCTACGCTATAACTTTTACCCAACATAGTTAATAATAAGTTGCTGAAGAATAAATAACACTACATCTTTAAAATCAACATGATACCAGAAACTTTACCAAAAATTTCTCTACAAATCACATAAAATAATTAACATCTCTGACCCATAACTTACAAACACCAATGTTCGATACAATAACTGTATATACAACTCAAACAGAATTTAACATTTTACAGGTTTCATTTGGGAAGAATGACATCATCGCTTACTTGAATCTTCAATATTTTCCAGTAAGAAGGACACTCCATTGTGGAGCTCTTCAATAATGCGGTAAGGTCCAACATAACGTGGAGCCAATTTCTTTGCAAATCTTGACGAAGCTTTACTTAATGGGTAGTTCCTACACATAACCACATCGTTGACTTTAAACCTACAAGGAATCCTACCCTTATTATATGCCACTGCCCTTCTGCCATGACTAGCCATCAAATTACGTCTAGCAGGTTTCCACGTTCGGGAAATATCATTAGGAGAAAAGTTATCTGGAAGTAAGTCTGAAATGCGCCACAGGTTACTTAGGGGATGGTTAGGCGCAAAGGTGAACAGCAAAGAAAAAGGTGAGAACCCATGACTGTCATGCACAGCTGTATTAAAAGCGAATTGTAACCAATGAAGGTTAGAATCCCACAATGTATGGTCAGTATGGTGATACGCAATTAAGGCATTCTTTAATTTGCGCATGACGCGCTCAGCATGGCTGGGGTTCGGGTAATAGGGTGTAGTCGTGATATGGTTGATACCCCTGCGAAAACAAAAATCTTTAAACAAATGTGAAGAGAACTGAGGGCCATTATCTGACACTATACTCTGTGGAAAACCACAAACCTGGAAAATGGAAGATAATGAAGCATTAACCTTTTCTGTTCTTGAATCTCTTAAAGGAAAAAGACAGATAAACTTAGTGAAGGCATCAACCACCACGAAGATATAAGTATTACCTTTTCTTGAACGTGGCAACTTCCCTAGAAAATCAACGAATAACTTCTCAAACGGCTTTTGAGGGACAGAAGATGATAAGAAGCCAATACGAGAATTCAAAGTGGGCTTAGAAATGGCACACTGATGACAAGAACGGACCCGGTCACGGATATCCAAAGCCATAGATTTCCACCAAAAGGACGCACTGATCTTAAACATTGATTTCTTAACACCCAAGTGTCCACCAAGAGGGGAAATATGAAAATATTTGAACACCATGTCATAAAGAGATGATGGTAGCACAATCTTCGCTCTTTTCTGTTTACCGACTAGAATTTGCAAAACACCATTCGCCAACCGATAATTACTTACAACAGACCCTTTCTCGATGCGATCCATAATACTGGACAATTCCGGATCGAGACGCTGGTGTTGAGAAATGTCACTATACGCTAATGGAAAATTAGTCAATAATGGAGCTATCACATCCTGATCAGTACCTTCTTCAGCAGCAACCGGCTTGATAGAAGTCTCCTGATCAGTCGGGGAATACCCTTCGAACATCCTTGAGAGCGAATCGGCAAGAATATTGTCCGCAGATTTTATGTGGACAGGAACAAATTTGAAAGCCGATAATCGGACCGCCCAACGAGCCAATCTACCTGTTTTTCTAGGTCGTGCCAGACACCAAGATAATGCTTGATTATCACATTATAAAATGAAATTTACATGCTCAATGTACACACGGAATTTTTCTAAAGCAAAAATCACCGCAAGGGCTTCCAACTCGTAAATAGAAAACATTTGTTCCTGCTTATTCAAGGAGCGAGAGGCATAGGCGACTGGTTTGCGTCCATCAGGAAAGTCTTGCAATAAAACGGCTCCCAGCCCAGCAGAGCAAGCATCTGTTTGGACAATAAAGGTTCTTGAGAAATCGGCTATAGCCAATATGGGAGGGTTAGATATAGCACGCTTAAGATCCTCGAAGGCATGACGTTGCTCCTCACCCCAAATGAAGGGAACACCTTTACCTCGGAGTCTATTCAAGGGAGCAGCTCTAGCAGCACAATTAGGAATGATTTACGCGAATAAGTTTATCATTCCGATAAAGCGAGCAACAGATTTCACATTAGTAGGAGGTGGAAAATTCCTTATAGAGACAGTCCTATCTGGATCGATAGCCACACACTCGGGCGAAATAACATGGCCAATAACACTCAATTGAGAGCGAGCAAAACAAACTTTAGTAGGCTTAACTGTCAATCCAGCCTGCTCGAGTCTACGAAAAACTTCCCGGAGGTGTGCAACATGCGATTCAAAATCCCTACTGTATACAACCAAGTCATCCAGGTAGTGATACACGAACTGGAACTTAATATCGGAAAAGATGGTATCTAGTAATCTGGTAAGCACTTGAGCCCCAGTCGCCAGCCCGAAAGTCAGGCGATTGAACTCAAAATGATTCCAATCGGTGGAAAACGCGGTTAAGTGGCGTGAAGACTCTTTGAGTGGGATTTGATTATAGGCGCTGTTCAGATCAAGCGAAGAGAAGACTTTCGCTCCAGCAAATCAATGCGCCGCGGAATGTATGTCGGGCAATGGCATGGACTCAATTATAATCTTTTGATTAAGCGCCCTGTAGTCAATTACGGGTCTAAAATCATTGTCTCCCTTAGGAACTAGAAAGATTGAACTAGAGTAAGGTGATGTAGAATATCGAATAATACCTTGTTTAAGCATTTCATCTATCTTACGCCTCATAACTAAAATTTTGGGCGGAGCTAACCTGTAAGGAGGGAGGCGGACAGGAATATGGTCCGTAACCTGCAGCTCATATTCGAGAACATTGGTAACCCCCAATCTATCAGTCAAAACCTTAGGATAATATTCAATAATCCCCATAATCTGAAGTCGTTGCTCCGGAGATAAATGTCCTAAATCAATATCTTTAGCATCCGGATCATTATCTACACCCATACACTGCTCCATGAATGAAGCACAAGCATTGGAACGGACTTTAACAGTAGAAAGAGAAAACGGAATAAGGTGTTCCGGCTTAAACCTGAAAAATATTTCCTGTAATTGAAAATCCAGTACTAAACCTGAGAAAGTTGCGAAATCAGCTCCCAAAATAACTGGGCAAAGTAAAGATCGCATGACCATAAATGAAAACTTCCATGAGAAATTAGATATCTTCAAAGACAACTGAATTATTCCCAAAATATGAATACCAGAACCGTCGGCATTAAGAGCTGCACCGACATATGGTGAAAGATCATTCACAGATAATCCCAATAAGGGCAGAACATCCCCCCTAATACAAGATCTACTAGCCCCGGAATCTATTAAAGCAGGGCATGAAAATTTATTAAGCGACACATCAACTAAAGGGAGATTCTGGGGAACTCGGCCATAACATCCCATGGACTGAAATAATATCCGATCCCGATACCTATTGGATTTCAAATTGAATGCGTGATGTGAGGGAGAGTCCTTCCCAATAAGTCTGGAAACTAAATCACTCCGCTGGTTATCTAATGCTTCCACCTGGGCATTTCTCCAAATGCTTTCAGATTTATTTCCGTGAGGGAGATAATTATTAGAAACCAAATGCCCCACAACATTAGTATTACGCAAGTCGGCTAACCTCTTCTTGCAGACTGTCTTTAAATGTCCAACACGAGAGCAATAGAAACAAGAAGGAGGTTTTCTCCTATGCTCACTGGCACTATTAGTTACTGGAGAAAGAGAGGGCAAATTGTTTGAGTCAGAAGTAAGACGACAAGCGTCAGCACTCTCAGCTTCAGCAACAGTCAGCACCAGAGCAGACAAATCAGCAAATGACAAAGGCCTGGGAGAAAGTACAAGGTAAGTGCGAGTAGTGGGATTCAAACCAGAAAGAATCATATCAACAATTTTCTTCACAGTATCCGGCACTTGAAATACAAGAGCATGGAGTTTAATATCCACAAAATAGTCTGAGAAATACTCATCAATCCCTTGAGGACGATAATAGTATTGTTGTAACAAATCTTGTCTCGGACGCGAAGGAATAAATTCTGCCAGTAATTGAGCATGAAACAGCCGACCAGATTTAGATACAGCCAGAACTCCTAATAAGATTTCAAGAAGACGCCCCGATACAATAACAATCAACAATTGCAAAATGAATAAATCAACAATAGAAAAAGACCTTGCCAAACCAGTAAACTTAACGAAAAACTGTAGGAAAGCGATGGCGTCTGCCATAGTAAAAATCACAAAAGGATCCTTACGGTCCAGCATTTTCTGAAGAGGATGCGGCAACTTAATAGTATCAAAAGGGCATGAAGACACTTCCAAGACCGGAGGCCGGGCAACTGACTGAGACGCCGCTTGAGCTCTGGAAATTCCCCCAAATTGCTGATTATCTTTGGTTAGAGTATTAGGTAAAGAGCTCGCACCAGACCCTAATGGCCGTAGCATAGGATCAGAGCTCGCAGGATTTAATCCAGCAGCCAAAGGAGATTCAACACTGGCTGAAACTACGGTGGACTGAGGCTTATCCTTAATTCCCACAGACTGATCTATTCGCAAGTCTAATTCATCACCACTACCTACTGGAAAAGTTAACAACAAAAGTTCTCTAAGTCTATCCAATTCTGCAAGATTCAAAGCAGGATCTGGAATTTGACCCAACAAGGACAATCTATTTTCCAAGTGCCGTGCCCTGTGTCGCAAGCGTTGCCTCTGACGCAAGGAGGCATCCGAAACAGCAAACAATTCATATGCTGTATCCACCAACTCGGTAACCTTACTTTTAACCAGTCGAAACTCATCAGAAACTTCTTGAAAAGAAATGAACTGAGCCGAGGGTAACTGATATGCGGCAACTTCTTTCAATGTAGACAATAATATAGGAATATCCGCAGATTGATCAACTGAAATACCACGGACTCTGATTTCAAACAATAACTCATCCCTTCGGAGGAACTGCCAACTAATATGAGTATTTAAGTTCATTATGAAAGGAGCTACAAGATAGCAAATAAATATACGTCGAGAGCTTGAATATTAATTCAGGGCAAAACTAATAGATGCAAGGCATTTAAACCTCCGCCACCCCCAAGAAAGAAATGCGGATGGCGGAGGTTTAGATGGTGTAACGACGTTAGATCCCTCTCTGGTTGAAAATGTAGATTGCTAATATATGTGAGTGTTGAGTTCTGCACAAGTTCCAAAAACCCAGGAAGAATGAGGCCGTAGATCAGAACCATTAAAGGAAGAGAACTCAATCACAAAAGAGGGTGGAGGACAGGATAACATAACGAGCCCCAAAACAAACTCCAAATACTAATAACAATTTTAATACAATTCAGAATCTCAGGATTCATACAACTTGAATATAATAATATTGGTTTAAAAGAAAACATCAAGTATCAAAATATATATTTAAATAGAACGATTAGCACAGCCCAACTCTAGACTTCAACTACCTCACCTATTACATAACAATGCCCACAGACTAAAGTATGAGGACCCTATACCTATTTCCTTTCTTCCGATGAATTATCATTAGATAATTTATCTTCTCCAAGAAGACCACAGCATAGGATTAATTCCTAGTTAACTACCACACCCTAACATGAAACGTTAAACAATAATTCCAATATTTTTTTTTTTTACTTGACAAGTGAAATTTTTTTTTACTCAAAATAAATCTAACTATCAGAGAGTACCATCATCTAGCACCCAGGCCCCAAAGCACTAAGCTAATACAAGTCCGCTGACTTCTTAAATTAACTAATTTGGAAGGCCACAGTGGTATTAATTCAAAATAATATATTTCAAATAGAAATGTTTACTAAAAAAGTCAAATTTGGTTTGTTTCACAGACTAATATAAGTTATTTAAAAATATATCTTCAAAACTTCAAGATAATTGGGAAGGTAAGATTACTTAATATATATATATCAAATTCCAGAATACTGCTCCAGGTAGCAACTAACCTGAATGCATAGTCATAGAAATATATATGTTTTTTTTTTGGTTATACAACAACTAGGAATTATTTAAAATAATTCTCAAGCTATCAAAGCATATAAGGTTATATTCCCCTTAATATATACCAAATTCGAAAATGCTACTTCACATCAGAATGCTGAATTATTATAAGAATACTAGCCACTTTTAATTAACTGGCTCGAAAAGGTACAGAAAGCTCCAGCTAGCAACTAACCTGAATGCATAGTCATAGAAATATATGTTTTTTTTTGGTTATACAACAACTAGAAATTATTAAAATAATTCTCAAGCTATCAAAGAATATAAGGTTATATTCCCCTTAATATATACCAAATTCCAAAATGCTACTTCACATCAGAATGCTGAATTATTATAAGAATACTAGCCACTTTTAATTAACTGGCTCGAAAAGGTACAGAAAATAACTTAGAAAAATATATTCCAATATAAAGGCTTCATGGAAATATATATGTTTGTTTGGTTATACAACGACTAGGAATTATTAAAAATAAGTCTCGAAGCTATGAAAGAATATCAGGTTATATTCCCCTTAATATTTAAGAATACCAAATTCCTGCTTCACATCAGAAAGCTGAAGTATTATAAGAATACTAGCCACTTTTAATTAACTGGCTCGAAAAGGTACAGAAAATAACTTCAAATAATATATTAGGAAACTAACCTGAATATACCCATTACTATAAGAATGCAGGGGACCCTTAACTAACTGGCTTGAAAGTTTACTGTAATACAACTTTAAATACTGTGCATGGCAACTAAGCTGAATGTACAAGTTACTATAGAATGCTGGTGATTTTCAACCAACAAACCAAAAAAGAGAAATACTGTTATAAGGCTACAGTGAAAATATAAATATTTGCTTGAATATAATATCTCCTTAAATGACAGGATACCTACTTAACTAACCCAACAGTCTAGAAAAATCCCATGGAATTTCTTACATAAATGTAAAATGAGTAATTAAACCACCAACCCCCAAGAGTCCACTGAATAAATAATTCTCTGACCTGCACAAAACAACCAGGCATCCCACTAAAGCCTGACCAAATAATGGTATTCTAATAATAGATAATCTAAGGGAATCTTTTTATAATCCCAAACAATGAATATGAGGGGAACTAATAAAAACCCAGTTCTAATTAAAGTTTAAGGGGGAGTTCTTTTTTTTTATGTAGCATATATTAAGAAATATGGGAACTACCAAACTACTACCTGGAACAGTAGGCACAGCAGAAATTCCTAAGGTAAGTTAAGGTTCTTTAAATATGATAACATTGGAACTGCTCCAATATAACCTAATCCAAAAGTGGCAAATGCAATTATATATTAGGCCTACAAAATGTAATATTCTCTTAGTAACATGACTTCAGGGCAAAAGCTAAAGGGAGAAGGCTACCCACACTTCTACAATTCATACAGAACTTTCTCAGGGACTATCGGCCATGCAAATTGAGATGACCCATATTCAAATAAGAGAAAAAACTAAGTAAAGGTTTTCAAAACTGTACCTTTCTTTTTATAATCCCAAACAATGACATGAGGGGAATTAATAAAAACCCAGTACTAATTGAAGTTTAAGGGGAGTTCTGAGTTTTTTTCTTTTATGTAACATATATTAAGAAATATGGAACTACCAAAATACTACCTGGAACAGTAGCCACAGCAGAAATTTCTAAGGTAAGTTTGCTTCTTTAAATATGATAACATTGGAACTGCTCCAATATAATCTAATCCAAAAGTGGAAAATGCAATTATATATTAGGCCTACAAAATGTAATATTCTCTTAGTAACATGACTTCAGGGCAAAAGCTAAAGGGAGAAGGCTACCCACACTTCTACAATTCATACAGAATTTTCTCAGGGACTGTCGACCATGCAAATTGAGATGACCCATATTCAAATAATAGAAAAAAACTAAGTAAAGGTTTTCACAACTGTACCTAATATTTTCAAGAATGAACACCCATTAAGTTAACGTCAAGAGCAATCTATTTTTACACATGACATATCCAGTTAATTGAAAATGAAGGACTTCCAGTAGCATAGATTCCTTTCTTCCGAAACCGAATGTATTTTCTCAATGTGACCATTTATTCTCTTGAAAATAGAATTTAAAATGGCGTCCAAGTGACGTCATATAAGCTGATTTGGCTATGGCCAAAAAATTGGCAACACATTCCCAATAACTAATATTAATGCCTTCATACCCTGCTACAAGACAAATATATAAAGAACCACAAAGTTATTTACTATACGACTTCTTTTCCTACGTGTAGAATATTATGACAAATATCGGCGTCAGAGAATCTTGTTTTGAAAGAAAGGTTCTGGTATCATCTATAGTAATTGAAAGGCATTTCATGATCACTTTAGCCAGAAGGGCAATACACCTAATTTTCAGCAACTTCAAAATTATATAGCGTAAAAGGAACACTCACCCAAAATATGCCGCATCCGGAAAGCGAACTCCCTACACCTTGAACGACTCGCTCAGACTGATTACTGCATGAACTCAGTGACTGACAACTGCACCGGCCAGAGCGCAGCACAGAGGGGCAGGCTACCAAACAAATGCTACGCGGAGAGCGAACATGAGGCGGATTGTTCAAAATTCGCCTCAAAGATTCCATATTTATGAAAGAGCAGCTCTGAGGTGGGATCTCCACTATAATGCGACCGGAAGTTTTCATAGGAAACGCGTATTTCGATGCTAGATTGGTTGCAGAAGTTGAACGTAAGTTATTGATTTTGCACTACAAATACCGGTATTATAAAATAAAATCTTTAAAAAATGCTCCTTGAATAATCATATTCCTTGCGAATTTATCAATTATTAATATTATAAGAATTTGCAACCTAGAATATGGCGGATGAGAGACATTAAGCCTTCTAAACATGTTCGTTTTGGAACTAAACTGACTAAATAATCAGAAAATACATAGAGAGACAAGAGGCAGGTGTGAACCTAACCTTAAGTCATCCTGTACATGCGCATATGCTCGTTCGTGATACTTAATCAAATACCGCCCGACGTTTTTTATTTAACCGACTGTACTAGTAATATCAGAATAATAAACATTCTTCCTCTGTTCAGCAGAATTTGTTTGAGAATGTTATAAAAGAACACAGTGTTAAATTGCGTGAAGGAAAATAATAATAATAAATTAATGTTTAGTGGGAGTCAATCAAATGAGAATGTTTGAAAACGGAATTAAATTATTTAATTTATTTAATAAAGACAAGTGAAGTTTAGTCAGATGTAGGAAATGTCCGAGCTATAAAGAATTTTTTTAAAAACAAAATAGCAAAAGATGATAAATCATTCGTAACTTAAGATAGTCAGCCATCCTCTGCACGTGTGGAAACTCATCGGGATATGCAAAAGAAGAAATATCTAATTAATAGTTAAGATAGTCAGCCATCCTCTGCACGTGTGGAAACGCATCGGGATATGAAAAACATGAAATATCGAATTTTAATGAATATATACTTGGAAAATCATTGGTTTTTGTGTAAGGTAATAATCTCAGCGTTCTATCAAATATAGTTCCTGAGAAAATGGGGATTTTATGAGAAAAAATGTTAATTGGAGAAAATGCCAATTAAAAGAAATCATGTGAATAAAGAAACTTTTCAGTACTGTAGTACAATTGCAGCTCCTTCTCAGTGAGCCTTCCTTGTCATGTGATGGGCTTGTAATAAAGACATAGTGTTTTCTCAATTTTTTGGCTAAAGTTTTATGCTAAAATTCAATGGATACGTTTTTTTTCAGTATAGAAAAGACCAAAATACCTTATTATTCGAGAGGCTCCTTCATGCCCCGTCATCTTCCAGGCGTGCCAACCACCGCTTGTTTTACCTGGATCCTCCCACCTCAATTCCACAGGCATCCAGAGCCTCTCGAACCCCAGATACTCCGGGAACATTGCGTCATCTGGCCAGTAAGACAACAGGCCTAAGGTTGATAAAAGTTCTCTCCGAACAGGTATTATACAGTTAGTTCACTGCTGCCCACAGTATAAGCGAGGGATATGCCCCGTCATCTTCCAGGCGTGCCAACCACAGCTTGTTTTACCTGTGCCCTCCCTCCTCAATTCCACAGGCATCCAGAGCCTCTCGAACCCCAGATACTGCGGGAACATTGCATCATCTGGTCAGGAACATAACAATGCTAAGGTTGATAAAAGTTCTCTCCAAACTGTATTATATAGTTAGTTCACTGCTGCGCACAGTATAAGCGAGGGATATGCAAAAGAAGAAATATCTAAATTTTAAGAATATATACTTGGAAAATCATTGGTTTTTGTGTAACATAATAATTTTCAGAATATTACAGTCGGTGAATATGAAAGCATATGTCCGTGAAAAACGTTTTAAACAGCCATTATGGTACAAAACGACAATGGAACATGTAAATTATACTTAATTGAATGAAAATATACAATAAACAGAAAATTCACATATTTTATGAAATGAGCTGGCAATCTCCCTTTAATAATTGATTATAGAAAATTATAACGAGTTTGGTCAGAAGTGAAATTTGTAAGGGATAGGTAAAGAATAGATCATGGACAGGAACTCAGTAAGGAGAAGTTTTAATAAGTTAAAACATTATGGAATGTAGGAATTAGTAATGGATAGAAAGTTTAAAACAATGGCATATAAAGTTTTTTTTAAGTGATGGTAGAAATTAAGAGTTTTGGTTCAAGAATGACGAGATGTGGGTTAATTTTAAAAGAATTTTATGAATTAATTTATCAATTTGCAATATGCTTTAAAATTACAGAAGCATTATAACGTTAATCTGAAGATTCAATATCAGAGGAATTTCTACTGTATGATAACTCAGCCATCCTCTGCACGTGTGGAAACTCATCGGGATATGCAAAAGAAGAAATATCTAATTTTTATGAATATATACTTGGAAAATCATTTGTTTTTGTGTAAGATAATAATCTCAGCGTTCTTTCAATTATAGTCCCTGAGAAAATGGGGCATTTATGAGAAAAAATGTTAATTGGAGAAAATACCAATTACAAGAAATCATGTCAAAAAAGAAACTTTTCACTACTGTAGTACAATTGCAGCTACTTCTCAGTGAGCCTTCCTTGTCATGTGAGGGGCTTGTATTCAAGACGCTTACCTCTGTAGTCTTTTCTCAATTTTTTGGCTAAAATTTTATGCTAAAATTCAATGGATACGTTTTTTTTCAGTATAGAAAAGAGCAAAATACCTTATTATTCGAGAGGCTTCTTCATGCCCCGACATCTTCCAGGCGTGCCAACCACCGCTTGGTTTACCTGGGCTATCCCACCTCAATTCCACAGGCATCCAGAGCCTCTCGAAACCCAGATACTCCGGGAACATTTCGTCATCTGGCTAGGAAGACAACAATGCTAAGGTTGATAAAAGTTCTCTCCGAACTGTATTATATAGTTAGTTCACTGCTGTGCACAGTATAAGCGAGGGATATGCAAAAGAAGAAATATCTAATTTTTATGAATATATTTGGAAAATCATTGCTTTATGTGTAACATAATAATTTTCTGCATATTTCATGGACATTCCATAATCTATTCTTTACCTACCCTTACAAATTTCACTTCTGACCAAACTCGTTATAATTTTCTATAATCAAGAAGAAGTTTTAATATGTTAAAACACTATGGAATGTAGGAATTAATAATGGTTAGAAAGTTTAAAATAATGGCATATAAAGGATTTTTTAAGTGATGGTAGAAATTAAAAGTTTTGGTTCAAGAATGACAAGATGTGGGTTAATTATGAAATGGTTAATTATGAAAGCATATGTCCGTGTAAAACGTTTTAAACGGCCAATATGGTACAAAAGACAATGTAACATGTAAATTATACTTAATTGAATGAAAATATACAATAAACAGAAAATTCACATCTTTTATGAAAAGTGCTGGCAATCTCCCCTTAATAATTGATTCTAGAAAATTATAACGAGTTTGGTGAGCAGGAAAATTTGTATATGTCCGTGAACAACGTTTTAAACAGCCATTATGGTACAAAACGACAATGTAACATGTAAATCAGTAACAGGAAATCAGTAAGAAGAAGTTTTATTATGTTAAAACATTATTGAATGTCCATTATCTATTCTTTACGTATCCCCTACAAATTTCACTTCTGACCAAACTCGTTATAATTTTCTATAATCAGGAAGAAGTTTTAATATGTTAAAACATTATGGAATGTAGGAATTAGTAATGGATAGAAAGTTTAATATAATGGCATATAAAAGTTTTTTTAAGGGATGGTAGTAATTAAATTTTTGGTTCAAGAATGACGAGATGTGGGTTAATTATGAAATGGTTAAATATGAAAGCATATGTCCGTGAAAAAGATTCAAACGGCCACTATGGTACAAAACGACAATGTAACATGTAAATTATACTTAATTGAATGAAAATATACAATAAACAGAAAATTCACATTTTTGATAAAATGTGCTGGCAATCTCCCCTTAATAATTGATTATAGAAAATTATAACGAGTGTGGTCAGAAGTGAAATTTGTAAGGGATAGGTAAAGAGTAGATCATGGACAGGAAATCAGTAAGAAGAAGTTTTAATATGTTAAAACATTATGGAATGTAGGAATTAGTAATGGATAGAAAGTTTAAAATAATGGCATATAAAAGTTTTTTAAAGTGATGGTAGAAATTTAAAGTTTTGGTTCAAGAATGACGAGATGTTGGTTAATTTTAAAAGAATTTGATGAGGTAATTTATCAATTTGCAATAAGCATTAAAATTACAAAAGCATTATAACATTAATCTGAAGATTCAATGTCAGAGGAATTCCTACTGTATGATAACTCAAGTTGGTCAAAGAAGCAGGTGTTAGTTACACTACGCAACATCAGCTGTAAAGCACACTGCTGAATTAACGTATTTGATATAGACACAATGACAGGAGTCAGTTGTACAGTCGGTCAAATAAAAAACGTCGGGACTCGTATGCAGTGTGCCGATTATTCAGCACATATGCTTTTATAATTAACTAATTTTTCTTTTCAGGTACTTACAGTTTGTTTATGTTCGTATGTTTCCATCTCTTGTTTGTCTTCGCGTTCTCTGTTCTTTTGTTTCGATCGCTATCTTTGCCTATATTACAAGTGTACGGGTTTTCGGGGCGCGTTCTAATGTATTCTCTTGTCGCTTCTCGACATTCTCGCGTGCTCTGGGCTGGGACCCTCAGTCTGCAGCTAGGAGTCTTACAGTGAACATCTCTTCTCTTACGCTTACCGAACCTCTGTCCGGGTTCTTTCCGCCATTCCATTCAGGTATGTTTTTTTATTTAGTTCTGCCTTAAGCATTGTTTTTCCTGGCGAGTGATTTATTTTTTTAATTAAATTCAAGTTTTCTATTTAAGTTATATTTCTTACTCGCCAGGATGTTTTTCTTTATTTTTAATCTATGCTGTCGTTTAGTTCATTTCCGTATTCAGTTTATTTAGAGATGGAACGATCCGGCCACGCCCCCTTTCTTAATCAATGATGTTTTCTAAACAAACCAATCAAACTTCTCAGCTCATAGTTTTCAAACAGATTATCATCACCTGTGCTTTATGGTTATAAATAAATTGTTGAAACTGTTCTTCCGTGTTTTCTTGCTCAAATTATGTTATATCTCTTGGGTCATTAATGGGTATATCAAATCCCGGCACAAAATTGTGGTAGCTGGCGCACTCGGTCTTGATTTGGGCTTTCTAAACTAACAAAATTGTTATAAATTATCTGAAGTTTCCTAAATTTTGCCGGCGTATTTGCTTTTTATTTAAAACTTTCATTTCTCATTCCGCTTTCTCTATTTCAATATGGAAGACATTGTGATTTCCCCTGACGCTTTACGCAAAGATGAGCTTAGGGCTGAATTTTTGCATCGCGGTGTGTATAAAGGAATAGATGTCGAGTTGCAGGCTCTATTGCCTAAATGCAAAGAAATTAAATTATTTAGTATGCCTGGCGTGGATAAATATAATGAAGATTCAGCAACCGATGAAAGCGTTAGGATACAGAATGCATTGTAGGAATTCGAGAAAAATGTCGAGGAATTTGAAAATACGGGGATTACTGATAGACAGTATCGTAGAATTTTGCATAGATTGGTACACTGGAGAGATAGGAATTCATTTTTAAATCGTATCACTGAAGAACAGGATATTATTATCAACCAATGGAGAAGAGAGCTAGTTTTCTTGGAGTTGTTCGAGAAGTTAAGGTTATTGCGGGCCAGTGGTACTGACACATTGATGGTGCCGGAGAATGTTTGTACTCGTCCTATTGTTACAACTCAGAAAAGTGAAACTTTAGTTGCACCGAACTTATTGGACTCTCAACCTAACCTGCAATTTCAAGGTGCTAGGCAAACCGAGGAGTCTGTAAACTTAATTGGGTTTACATCTACAACTAATGAAAACGTTGCTCGGTTCCTTGAAAATGACCAAACCATTTCTAGTCAAAGCATTTCTCTTCCAAATTTAAAATTTAAAACTCTAGAATTACCAAATCCTGTAGAACAGTTGATTCAGAAATTTCCGGTTTTTGAAATTCGTAATGCTGATCAAGCTTTCCTTTTTTTGAAACAGCTAGTTATTTTCCAAAAACAAGTGTCATCATTCCGATTAAGTGAAATCCAGATATTACAAATTATGTGCTCTCGTGCTACAGGACAACTACTAGATTTAATCATGAAAGCTATTAATACTGGAGTAACAATAAAGTAATTTCAACTTTCGGTCATTAAATATTATATTCCGGATATTATCTTGCACCAACTTACTGGCAAGTATTATTTTCGTAATCAACGCCCTGGGGAGAGTTTTCTTACTTACGTTGAAGACATTGAAATCGTAGCTAGTGCTTTAATGCTGTCCCATTCTGAGAAAAAATCAGTTGCGATGGTTGGCGCAGGTGCTAGATTGCCCGAAGTCCGTGGCCTGTTTCTCAGCTTATCTCCACCTGTTACTTGGGAACAGTTAAAAGAACTTGCTCCTAAATTGAATAATGCGGCGGCTTTGGAGCAATCTTATACTTCACCGCGCCCTGAAGAGCAAGATGATTTTTCGAATAGACCCACATTCTACAGAAATAGTTGGTCGGGTCAAGCTAGATCTAACCTGGCCACTCGGGGTGGCAGATCTGTTATTTCTTGTGATGTCTGTAACCGAGCAGGACATACTCGCGACAGGTGTTGGGGTAGAGCAGGTGCTACCAATTATCGTGGTAGGAATATTGCATCGAACACTGGTAATAGGCAGAGCTGACTAGACAGGAAAAATCATCACTCAAGGAAGGATGTGAAATTTCCCATTGTAGCAAAAGTGTCTAGTAATGTCCCTATTGTTACTGTATGTTTAAATGACATCTCGTGTCAAGCCTTAGTAGATTCGGGTAGCTCTTATTCTATCGTGTCCCACGAATTTGCTGCTAAAATAACTTTACTGTGAGCCCGTGTGACTTGGTTTGCTATAGTATTGACCAGTCCCCAGTGAGAATTTTGGGCAAAACTCGACTTAGAGTAAAACTAGCTAAATTTACCTGGAATTTCAATTCCATTGTAATTAAGGGGTTGCCTGTTCAGGCTGTTTTGGGTGCCGATTTTTTGTCTAAAACTAGAACCATATTGGACTTAAGTTGTGGTGTGCTGCGCTTTGGGTTCGACCCGAGAACCGTTGCGCAGTTACATTTCGATTCTCGAAATGCCGAGTATGAGGTTTTAGCTGCCACTATTGATCCGTTGTTTGAAAATAATTTTCCTGCGGATCTAAAATTGTCTCATCTTTCCTCTGAGAAGGCTGCTGACATTCGTCGTTTGGTAGAACTGTACCCGGATGTTCTAACTAACGACCTGGGGCTAACTAACCTCATAGAGTACGATATTGTTCTGGAAGATCAAAAGGCTGTTAGGTTACCACCGTATCGTCTCTCTCCGCCTCGTATGCAAATTCTTAAAGCCAAAATTGATTCTATGCTTCAGCAAGGCATTATCAGACCATCCGAATCTTCATACTCTAGCCCGATCTTTCTGGTACCAAAACCAAATAATGACTTCCGTCCAGTAGTCGACTACAGGGTTCTCAATAGTAAAATCTCTATAGAATCAGTGCCATTACCAGATGTACACAATAATTTCCATTGGTTTCAAAAGGCAAATTTTTTCACTAACCTCGACTTGAATAGCGCTTATCATCAGATTCCGCTTTCAGAAAAGTCTATGCCGCTCACAGCATTCGCCACTGACTGGAATTTGTACGAGTATACCCGCGTGCCATTTGGAATAGCAGTCGGGGCGCAAGTGTTAACTCGGTTATTAGACTCCATTTTCTCTGATATGAAATTCCAGTTTGTTTTCCATTATTTGGATGACCTAATTGTGTATTCAAATTCTTATGAAGAGTATTTGCAGCATTTGCAAGAAGTTTTGCATCGTTTGCGGGAGGCCAAACTTACAGTTAAACCGGGTAAAGTAAATTTTTTGGCTCAGAATCTGTCATTTTTAGGCCATCTGATAGGTCCTAATGGAGTTTCTATTGACCCTGACCGCACAGTTAAGATTCGAAATTTCCCTCCCCCGCGCAATCAAAAAGCTGTCGGAAGGTTTGTAGGTATGGTCAATTACTTTTCTAAGTTTATACCTAAGTTTGCAGAAATTTGTGCGCCTCTGAATGCTTTAAGGAGGAAAAACACCAAGTTTCATTGGGGGGAAGATCAGCAGAAAGCTTTTGAATTACTTAAACAAAAAGTCACTAACCCTCCTGTGTTAGCGATGGCCGATTTCTCCAGGGGTTTCATTTTACAAACAGATGCTTGTGGGCGTGCCCTTGCGGCGGTTTTGCTACAAGAGTTTCCCGATAATCAAGCTCTTAGTTGGGTCTTTGGCCGTCCGAGGAAAACTGGTAAAATTGCTCGCTGGGCGTTGCGTATTTCCGCATTCAAGTTTAAAGTCAGTCACATCCGTAGTTCGATGAACGTAGTAGCGGACACATTGTCTCGTATGTTCGAAGGTTACCCTGACGAGCAACTTGGTGGTGCTGATTCCGCCAGTGAGTCGGAAAATGAGGTTTTTCTAAGTGCCCTTCTTTCGGATTTGCCTACTTCATTTCTTACTATAAGGGAGGCCCAGAGTCAAGATCCCAAATTAAATAGTATTTTGCAAGAATTGGAAAAAGGTACTCTAATTCCCCCATATTCTGTTAAGGATGGTGTCCTTGTATGCAAGGCTAATAGAGATGGCAAATTTAAGGTGGTAGTGCCTGATACCTTAGTTCCGTTACTTTTTCAATATTTTCATATATCTCCAGTTGGGGGTCATTTGGGATTGTACAAAACTATAGGTAAAATAAGGGAGAATTTTATTTGGAAAGGTTTAGACAAGGACATTCAGATCAGAGTTAAATCTTGTAATATTTGTAAGCAAAGTAAACCGGCTCAGAAAGTACATTACGGTTATCTTGCGTCTCAGATCGCGTCTCGCCCTATGGAAAAATTGTTTCTTGATTATGTGGGACGTTTGCCAAGACCTAACAAAGGTAATACCTTCCTGTTGGTTTGCGTCGAGACGTTTACAAAGTTTGTGTGGTTCTTTCCAGTCCGTGAAGTCACTTCTGCTGTTACTATTACTTGTCTTTCTCAGATTTGCTCTACTTTTGGCCCCCCTAGTAATATTGTTTCGGATAATGCTACACAGTTCACATCTAATTCCTTCCGTAAATTTTGCTTTGATAGGGGTATAGCTCATGTGACTACTACGCCTTTCTATCCTAACCCTTCATTGGCCGAGAGGGTAAATAGAAACATTCGATCGGCCCTCATTGCATTTCACTCTGACAATCACGGCCGTTGGGATGTAAATTTAGAGTGGTTAGCTTATGCATTCAACACGGCTATCCACGAAGCTCATAAGTCTACCCCTTTTGCTCTTATGATGGGGTTTCAGCCAAATTGTCCCCTGTCTAATCTGTGGGCCCTCAATGATTTACTCCCTGATCAACCGAACCCGCAGGATTTAAAAGATAGATGGAGTAGGGCGCTTCGCAATCTAAAAAGGAGTCACACCAAAACCCAAGAAAGGTATAACAAGGATATGGGCTCCCATCCCTTTAAAACCTGGTGATAAAATCTTTCTTATGAACCACCCTATCAGTAAAGCCATAAATAAAATTTCTGCAAAATTGGCTCCCCGTTTTTGCGGCCCTTATTTCATTGAAAAGTTTACTACACCGGTTTCTGTTTCCCTAAAGGCTGAAAAAGGAAAGTTTTATAGGGCGCATGTTTCTCAATTGAAAATGGCTTAAGGATTTTCGTGCCAGGGGTCTCCATGATTTGGGCATGGTGATTTAGGAGCTGACGTTCCCGGCTTCCCGAGTCTTAGGTCTTCTTTTCGGCTTTTGTCTATGTTCTCTACTATATAGTAAAATATTTTGGTCTAAATTTTCTGTATATATTTTCGCTTGTAATTTTCATATGTTGCTTTATTTTGATAAAATGAATATTAAAATTCAATATATATATCAAAGTATATGTTTTGCAAAGTTTTGTTATGGCGTTAAAACTTAAAAGGTCTAATTCAAATTTTTCGAGTTTTTCTGGGGTTTTTTATTGTATTCAAAATTTTAGGCCCAAGCCGCTTTAAGTATGAACATGCGAGTTTTATTGTTTTTCAAAATTTAGTATTTGTCCAGTTTGTGGCATTTTTTTTATTAATCTTGTATTTTGTAAGTTTTCCTAGTAGTTTTGCTTTTAGACTTAGCATATTCATACTTATTCGGCATTTTTGTTTTGGGGGTTATATGAAATCATTATGCAATTTTGATTTATATTGTTTATTCTTCACTGGTTCTTGTTGCCATTTTCAATCCGGTTCTATTATCTTTCCATAATGCGTTTTCTGCCACTTGCTCTTGTTTACACGTGTACGTCTCTAGCTTGTCGGTCGTTCCTCTCTGATGTTTTGTTATTGTTTTGTTTTGGTTTAGCTTTTGTTGAGTTTTTTCTTCTTTCTGCATACCTGAATATCCTTTTGTTTTCATCCATTTCCTGAAAAGAAATTGTAATTTTCAATATAATTTTTTTTCTATCTGAATTTAATTGGTACTTTCAAAAATGATTAAGCAAACGAGCTAAGCTTTCAGACTATTTTCCCCTAGACTGCAGACTCCTAAGTACACGCTTTAGCTGTATATTTTGCTAATAAAAATAATAAATATAATATAAACAGTCTTTCTCAGCAGTAATTTAACTATAAGCCATTATATTTCACACGACCGAAATTACATAGTTATTATAAATATTATTGGTTTTTGGCATTATATGAGAGATAAAATATATTTCCTACAAATCTAAATTTTCAGATTAAAAAACAAAATTCATTAGCCTGGGAATTTTGCTATAATTTATTAGCATTTGTAAAATTTCTCACTTTATACAGGCCAATTAGTGAGCTTTCTTATTTCAAATATAAGATTTGGAAGAGTCTAATAAAAAAAATTGATTGAGACATTCCATTGTTTTGTATTATATAAATAATCATTCTATAATGCAACAAAATATTATAATCTAATATCCTTTAGATGTTAATGCTTCCCAGATTGAGCATTTCTCCAATGAGCTTACCAAAAATGAGTAAAAATTACAAAAAAAAATACAAACAAAGAAGAATCAAAAAAACTAAAGAAGTAACCAAGACTAAAAAAACTGATACTAATCACCATTTGTGTCTAAAACCTCTATAATGGTTACCATGCTTGTGTCCTAATGCTCTGTCGGCTCGGTAAAACATTTAGTTCATATTACAGAAGTAATTGCTACTTCAGCTATGTTTTCTTCCGACTTTGAGTTTCAAAAGATAAAGAAATATATAATACAGCAAGGATATTGTATAAAAATATATATATATTTCTAAATAAATATGAAAACTGTATATAACTTACCTGAAAATAAAAGGGTAAAGTTAATTTTCCCAATTTGACTTATTGAAAGCCGTGTATTTATATATATTACGTGCCATAATTATTAATTTGCACGTATGCAATTACTGTTTTTCATTTTCATCTGTTGGTTTTCTTGTGTCCGTTGCGCGGTTTGTTCTGTCGTGTTTTGTTGGTCGTCTCTGACTCCTCCACGAGAGGGCACCTCAGCTTTCCGTTCGCAGCTCGCGGGGGTGTCTGCTAATTTCGTGGAGTTGTCATTTTTGCTCCTTGCTGGCGGACGGCTTTGTTAGTTCGGGTCTCACAGAGCGGGGCGTCAGCATTGTGTTCCGTTTCCGCCCCATGTGGGCGAGGTTTTAGTTGCTTTTTGCTTCAGACTCCCAACTCGACTATCTGTTTTCTGAAGGAAAAATTTTCGCTATGTAAAGGCATGCCCTACTAGCGATGCGTCGCTCTCCGATCCAGGACAGTGGATGAGTGCAGCGAGCGACGAAGAAATTCCTTTAAAAAAACTTGCCTTTCCAACCCATTCCGCGCTCCGTCACTCCAATTCCAATTTCCATCAATTCATTGGTCATGTGTTTTAGTCCGGACTATCCAACTATCCATTTATGTCATCATTTATTCATTTCAATCCATTTTTCTATCATTTGCATTAATCTTTTCTCTGCATCATTCTATTTTCATCTCATTTACTTTTTCATGTCATATGTTTAATCATCATTAAATTTTATTATTAATTTAGCTTAATTTATCAGTATTTATTAAATTATTGTAAAAAAATATTTATCTAGCTTAATGCTGATATAATTGTATATTCTTGTAAATAATATTTATTGGGGCTTCACCCTTATGTAAATATTCTTTTTAATCGTTGTTTATTCATAGCAAGTTTTTTATATTAATAATTACCTGAAAAATTAATTCTATGTAAAAAAATAGGGGACTTTCATATTCTATAAATGGCTATTCATAGCTTTAGGGGTTTATCCCTCAGTTGAATGTTTTGTAAATTAATAATGCCCTGTGTATATAAATTTTTACTTGCAATTTTTTAAAATTCTTATTTGTATCACGTGATCTTTCATAAAACTGTAATTGCTAATAGTTTCAAGTTATAAAAACTCTACTATGATTTGTAAATTAAAATAATGTCCCTTCAGGATCTTTTTCTTTAAGCTTAGGGGACCTCTTAACAATTATTTATGAATAAGATACAAAATTCATATAAAAGCTCTTAAAGCAATATGTATAATGTTGTGTTGTGAGTACCTGAACATTAATATTCCTTTTGTAATTTCGGTATGTTGTGCTGTGGTTCTTTGGCTCCCCCGTGGCCCTTCTTCAGAATATGTATTTGCACTGACTATGTAACTTCGTGCTTGCTACTCTGTTTTGGCCATCCACTTTTACTGGCTTCTTCTGGCTTCTTGGCTTCTGTGTTCGGGGACGCCCGTCGCCGCTGTCCAGGCCTACAACAAAACAATTCTACTGCAGCATCATGACCTAGTTCTGGTGTTTACTAACTATGGAATGCATGCACCTGTTATGCCTTCACTCACCGTACTTCAACATTTCAAGAACACTGCAGCTTACTTCTGATAAATATTCCATGCTCAGATTATTTCACACTATTACTATTCAGCAAACTACACGATATTGGACATTGTGTTTAGCCAGTGACTATAATTATTGAGTTTTGGACAACTCCTGTCTTGTCATGGACCTATGACTAAACTTCACTTTTTCAAGATTTTTTTTGGGCCGGCGAGGTGATTATGTGCCGATTATTCAGGACATATGCTTTTATAATTAACTAATTTTTCTTTTCAGGTACTTACAGTTTGTTTACGTTCGTATCTTTCCATCTCTTGTTTGTCTTCGCGTTCTCTGTTCTTTTGTTTCGATCGCTATCTTTGCCTATATTACAAGTGTACGGGTTTTCGGGGCGCGTTCTAATGTTTTCTCTTGTCGCTTCTCGACATTCTCGCGTGCTCTGGGCTGGGACCCTCAGTCTGCAGCTAGGAGTCTTACAGTGAACATCTCTTCTCTTACGCTTACCGAACCTCTGTCCGGGTTCTTTCCGCCATTCCATTCAGGTATGTTTTTGATTTAGTTCTGCCTTAAGCATTGTTTTCCTGGCGAGTGATTTATTTTTTTAATTAAATTCAAGTTTTCTATTTAAGTTATATTTCTCACTCGCCAGGATGTTTTTCTTTATTTTTAATCTATGCTGTCGTTTAGTTCATTTCCGTATTCAGTTTATTTAGAGATGGAACGATCCGGTCACGCCCCCTTTCTTAATCAATGATGTTTTCTAAACAAACCAATCAAACTTCTCAGCTCATAGTTTTCAAACAGATTATCATCACCTGTGCTTTATGGTTATAAATAAATTGTTGAAACTGTTTTTCCGTGTTTTCTTGCTCAAATTATGTTATATCTCTTGGGTCATTAATGTGTAAATCAAATCCCGGTACAGCAGTTAAAATTAAAGTTTTAACGCATTAGTTCACAAGTTTCCTATAAAAAACCTAAAATACAGGTCATTTTCGGAACATATGAGGCCATGCGAAAAGGGGGAAAAAATGAACAACGAGGGAAAAATGAAAAACGCGGAAAGTGCAATACACGATATTCAACTTAATGTATTGTCATAATTCATTTTGCTTTGTGTCATCGCAACATATACAAATGCTAGTTTGAGAGAAAGTGCAGTTAGGGCTGTAATTGACCTGCATTTTTCGGCCTTTCAAGCAGCGAGAAGGTTCCATATTTATGAAAGAGCAGCTCTGAGGTGGGATCTCTACTATAATGCGACCGGAAGTTTTCATAGGAAACGCGTATTTCGATGATAGATTGGTTGCAGAAGTTGAACGTAAGTTATTGATTTTGCACTACAAATACCGGTATTATAAAATAAAATCTTTAAAAAATGCTCCTTGAATAATCATATTCCTTGCGAGTTTATCAATTATTAATATTATAAGAATTTGCAACCAAGAATATGGCGGATGTGAGACATTAAGCCACAGCCTTCTATACATGTTCGTTTTGGAACTAAACTGACTAAATAATCAATAAAATACATGGAGAGACAAGAGGCAGGTGTGAACCTAACCTTAAGTCTTCCTGTACATGCGCATATGCTCGTTCGTGATACTTAATCCAATACCGCCCGACGTTTTTTATTTGACCGACTGTACTAGTAATATCAGAATAATAAATATTCTTCCTCTGTCCAGCAGAATTTGTTTGAGGATGTTATAAAAGAACACAGTGTTAAATTGCGTGAAGGAAAATAATAATAATAAATTAATGTTTAGTGGGAGTCAATCAAATGAGAATGTTTGAAAACGGAATTAAATTATTTAATTTATTTAATAAAGACAAGTGAAGTTTATTCAGATATAGGAAATGTCCGAGCTATAAAGAATTTTTTAAAAAACAAAATAGCAAAAGATGATAAATCATTCGTAACTTAAGATAGTCAGCCATCAACTGCACGTGTGGAAACTCATCGGGATATGCAAAAGAAGAAATATCTAATTAATAGTTAAGATAGTCAGCCATCCTCTGCACGTGTGGAAACTCATCGGGATATGCAAAACATGAAATATCTAATTTTAATGAATATATACTTGGAAAATCATTGGTTTTTGTGTAAGATAATAATCTCAGCGTTCTATCAAATATAGTTCCTGAGAAAATGGGGCATTTATGAGAAAAAATGTTAATTGGAGAAAATGCCAATTAAAAGAAATCATGTGAATAAAAAAACTTTTCAGTACTGTAGTACAATTGCAGCTCCTTCTCAGTGAGCCTTCCTTGTCATGTGAGGGGCTTGTAATAAAAACGCTTACCTCTGTAGTCTTTTCTCAATTCTGTGGCTAAAATTTTATGCTAAAATTCAATGGATACGTTTTTTTAGTATAGAAAAGACCAAAATACCTTATTATTCGAGAGGCTCCTTCATGCCCCGTCATCTTCCAGGCGTGCCAACCACCGCTTGTTTTACCTGGGTCCTCCCACCTCAATTCCACAGGCATCCAGAGCCTCTCGAACCCCAGATACTCCGGTAACATTGCGTCATCTGGCCAGGAAGATAACAATGCTAAGGTTGATAAAAGTTCTCTCCGAACTGTATTATATAGTTAGTTCACTGCTGCGCACAGTAAAAGCGAGGGATATGCAAAAGAAGAAATATCTAATTTTTATGAATATATACTTGGAAAATCATTGGTTTTTGTGTAACATAATAATTTTCTGCATATTACAGTCGGTGAATATGAAAGCATATGTCCGTGAAAAACGTTTTAAACAGCCATTATGGAACAAAACGACAATGTAACATGTAAATTATACTTAATTGAATGAAAATATACAATAAACAGAAAATTCACATTTTTGATGAAATGAGCTGGCAATCTCCGCTTAATAATTGATTATAGAAAATTATAACGAGTTTGGTCAGAAGTGAAATTTGTAAGGGATAGGTAAAGAATAGATCATGGACAGGAATTCAGTAAGAAGAAGTTTTAATAAGTTAAAACATTATGGAATGTAGGAATTAGTAATGGATAGAAAGTTTAAAACAATGGCATATAAAGTTTTTTTTTAAGTGATGGTAGAAATTAAAAGTTTTGGTTCAAGAATGACGAGATGTGGGTTAATTTTAAAAGAATTTGATAGTATAGCACAGTATAAGCGAGGGATATGCAAAAGAAGAAGTATCTAATTTTTATGAATATATACTTGGAAAATCATTGGTTTTTGTGTAACATAATAATTTTCTGCATATTTCAGTCGGTAAATATGAAAGCATATGTCCGTGAAAGACGTTTTAAACGGCCATTATGGTACAAAACGACAATGTAACATGTAAATTATACTTATTTGAATGAAAATATACAATAAACAGAAAATTCACATTTTTTATGAAATGTGCTGGCAATCTCCCCATAATAATTAATTATAGAAAATTATAACGAGTTTGGTCAGAAGTGAAATTTGTATATGTACGTGAACAACGTTTTAAACAGCCATTATGGTACAAAACGACAATGTATCATGTAAATTATACTTAATTGAATGCAAATGTACAATAAACAGAAAATTCACATTTTTTGATGAAATGTGCTTTCAATCTCCCCTTAATAATTGATTATAGAAAATTATAACTAGTTTGGTCAGAAGTGAAATTTGTAAGGGATAGGTAAGGAATAGGTCATCGACAGGAAATCAGTAAGAAGAAGTTTTAATATGTTAAAACATTTATGGAATGTCCATTATCTATTCTTTACCTTACAAATTTCACTTCTGACCAAACTCGTTATAATTTGCTATAATCAAGAAGAAGTTTTAATATGTTAAAACATTATGGAATGTAGGAATTAGTAATGGATAGAAAGTTTAAAACAATGGCATATAAAAGTTTTTTTTAAGTGATGGTAGAAATTAAAAGTTTTGGTTCAAGAATGACGAGATGTGGGTTAATTATCAAATGGTTAAATATGAAAGCATATGTCCGTGAAAAACGATTTAAACGGCCACAATGGTACAAAACGACAATGTAACATGTAAATTATACTTAATTGAATGAAAATATACAATAAACAGAAAATTCACATTTTTTATGAAATGTGCTGGCAATCTCCCCTTAATAATTGATTATAGAAAATTATAACGAGTTTGGTCAGAAGTGAAATTTGTAAGGGATAGGTAAAGAATAGATCATGGACAGGAAATCAGTAAGAAGAAGTTTTAATATGTTAAAACATTATGGAATGTAGAAATTATTAATGGATAAAATGGCATATAAAAGTTTTTTTAAGTGATGGTAGAAATTTAAAGTTTTGGTTCAAGATTGACGAGATGTGGGTTAATTTTAAAAGAATTTGATGAGTTAATTTATCAATTTGCAATAAGCTTTAAAATTACAAAAGCATTATAACATTAATCTGAAGATTCAATGTCAGAGGAATTCCTACTGTATGATAACTCAAGTTGTTCAAGGAAGCAGGTGTTAGTTACACTACGCAACATCAGCTGTAAAGCAGACTGCTGAATTAACGTATTTGATATAGACACACTGACAGGAGTCAGTTGTACAGTCGGTCAAATAAAAAACGTCGGGACTCGTATGCAGTTAAAATTTAAGTTTGAACGCATTAGTTCACAAGTTTCCTTTAAAAAACCTAAACTACAGGTCATTTTCGGAACATATGAGGCCATGCGACAGGAGGGAAAAAATGAACATCGAGGGAAAAATGAAAAACGCGGAAAGCGCAATACACGATATTCAACTTAATGTATTGTCATAATTCATTTTGCTTTGTGTCATCGCATCACATACAAATGCTAGTTTGAGAGAAAGTGCAGTTAGGGCTGTAATTCACCTGCATTTTTCGGCCTTTGAAGCAGCGAGACGCCGTTTTATATCTCTGTGTGTGAAAACGTAGATGCTAATATATGTGAGTGTTGAGTTCTGCACAAGTTCCAAAAACCCAGGAAGAATGAGGCCGTAGATCAGAACCATTAAAGGAAGAGAACTCAATCACAAAAGAGGTTGGAGGACAGGATAACATAACGAGCCCCAAAACAAACTCCAAATACTAATAACAATTTTAATACAATTCAGAATCACAGGATTCACACAACTTGAATATAATAATATTGGTTTAAAAGAAAACACCAACTATCAAAATATATATTTAAATAGAACGATTAGCACAGGCCAACTCTAGACTTCAACTACCTCGCCTATTACATAACAATGCCCACAGACTAAAGTATGAGGAACCTATACCTATTTCATTTCTTCCGATGGATTATTATTAGATAATTTATCTTCTCCAAGAAGACCACAGCAAGGGTTAATTCCTAGTTAACTACCACACCCTAACATGAAACGTTAAACAATAATTCCAATATTTTTTTTTTACTTGACAAGTGAATTTTTTTTTACTCAAAAGAAATCTAACTATCAGAGAGTACCATCATCTAGCAACCAGGCCCCAAGGCACTAAGCTAATACAAGTCCTCCGACTTCTTAAATTATCTAATTTGGAATGCCACAGTGGTATAAATTCAAAATAATATATTTCAAATAGAAATGTTTACTGAAAAAGTCAAATTTGGTTTGTTTCACAGACTAATATAAATTATTTAAAAATATATCTTCAAAACTTCAAGATAATTGGGAAGGTAAGATTACTTAATATATATATATCAAATTCCAGAATACTGCTCCAGGTAGCAACTAACCTGAATGCATAGTCATAGAAATATATATGTTTTTTTTTTGGTTATACAACAACTAGGAATTATTTAAAATAATTCTCAAGCTATCAAAGAATATAAGGTTATATTCCCCTTAATATATACCAAATTCCAAAATGCTACTTCACATCAGAATGCTGAATTATTATAAGAATACTAGCCACTTTTAATTAACTGGCTCGAAAAGGTACAGAAAATAACTTCAAATAATATATTAGGAAAGTAACCTGAATATACCCATTACTATAAGAATGCAGGGGACTCTTAACTAACTGGCTTGAATGTTTACTGTAATACAACTTTAAATACTGTGCATAGCAACTAAGCTGAATGTACAAGTTACTATAGAATGCTGGTGATTTTCAACCAACAAACCAAAAAAGAGAAATACTGTTATAAGGCTACAGTGAAAATATAAATATTTGCTTGAATATAATATCTCCTTAAATGACAGGATACCTACTTAGCTAACCCAACAGTCTAGAAAAATCCCAAGGAATTTCTTACATAAATGTAAAATGAGTAATTAAACCACCAACCCCCAAGAGTCCACTGAATAAATAATTCTCTGACCTGCACAAAACAACCAGGCATCCCACTAAAGCCTGACCAAATAATGGTATTCTAATAAAGGATAATCTAAGGGAATCTTTTTATAATCCCAAACAATGACATGAGGGGAATTAATAAAAACCCAGTACTAATTGACGTTTAAGGGGAGTTCTGAGTTTTTTTTTATGTAACATATATTAAGAAATATGGGAACTACCAAAATACTACCTGGAACAGTAGCCACAGCAGAAATTTCTAAGGTAAGTTAAGCTTCTTTAAATATGATAACATTGGAACTGCTCCAATATAATCTAATCCAAAAGTGGCAAATGCAATTATATATTAGGCCTGCAAAATGTAATATTCTCTTAGTAACATGACTTCAGGGCAATAGCTAAAGGGAGAAGGCTACCCACACTTCTACAATTCATACAAAATTTTCTCAGGGACTGTCGGCCATGCAAATTGAGATGACCCATATTCAAATAATAGAAAAAACTAAGTAAAGGTTTTCAAAACTGTACCTAATATTTTCAAGAATGAACACCCATTAAGTTAACGTCAAGAGCAATCTATTTTTACACATGACATATCCAGTTAATTGAAAATGAAGGACTTCAAGTAGCATAGATTCCTTTCTTCCGAAACCGAAAGTATTTTCTCAATGTGACCATTTATTCTCTTGAAAATAGAATTTAAAATGGCGTCCAAGGGACGTCATATAAGCTGATTTGGCTATGGCCAAAAAATTGGCAACACATTCCCAATAACTAATATTAATGCCTTCATATCCTGCTACAAGACAAATATATAAAGAACCACAAAGTTATTTCCTATACGACTTCTTTTCCTACGTGTAGAATATTATGACAAATATCGGCGTCAGAGAATCTTGTTTTGAAAGAAAGGTTCTGGTATCATCTATAGTAATTGAAAGGCATTTCATGATCACTTTAGCCAGAAAGGCAATACACCTAATTTTCAGCAACTTCAAAATTATATAGCGTAAAAGGAACACTCACCCAAAATATGCCGCATCCGGAAGGCGAACTCCCTACACCTTGAACGACTCGCTCAGACTGATTACTGCATGAACTCAGTGACTGACAACTGCACCGGCCAGAGCGCAGCACAGAGGGGCAGGCTACCAAACAAATGCGACGCGGAGAGCGAACATGAGGCGGATTGTTCAAAATTCGCCTCAATCTCCTACCTCGCCAGAAATGTTTGAAAACCTTAAGCATCTCAAAATCATTTAATACATGATACCAAACCAAACCAGAATCTCCTATCCGAGACTACCATAGAATCAGTTTAAGACCTTATGCTAAGAACCTAACCTGTTAAAGCTACTTAAGATGATAGAACATGCCTTCATAATATGAATAGATTAAACATTTCTAATTGTCCAAACTTGCTGTGTCCATTAAACCCTGATTATTATACACACTCACATTTTGTTCTTTTGTTTAGAAAAGTTTTTTCTTGATTTAGTCCCTGAAAATGAAAACATATATAATTCATATTACACTCAGCATACCTAGTGTCTTGTTTTGTCGAGATCTTACCCATGTAAAGTAGACACTATACCAAAATTTGACCCTTTCTTCCTTTTTTATGTCAATGAAATAATTTTAAGATGAGTTTAAGATCTCCTCAAACACACTGGAACATGGTCAATAATTTATCATAAGCATAATAACACTTTAGTAAAAAAAACTATAGGATTTGTAGTAGACTGAGATAAGCACAGCCATGGTCCATCTATGGCTACGACGATATCACAAACTCAGTCGGAGACATGAAGAAGAACTGATATTGATGCGGACGTAGAGTAGCTCAGGTTCGATGACTGCTGAATAAATTCTTGAAGACGAGGCTCCGGCCACCATTCCTGGTGACAAAATCAAGCTGAGGCTGCAGTCCTCATGAGCGACGTACAAAGTGCTCAAGGTATGGAGCTCACATACCCACAGAGCACAGCAGGATCACAGACCACATCCAAAGCGAAGTGAGCAGAGGTCCAAGCTCACAACCCAGGAATATAGCAGAAGTGGGACATGGAACAAAGTGATACTAGATTAGAGCATAGCAGGCACCAGGAGGAAGGAGAACTAGTACACTTCCCCCCCCCATGTGTTTTATTTTAGGATCCCAATAAGTCTTTGTTTTAAAGTGGCCACTATTAAAGTAGCGTCCATGATAAATATTCGTTTAATTTTCTTTTTTTGTGTATAGCATTATATAATTTGCTTATAGTTTCTTATTCACTTTTCGGCGACACCATAGCAAGAAATTATATTAAGTCCAATTATGCTGTGTAATAATAATTCATCACTCCATTCATATTTTGACGCGTAGGGAATGAAGTCTACATAAATCTCTTGAGTTTTCTTTCTTGAGTTGATTCACTTTGAAGAGTTTTGGAAAAGTCTGTTTTTTGAGCTTGGCTATATTTACTTGACCTTTGTTGAAGAGTTTCAAACTTTTGTAACTGTTGAGGCACTTTTTTGAGGAGATTTCTTTTGAAGGGTTCTCATAAATATGTAATACTTTGGAGTCTGAGCCCTCCAATTTACATGAGTCTTTTTTTTTCAAGAGAAGGGAAGTGCACCCGGGATACGGCAAGAAAGGTGAGCATCCCATCTACGCTATAACTTTTACCCAACATAGTTAATAATAAGTTGCTGAAGAATAAATAACACTACATCTTTAAAATCAACATGATACCAGAAACTTTACCAAAAATTTCTCTAC